>CM047811.1:119451585-120051585 GCA_026214975.1 Gentiana macrophylla | reverse complement strand
TAGTTTTCTCATAATTCCACCAATGTCCACTGTTAAACACCAGAATATCTGCACCTTTCCATTTAGAAGAGCTCCAATCCATTTGATCAAGTTTCAAAGTCATCTTCACAATACTCGGTGCACCGTGAGGCGCGCGGCTTTGAAGCACGATAAATGGGGCTCTATAGTATTCAATAGTGCAATTGAAATCCTTGAACTTAAAAATTAAAGCGCCCGAGTGTTTGGTTATTGGATTACCATTCACTTCATATATTGAATTTGGATCAGAAACTACAGAGGATAGCATACAGAGAAGTGATTCCCACTGGTTTCTTCCGATCGAATCTCCCACGAATACGAGCCGTCGATTTCTAAGCTTTTCTAACATAACTTTAGCATCGAACCTGTTTTCAGAAAGCTGAATGGTATCAGACTATGCAGTTCTGAACTGTATATACCAGTTTAACAAAATTGTAATGGCAGGAATGATAATTAGCAAATAAAGAAAAATAGCATTGAAATTAAGTGTGATGCATAATGTAATTTACAACCAATGTGAAAAAAAAAGTGTATGAAAGCGTCATGGACCAACAAAACTTCCAACGTTATGTAAAAATGGACTAAAACATCATGTATGAGTCAATGTGGGCGGAAAAAAAAAATGGAGGGTGAAATTGGAAATAAAATTAGAATCACTAAGACATTCTTAGAGGTAACTATGGAAAGATTTCTCGGACCATAATCATAATCAGTTGCATGGGGGGTATGCAGGTGCGAATTTTTTTCAAAAATTATAGGATACATGTATAGTACAAATATATATATATATATATATATATATATAAGGATGGAACTGCAAATAATAAATATATTGATCAAATCGTAAATAATAGTAACACTATAAGGATCAAATAATAAATATTAAATAGAATAAAACAACTTTTAGTAGTTTTTCATCAATTTACAAAGTCTTTCATTCAACATTTGCTGATTTTTTCTCTCAAAAAATATTTGCTCATTTTTTTTTTAGGAAATAGCATTTGCTAAGTTACGCCCACTATCTTTTTTTTTTTTTTTTAGAAGTTCTTCATTTCACATATTCCGACTTGTGAGAATTACAAATCTGTCTTATCTACGTTGCTATTTAACAGAGTCGTAGTTATGCAAGTATATGATGCGTATTTGAGAATAATACTTGTGAATAACAGCAAGAACAAAAAAAAATATAAAAAACCTGGGCAAGTTGCAATCATTAGGCTGCCACCTCCACTTAGTGTAAAAATCATCAGGCCTGCCATTCTCTAGACACCGAAATCCTTCATCCAAAAACACACAATCCCTCGATTTGTACAGCGGGTAGCTCTCATCCCACACCCAATTCCCATCAAAAACATCACAAAATCGGTCACTTTCTTCAAGAAACCCAACTCTTGTGTTTGATATTGAAGACAGAGTATCATTGAATCCAAACCAGGTGACCAACAAGCTATTTTGACCACGGAAATGGAAGCTTCTGGAATCCAAAAAAATGGGATATAAAAGTAAACAAATGATGAAAAAGAAACAGCCCAGAAGAATTCCGGGAGATATAAGCTCAAGACTTGGCTTAAAGCTCTTTAATTTTTTCAATAAGTCACTCATTTCTAATTGCAGAGCAGAGAAGTTCTTGTGCTAATGGTACTGCTTTTTTTCCTACAAAATCAAGTTTAATTTCAAGAAGGTCAGGTTGAAAATGGTGCCAGGAAAAGAAAGCAAAAGAAAAAGAAAAGGATAATGTGAAAAGAAGGGACAAAGGGAGTGAATAAAATGAAACAGGGGGGAGGGGGGAGGGGGGGTCCGTCCAGGGAATAATACTTAGACTATTGAAGAAAAACAGAGACGTGGGCGTGCAAATGTGCAAATGTGCAAAGAGAGTGGGAAAATAAGTCAAAAAAATCGGTATCAATTGGATGGGTGGAACAAAGACGTGGGTTGTGGGTATTCAACAGTTTGTACTTTTTTGTTTTTATATTTGGCTGAGCTATATCATTGACAACATTGTTAACAAGCCGAGTCCATTCTACTTGAGCATATCTTGTTTAAACTTATATTTAATCAGGTAACTAACCGCACAAGGTGCATCGGTCTAGTAGTGATCTAGACTATAACATGATATGTAGACCAACAATGCAACTGAATCGGATGCCAACAACCAGAACCAGCAGCATGAACCAGTCTCTCTCGACACAACCCGCCAAGAGTTGGTAGATCAACTCACGGCTCTGGATGATACAACAAAAGAAGTTGTTCTCAACTTCGTCTTGGCAGAAGAGGACGAAGATGACGAAGACTGGGAGGGTTTAGAAGAAGAAGACCCCCTTGACGAAAACTCGCAAGATCAGAGTAAGCCGAACGGAGGTTCATCTGGGGAAAATTCCCTGGATCAGGAGCTGAAGGAGGTAGATGATCCTAATGATGGATCGTGGAAGCAAACGCCCTCGCCACCAAGGCGTAGAGGAAATAGAAAATATGATCGGTCCTCCTCGTCGAACCTGAGAAAGCAGCTGGTTGTGCCCCAGGCAATGGAGGCAGCTCTCGCTGAGCTGGATGCTATAGTCGGAAAGAGGTCCGCGCTCCTGGCTCTCGAATCCCCTTTCTCTGAATAGATTGACAACTACCCCCGACCGACAAGGTTCAAGATCCCAAAGTTAGAACCCTATAATGGAACCAAGGACCCTCGGGACCATTTGTTCCAGTACCCTACGCACATGAATCTCGACTGTGCTCCCGAGGAGATGAAGTGCAAGGCGTTTCCAGCGTTGCTCACTGGTCGAGCCCGTGAATGGTTTAAGAATATACCGCCCAAAACCATTTACAACTTTGATACTTTAGGAAAGATGTTCCTCAACGCCTTCATCGCAGCGAAACCATTTCAAAATAATGCTACCCACTTGTTCTCTCACAAAAGCGAAGAAAAGACGAAACATGACTACCGCAAAGATTTTAGCGGTTCAGTGAGGAGTCACTTCAAGTACGAGATGTTGATGACCACGTTCGGATCGCGTCCTTTGTGGCAGGACTGCGCAAAGGGATGCTATATGCTAAGCTGAGCAGCAAACTCCTTGCGTCTATGGATGAGTGCATAGAGATGGCGTTTAAACATTGTCAAGGTGAAGAGGCTAACCAGCTGAAGCGAGAACTGGAAAAGTCAGAGTCCAGGAAAGATAAGGTCGATGATACTTCCGACAAGAGAAGGAGGTTATTTGAAGATCGAGCAATCGGATCTTCGGGGGGACGACCCGAGAGGAAAAGCGCCCTGCAGCCGCGAGACTTCCCAGGTTTAAATAGGCCTCGTGAACAAGTACTCGCCATTATGGAACGAAAAGGGATAGCACAAACCCCTACACCACTACGAATCCCCCCAGAAAGAAGGGATCAGAGCAAGTTCTGCACGTATCATCAAGACACTGGGCACAATCTGGATAACTGTAGAGACTTTCAAAGAGATGTGGATGCAGCGATTGCAGAAGGAAAGTTGGATGAAGTCGTAGAGCGACCCCGATATGGTGAACGTCGAGGACGATGGGATTACCCTCAGAGGAACTACAATCAGGATCGTAGTCGGCAGGGAGAGCCTCATCGAAGAAGATATCGGTCTCCAGATAAAGAGCAACAGATGGATAATCGGCCGATCAACACCATCAGGCATCAACACTATTGTGGGAGGCCCTGGCAGTACTTTCGAGGTCGGCAGCCTAAATGCCCGATCAGGAGGCATCCAGACAAGCAGAGGAACTCAGATTCCTTTTTAGGAAGTAAGCTATGGACCTAGGGACCCACTCCCCTTGGTCCCAAACAATGAAGGACTGGTTATTGAAGTCGTGGTGAATAAGAACCTGGTGAAGAGAGTTTGTGTTGACACGGGCAGTGTTGTCAACGTCTTATACTTTGAAGCATTTCAGGCTATGAATCTCAATGAGTCCGGATTGATTCCTGTTTCAGCACCCCTGTTCGGATTTGCTGGTCCACATGTTCATCCCCTGAGGATAGTTCGGCTCGCGACAACGTTCGGAAAGGAATCAACAGGGAGGACCCTCATGGTCAATTACGTCGTGGCCAAGTCATCAGCAGCATACAACATCATCCTTGAAAGGCCGGCCCTGATTGACCTTCGGGCCGTTGTCTCCCCAGCTCACATCAGTCTGAAGTTCTTGACCGCCCACGGCTCGGTTGAGATAAAAGGAGATCTGGAGGTCGCTCGAAGTTGATATGTGGCCACTATCAAGGACAAATGAATCGTTATGGCTTGATCGAGTCGGCAAGTTTTTATCATTTACTGCTTTTTCGAACTGCTTGTTATTTCTGCACTTTGGCTCTTTTTATCTGGTTTTACTATCTACCTCGGATCTTTTGTTTTATTCCTGCACATTGGTCTTGTCCCGTTTTGATGTCGTTTCTGGATATTCCCATTTCCATTGAATAAATCTTACTTTGCATCCGTGCGCTTATTCTATCTGCTTTACTTTATAAATCACTAAGAGTCCATACACCCTACGCTAAAACTTCACGCGAGACGTCGATCGACTGGCCTCGCTTTGCCGTGCTTTTAAACGAAGTCGACCTTAGCCTGGCCCTGCTCGTCCTTAAAACTTCACGCGAGACGTCAGACCCTGCTCGCCGTGCTTTTAAACGAGAAGTCAGCACTAGCCTGGCCCTGCTTGTCCTTAAAACTTCACGCGAGCCGTCAGTCCGACCTGACCTTGCTCGCCGTGCTTTTAAACAAGAAGTCAGCACTAGCCTAGCCCTGCTCGTCCTTAAAACTTCATGCGAGACGTCAGTCCAATCTGGCCATGCTCGCCGTGCCTTTAAACGAGGGGTCGTCACTAGCTTAGCCCCGCTCGTCCTCAAAGCTTCACGTAAGAAGTCAATCTACACTGTCAAATTTAATCCGTCTAACTTTACTCAGTTAGTCCTAAGGTCTGTTATAGCTAATTAAGGCTAGCCTGACTCAGTACCTAATTTGTAGTTATCTAAGCCCACGAGTATAGCTCAGCTTCATAAACATAAGTAAACGAAAACTCAGAGCTGCACACCGGGCGATGCGCCCCTTAAACAACTTTACCAAACTTGATACAACTAAATCCGAGCGTCGAGCTCGGTGAGATATGCAGTCCAAACAAGTATGCCATCCAAAAGTTGAGACTACTAGATAGCATACAGGGGGGCACACTTCCCCGGCAATATACAACAAAAACAAAAACAAAAACAAAAACAAAACAAAACTTAACACATACCAATACACAAGAACACTAAAATTCTTTAATAAAATCATAGTACAAAATTGTCCAATTCAAATAAACTCCTAAAACTTTAAGAGTCGGGAGTAAGACTCTTCTGAGGCTCGGACGAAGGGGCCGAACCGGAAGGAGTAGCAACAGGTTGGAGGGCATACTTAGACACTATGTCCACCCCAGCATTGAAGTCCTGGACGCGCTCGGTATAGACCGAACTCATCCGCTGCTTATAATAGATCTTCTTAGGAAGGTCATCCAGCACAAGAGAAAGGTATTGGATCCTAGCCTCGTACACTCCCTGGGTATACCCATGGTTGAGGATAGGAATCAGCAACACCTTCAAAGCCTCAGCGAAATCCACCGAAGCCTTGTACTCTTGGACGGCCTCGGCACACCCAGGCGTGGTGTTGGCTTCCAGATCGGCCACTTTCGTCAGAAGGTTGGCCACCTCTTTCTCATTTGCCTTCTTCTCCTTAGCAAGTTCACTCGCCAAGGACTTCAGCTCTCCCTCCTGAGCTAAGAGTTGAGCTTGCAGGGCCTTCATATATGCATCCCTAAGCTTAGCGGGCGCCTTGAGGCCTTCCCGTGTCTGCCTCAGCTCGGCAGTCTTGTTCTTTTGGGCTGCCAGATCTGCAGTGGCTTTGCCCAACCGCTTGAAAACCTCCTGGCCAATCGTGCCACCCTGAATAAACAGAGAGAAAAATTAGGATCACAAGCAGCTAGGTTCTTAAACAAAAATAGAGTAAGGACGGAACGCTTACCAACTCCACTGTCTTGCAACCAATGATTGCCAACTCCTCATCGGACATGTCGGCGACTTGCTGCTGTTCGGAAGCAGCCTCTTCCTGAGTCCCCTTGGAAGCCTTAGACTTGCCTCTCTTCGGGGGACGACCATCATGTGGGGTCGGCCTCAGCCGTCCTTTCTTTCCTAGTGTCAGGCTTCTCTCCGCCACCTCCTCAGCATCTTTCGGGTCGACCTGCTCCCGGAGGGGAGCATCAGATAAAGTACCCGCCTCTTCCACCGCAGGATCCTCCACGGGCAGGATCCGGACAGACGGCATCGGCACGGCCTGACGTACCACCACTTCTCTCTCTGCTCTGGCTAGCAGGTCAGCAAAATCAGCTACTGTAAATATAACCAAAGCGTTAGTCGGACAAAGGCAAAAATACAACAACAAAAGCATAATTACGACAACAAAGGTGAATCGCAAAGAAAGAAGATCCTACAAGTCTTCCACTCGGCCTTAGTAAACTCCACGTAGGGGTCGGGCCCCGCATCCCCTAGCCGAGCTGCCATAATCAGCTCATCATACAAGGTCTGCCATTCGTTAGAATACCCGGACTCTCGGATCTTCTCCACTAAGGTATCCGACAGTTCCGGACGTACGTCTTTGTCCAAATCGGCCATATTCCACACACTCAGCTCCGTATGGCCCTCGTGACGCACATAGAAGAATCTCTCCTTCCACCGTTTGAAAGAGTCTTTACCTAGGGGAGGTATGAGGATGTCTTCCAACTTCCCTTGCCTCCTAGCAAAGTTGTATCGGTATGGGTGATCCTTTACCCCTACCCGGTGGTAGAAGTGTCTAAACTTCTTCACGCTAAACTTCAGGTTCAGCAGCCGGCACCAGATAGCAAACCCAATAATGGCCCTAATGCCATTGGGGGCTATCTGGGAAATACCAAGCCCATAGCGCCGAAGCACGGCAAGAAGTGCAGGACAGAAGGGTAGTTTTAGACCCACTTCAAAATACTCCCGGTGGACCGTACAGAAACCCTCCGGTGGATCCGGGGCAAATAAGTGCGGTTCCAAAGGCAGTTGTGGGGCAAATCTTGCCTTGTCAATCCCATACCGCTCACATATCTCGTCTAGGTCTTTTTGACCTAGGATGGACCCAACGTCCCTACTATCCGCAATAGCCATCTTGGAGAAATCGAATTTAGGTTTCCGGCGAGGATAGGGCTTATATCTAAAGAAAAGGAAAACCAAATTACAAAGCGAAAATGCAAGAATACTTACTTGAAAAAATAATAAATTTGGAGAAGGAGAGACAGAGAATAACAATCGGCAGCAAATCTTCTGATTTAATAGCCCACGTAGTTGTGAAACGATTGATATGACGGGGTTATAACCCTTTACTTACCTCAAAAAACGGCCTCAGTTCAGTTAGTGGGCAACGATGCCTCGATTCCCGGTCCAGCTGTAATGACATCATAACTAGCCTATCCACCTAGCAATGCGAATTCAAACCCTACAAGTTAAACATCCGAGTCGAGCTACCACACAGGCAGATCCGAGCCGACCAACCAAAGCTCGGCTGGATCTGGGGGGCTTATGACGATGCCAAGAATTGAACCGACCTACGTGGCACATCTCTAGTGACTCAACCTTAAGTTTGGGGGTTAGAAGGGCCAGAGGCCCTAATGACATGATTAGGGCGACTCGGCTACTGATTCCATCCCCTCTAAGTCAACTAAGGCGCAGTACCTTGAGTAGCCGATTAGCCTGAGTCCCATCCCGACCTCTACAGGTCGGCCAACACTTGTATTCAAACCGACCCATGCCCAACCTTACCGGTTGGCCTAAGTCCCTCTCGGACCTACCATTCTGCGCACGACCAAGTCCGAGTTGATACCAGCTCGGCTGTTCTTCCCGACCTCCGTAGGTCGGTCAAGACACCGAAGGGTTTAGCCAATCTGGCTCAGGCCGTCTAAATCGGCCAGAGTTAGTCTCTAATCGTATTTCCCACGTGATCAATAAATCAAATAATCATGGAAAGAATCTCAAGTCATTAAGGCTCCCATCTCTATCACTTAATACAAATATTTGAATACTATAATTATCTCCTAAAATCAAGGGGATCAATTAGTCACAATCTTTTCCTTAGGGAACACGTTGATGAGTGTCCATCACAGACACGCCACACTCTAACCCTAGGGCACAAGCCCCTATATATAAACAATCCCTAAGGAACTACGAAGACTTGATTCCAATCCCAGCATTGGATACGTAGGCAGCTTGATCATCATCAAGTGCAGTCTAAAACACCCCAAATCACCCCTTCTTCTTTCATAGTTTTATATTAAAAGAGCCTCCTTATGCTATTACCAAGAGAAAGAGCCTTAGAAGTTTACCTCGACGATTTTTGGATCATCAAAGGCTACACTATTTTAATCATCCACCTACCCGAGGTCTTTACATCCATCTCTTGGGCATCACCGCAGCGACCGGCATTTACTGGAGTTTTATATATGTGTCCTTTTATTTGCGCCATAACAAATTTATCAGTGCGACACAATAAATCGTTTTTTTTTAAATTCATTTTTGATGCATCATGTTGAATCCATTTTAGATAACGGCATTCAAAATGTTGATTCAGGAGTGATACACAACTCACAAGTAATTTGGTGTATGATAAATTTGGACGGATGCAAATTCAAGCAAGAAACATTAGCTAGTTTAGGTAAATTGAGGCGGTGTTGAATTATCATCTCTCACAAAAGCCTAAGCTGATAAGGATACGGATAATTAACAATTTACACACTTAAACAGCCCCCTCTTGCTCTGATACCAAGTTAAACTATCATATCTCTAAAAAACTTAAGTTTATAGAGAGGTAGATAATTAATATTACGCCTCGTCAAATGTGGGCCTATTATATTATTAGAGAGGCCCAATACTTTTTTGTTTTGTTTTGGGTGAGTTGTGTTTGGAGCGGAGTTTGAATCCATGATCTTTCGCTCTGATACCATGTTAAATTACTCTCTCTCTTAGCTAGTGAGAATACAAATAATTAACATTTTACACACGTTGAGGTCTTTGTTACGGTGTGTCTAGGGCTATTGCAACCGTCTCTCAAAATACAACAATTAATCCGCCTGAAAAAAAAAAAAAAACAATTAATCCATATATTCAGTTCAAATGAGACTTGAATGTATCAGAAGCAACAAACTCAAAAGTCTGGTTTGATTATTATTTTTTTTTTTTTAAGAACCTAGAAAAATGCAAACGTAATGCAAGTAAAACAGTCATTACTCGAAAGACTTTTATCGCAATACTCGTGAAAATAAGCCTGTCCCACGCAGAATTTTGCAAGAGAATTTTTGCAGGGAATGTGGCCCAAACATTCAATAAATACATCTTTTGCATCGTAAAGACTGAGTATTGCAAACTGAACTTTTTGTGTCGTGATTGGGGAGGTCGGATCCTCTGCCGTAGGTTAAACACAAGAGAGAGCTTTGTGGACGCCAAACGACGTCGTTTAGCGAGGAAACAACGTCGTTTTGGCCCAAAGCAAAATTAGAGCGATAGACGGATCTGACTTGGCGGCGTCGTGTGGAAAGAAACGACGCCGCTTTTAACGCCACAAAGATACACTGGCGACACTTTCACGGCAGAGGATCCCGATTCGTGTTTGGGGCACCATTCTCCAAACATCATTGCAGTTGCAGCTAACACGATGACAGTAACGCTAATAAATTGCTTTTTTTTATATCTAACATTGAAAATGTCATTTTTAGTCATTGCTCCCTTTGTAACTATTGAAAAATGCAAAGATTAAAAAAAAAAAAAAACAAAAAAAAAAAACACAACATTGAAAAAATCATCGCTTTATGACAAGACATGACTACACATACTCCCTGTAAAAACAAACAGAAAGATCATACTCCCATTTTCCCAGTGTAACTAAATATATATCTGAATCGACATTAATACAATAATTGTAAAATACAACAAAAATTTGGTTCAACGAATAATGAATTAAAGATAATCTACAAAAAAATAAAAAAAGGTGAAATAAATATGTTGGTATTCTAAAATGACTTGTATTATATATTAAAAAAAAAAAAGACTCATATTACATGACTCATATCTGGAATGACTTTAACAAGAGAATATGCTAGTACCCAAAAGGGAAAAAAAAAAAAAAAAAAAAACGAAAATTAAAACACTTCTATTCATTTTTTTTTCTTTCTTATGCACTCCTAATAAGAAAAACAACTGAAAAATATGCTCTAGAAATTCGATTTTCCGGGACATGAAAATTCTATTGCAATGAATCTTCATTGGTCTAAACCGTTAAATATGTGAAAATCGTGTAAGAATATAACCTTTTCTTTTTTGTCTTTTTACATTCTTGTCACAAATTTAACGGTGGCGACGTAATAAAGACTCTCTGCAATAGAATTTCCTGACCGAACTTGCATCAATGGCAGAAAGATCAACCCGATTTCCAGGTCAGCGTATAATCCGTGATCCACACTGATAAGTGACACTGCAAGCATCACCAACTTTAACTGTGTATAAATGGATAGGCCTCGAAAGGAAAACCGGTAAGCGTATCAGAACATCACACACACACTCACTATCCATTTCACTCAGCCATTTGCAGCATTCCAGCTCCACCGGGGTTCCTAAATGGTGGTGACCATGCCGACTCCTGTGGTGGTGTTGGCTGTGACCTGGTGGTGATGACGACGACGGAGAAGGAGGAGATGGTGGCGGTGAAGGAGGAGAAACCGGGGGACTAGGGAAATACGGAAGCGATGAACAGGCATGAGTAGATAGCGCAAATTGGGACCCACAAAGAGGCGATGGATCGACAGGCGGCCTTGACACCCATTGGCCGTCTGTCCGCCGTGCCAGAAATGCAATTAACATTACCAATTTCAAGATGGCTGCTGATCTACTCATCTTTGGCATTTTCACAAGCTTGAGCACAAGAAGATGATCTAGAATTTAGACAAGTTGGGGGTAAGCAAGCAGTTAGTTTTAGTCATATAACACAATAATAACAATGCCCACCATGTATTTGTCATGTTGTCTAGCTGAAGGTTAGGTAACTTTTTAAGGTAAACTAGAAGAAAAACAAGAAAGGTTGGTACAAATGTAATGTAGTACGTATATATAAAGAATACTTTCATTTTTTTGGCATGAGTAATGAGGTGTTATCAGTAGATTAGTATCATTCTTCCTTGCATGAAACAACTAAAAATGGTGTTACAATTTACATAAGAAACAACAAAGCATTAATAATTGTACCCATTCGAGAGAATGGGCAAAAACAATGATCTCCTGTAATATGGCTTTGAGTTGAGCACATAATCCTTAGACCAGTTTTGAAAGGGACCCTGTAGTAGTTTGCACCACTGTCAACTTAATGTGAAACTACACTACTTTTGCACCATACTATCGACTTTCGGTCGAAAGTCAATTCTGTGTGGTATACTGGTATTGGTGTAAGTAGGATGATGTGGTGCAAACAAAGTCTCCATTTTGAAATTGCATCCAAAAGGGCTTGAGAATCCATAGGATAATATTTCAGTGCAACAAACAAACACAAGTGCCAGATTGTAAGATATTTCTTACAAAAATGTTGAATGTAATAAAAGCATGTTGAATTTATATGGGGAAAATGGTTGAATGTTCGCCATAGGGAATGAGAAATCTAGAAAATAGATTCAAGAGAAAAGGCCATATCATGTCCTAAAGTTTCTTCTTCAATTTGCAACAAATATTTCAAAGTGCTGAATATGTAAAGAACAGTTAGCCATTAAAGACTGAGTGTGCTTTACTACAAATAAGAAGATACAATAAGCTAATTCATAGCTTTTTTGTTTAATCTAGTCAATGTTGATTAACCGCCAAATTAGTATTAAAAGTCACCTCATTTTCTGCAGCTAAATGTTTCATACATAACTACAGAATATCTTGGCAATTTTTAGAGCTCTTGTCTCTTGACAAACATAACGCAAGATATACAACCAACCTTTTTAATATGAATTACCTTATCGAGGAACAAAATTCTGTCCAAAAGCCCCATATTGCGCAAATCATATTCCAAGTGCTGTCAAAAATCACGTATTATGCAGGATCCCTGAAGGCTGAAGGTGGTGGATACTAGAGGCCTATAATAGCTCTTAGCCTTTCTGCAAGAATTTACCCACACTGCTCGACAATCACAAGAGTCATATTATAGTATAGCCTAAAGACTTCCTTTTTGCCTTGTATCCATCAATTCCATATCTTTCAAAATCGTTTCTTTTTCTAACCTCAATTTCTCATCCTTCTGTCTCATTCCTTCAGCTAATAACTCAACAAACTTGTCTTTAATCTCGAGAAGCGGATCTCTATCGATCAAATCCTCGCCCTTATAAGCTTCTCTCAGCATTGCAGTTTGAATCCCACCTTTCAAAGACATATAAAACAGCCCTGAATGTCTAGTAAAAGCACTAGCAAATGCGTTCGAGAATCTATAATCATCACAAAATTTGCCCAAAATCGGGACAGGGATTCTCTTATGTATAGAAAGCGAAAGCAATTCATGAAAAACGCCTACATTCCTCTTCTCTATCTCCCTTGATGATTGTTCTAAACCCGATACGTCTTCATAGGGCGATATATACGGAAGCTCTAACCAATCCCTAACCCATTCCCTCATTTCTTTCTTAATGAAGAATCCAGGAGGCAGTTTCCAATTAAAAGATGGCCTAGTTTTTATCCCTGTTAATCTAGCTTCTTCTTCAGCCCTTTGTTCAATCACCGATTTGGCGAAATCCGAATTCCATGAAACCAATTCAAGAAATGATTTTCCTTCCCCTTCAGCTCCAACAAACCTAAAATACTCCGGATATTTCGGTACTAAATCCACTAAAAACCATTCGAAACCCGAATTCCTTTTCACCTCCACCAATTTATCAGCAGCAATAACCCTATGCTTTGACATCATCAACAATTTACATAATTTAGCCACAATTAAACCCTCATTCTTAGAAAAAATCCGCTTTTCCTCCTCTAAAAACTCTCTGAGTCTGTCACTGACCCGGAGAAAGGGAACCGGGTCAGTCTTGGGTTTGATCCGATCCTTATAAATATCGAACAAACCCGGATTATTTTCCAGGAAAGTTACGATTTTGAGATTCAATCTCAGCCTTTCACGGCGTTTTTCAAGGTAGCGAAGTGGGATTACTTGACCTGGTTCGTTAAGTACTTCTTTAACTACTCTTGAACAGAGTCTCCATTGCTTATCGTTCTCGATTGCTTGGTCTAGCTTCGTGTCTTTACGCCATACGACCTTGAGGCTTGAGATTGAAGATGTGAAGACAATGCGAGATTTAAGCGTAGAGTTTTTTATGAAGATTATTGCAGAGGAATTGTGGAAAAGCATGGCGGAAGAAGATTAAAGAGTGAAAGATAATACGGTGGGGTTTTACTTCTTTGTGCTGGGAATGTTAGGGCTTGAGGTTTAACTAATCTATTAATCACGCACACTGATATGAATAGTATCAGAAATCATATAGTGCGACACTCCTTGAAACTTGTGTAATGCACGATGTGACACCCCTATCTATGTTTTGTGTGTCGTTTATTCCTCATTAGCTGGGACGCTCAAGTTTGGGCAGGCTATGAGTGTATTTCATCTAGACACCATTGGGCTTCCCATCCCGTATCATGGAGCCCTCCGCCCTCCGCCCTCCGCCCTCCGGTAGTTTAAAGTGTAATTCGGATGCATTTGTGACGAGAGAAGAGTTTGGCATTGGCTTGATCTTCGTAGATATCGTGGGTTCAATTGGAACCGCTTCTTCGTTTCACTTTGATCCGAGTATAGATTAAGAGATCCTGGAGATGAAGGCGACTTTGATGGCTTTGGAAGACGCAGTTCGTAGGGGAAATACTTGTGTGGAGACACCGTGTATAGACATACACACCATACAGTTTCATTTTGTTTTTAAATTGTGTATTTCTGATCGTTTCACATGTCACTTCACCTCAAAATCTCTCTTCACACAAGTATTTCCTGTTCGTAGGGGCTATCTTGTGGTTGTTATCGAGAGTGGTGTCACGCATTATCGTGTCTTTCAAAATTCAAATGATTTGACGGTGCTAGGTTGCCTAGATCGGAAGTGTTTATCCCTTTTGCCATCTTTCGTTTCTTTGCAGTTTTTGTTTGCCATCACTCCAAAAGAATTATTCTGAATCTCCATTTCTTTGAGGAGCGAATAGTGATAAAAAGTCAACCACTCGTTCCTATCTTATCACAATTTTCAAAAAAAAAAAAAAAAAAAAAAAAAAAAAAGAAAGAAAGAAAGAAAATTAATAACCTTTTTACCCACAAACAACTAGCTGTACTGTGCTTTTTGCCCTTTCGGCGTAGCTGAAGGTTGAAGCTGGGCCGGGCATATGTAAGTTTTCCCTTCATCTCTTTTCCGTAATGCTGCACAACATCATTGCACTTTTCTCAAATTTTATCAAGTAGATTGTTTATGTGATGAGGTTTAGGTCAAGGGGTTTAATCAAAGATGAGTTTTTCCTTTCCAAAAAAAATCTTTTTTGCATTGTATGCGTAGAAGAACTCATTGCTGCTCGTTTCATTTTTAACAAGAAATCTCCAGTAGGAACCCACATCACAAATCACCAGTATTCTGTAGTTTTAGGTTGCATTGGTGAAAAGGGTAGCCAAAAAAATGTTAGAAAGATGATTTCTTTGTTGACTTAATCCCGTAATTATCAGTTCTTCTTGTTTGGTTCTTCTATTTATGTTTAGGAGAAGGGCGGTTTATATGGTTGTTTTATTTCTTGTGTTTGTTAACTCTGTAGTTTTGATTTGACATTGTTCGTCCCTTTATTTGATCAGATGCTTCCTTGATTGCTTTATGAATAGGATTGTTGAGAACAAACATGATGATAGAGAATCTTGGCATTGGATTCCTTCATCGATTCTCTCCTTCGGGCAGGCCGAGCTATGTGAACTGTAATCTTCTTCCCATGCTTTGTTGATTACACGAGTCTGCCAGTGTCCACTTGTCCGGTTTTGAATCTTCGTATGTTTATGCACCATTATCCTTCACAATGCAATGCCAATGCCTTGGTCGTGGAGTTTTTGATCTTTCTAAAATCGCGCCTGCAGTTTGGAATAAACAAGGGAAAGGGACGATATACAGCTCGATAAAATTGGGCTCAAGGCAGCAAAAGTTGGTAGTAATCACCACTAGTTTTAAAGGTTCTCACAGAGATCATAGATTATCTGCCATTGCTCCAACCAAGTTAGAATTTTCCGTTGTTCAAGCTGAAAAACGCGTATCTACTTATCGGTTTCATACAGAAGGCAATGGTCAGTTGAAGGTACTTATTGAAAAGAAAAACAATGGATTCCGAGTACGTGTTGAGCTGTATTCGTGTCAAGAGAGTGAGCTGGCAATGGTTTGGGGGTTATTTAGATCTGATTCATCAAGTTTCATGCCTTTAGATTTCCAAGGTTCTGATCCAGAAGTTGAACTTAGTACCATTGAAACTCCATTCATGCAGGACTCGTCAGGAACAAGTATAGTTGAGCTGGATTTTGAATCGCGTTTAGCTCCTTTCTACGTTTCTTTCGTTCTGAAGTCTCAGACATTGTTGGATACTAATACCGGAGCATCAGAGATTAAAAGCCATAGGAAAACGAGTTTTGTTGCGCCGGTTGGTTTCGGTTCTGGTAATCCTTTTCCATTTGGTCTCTCTTTTTTAGAAGACGGCTCCATGAATATCGCGCTTTTTTCTCGTACTGCAGAAAGTGTGGTCCTCTGTTTCTATGATGATGGCACCACAGCCAACAAACCTATCATGGAGATTGATCTTGACCCGTATGTCAATAAATCTGGTGATATTTGGCATGCATCTATCTCGAGTGACCTGCCCTTTAAGTATTACGGTTATCGATGCAAGACCGGTGGAAATCAAGATGATGTTCTTCTAGATCCATATGCCAAAGTTATAGATAATCTGGTTCTTGCAGGTTCACAGATGAAGTTTCTCGCTACATTGGGTCGGGACCCACCATTCGATTGGGGAAGAGATGTTCGTCCGTATATACCGATGGAGGAGCTAATCGTTTATAGATTAAACACGACGCAGTTTGCAGGAACCTTCAATGGAATTACAGAGAAGTTAGATCATATAAAAAGTCTTGGTGTGAATGCAATCTTGTTGGAGCCGGTTTTTCTGTATAATGACAAAAAAGGGCCTTATTATCCTCTCCATTTCTTTTCACCCGGGACGCCATCGGAATCTTCTAGGGACTTTTCCTCCATTAGCAAGTCATTAAAGGAGACGGTGAAGAATTTGCACAGTAATGGCATGGAGATTTTCTTAGAAGTCGTGTTTACGCATTCCGCAGAGAATGCTTCGTTATACGAGATCGATAAATCTTCGTATTACCATGTGAAATCAGGTGATTTATTAGCAAGTAAAAAGCTGTTGAACTGCAATTACCCTATTGTCATACAAATGATTCTTGATAGTTTACGGCATTGGGTAACCGGCTTTCATATCGATGGATTCTGTTTCATAAATTCAGCTGCTTTATTAAGAGGCTTCCATGGTGAGACACTATCGCGTCCTCCATTGATTGAGGCGATCGCTTTTGACCCTATACTCTCCAAGGTGAAGATAGTAGGGGACTCGTGGGACCCACTCGACAACGAGCCGAAGGATACTGTGTTTCCTCATTGGAAGAGATGGGCAGAAATGAATCATAAGTATTGTTTAGATATAAGGAACTTTGTAAGAGGAGAAGGTGTTCTTAGTAGCCTTGCCACCCGGCTTTGTGGAAGTGCAGACATTTTCTTACACGGACGAGGTCCCGCATTCTCGTTCAATTTCGTTGCAAGAAATTCCGGGCTCACGCTCGTGGATTTGGTTAGTTACAGTAATGAAACCGAGCTAGCATCAGAATGCAGTTGGAATTGCGGAGAAGAAGGGCCTACGAATAAAGCATCCGTATTAGAATTACGGCTCAGACAAATCCGTAATTTCATCTTCATCTTGTTCATGTCACCTGGTGTACCTGTGATCAACATGGGAGATGAATGTGGTTTGTCTTCTGGAGGATCTCCTTACTATAAAGATCGAAAAGCGTTTGATTGGAGTGCGGTTGGATCACATTTCGGGGTTCAAACCGTAAAGTTCATGTCTTTTTTAAGCGAGTTAAGATTCAGGCGACGGGATTTGTTACAGAGAAGTAAATTCTTGAGAGAAGAGAACATCGAATGGCATGGTAAAGATGTCGGTTTTCCGTTATGGGATGATATAACTAGCAAATTTCTAGCTATGACTTTGAAGGCTAGTGTTGTTGATGTTGATGTTAATGATGATGATGATGAAACCGTGATGAGTTCTTCTTCGGGTTTTGTGATTGGTGGTGGTGATTTGTTTATGGCTTTCAATGGTGGTGATATTCCGGAGAGTATTACGGTCCCATCTGCACCCGTAGATTCGGTGTGGTATCGTTTGGTCGACACCGGACTGAACTATCCTGGTTTTTTCTCTTCAGATGGAGTTTTATTTGGAGATGGATTGGTTAGCTATGAGATGCAGTCTCACAGTTGTGCTATGTTTGAAGCCAGAGCCCCCCCCTCCAACCTAAATTACAAGTTACAACCCCCTCTTTGAATAAGCATTCTTGTGTATCATAGGTACAATAATCCTTGAGGTTGCAGATGATATTTCGGTTCAATTTTTTACTGCATCCTCTCATTAAAATTTTGAATTATATTGTTCATAAAAAAGACATAGTCTACATCAAACTCTTTTATTTGAATTTGTAAATATATTATTATTATTATTATTATTATTATTATAAATTATTCAAGTATAAAAAGAAGAATCTCCATTCAAACTTGTATGTTGTTGAGATAATGATACATGTCATTTTGAATAGAGATTCTATTGAATAAAGAAAGTTATGTTTGAATCTGAAATAAAATAAAATAAAGTAAATCCTTTCTATAAGAGAATATATGTTATGAGATGCTGATGCTTGAATACAGTGTTAAGTTCATGTACTCTTCTTCGCATTGCAAAAAGAAAAAGTACATCTGCAGCGAATGCATCACTTTATGTATTAATCTACACTTTTATCATCATTGATCGTGTGGTGGTATAGAAGAAATGGTATCAATCAACAGATCCTACGTTGTGATCAATGGTGATAAATGTGTGGAGTATAAAAAAATACACCAAGTGAAAATAGTACTATCATTTTTCACATGAAAAAAGCATTAGATGCTTATTATTTTTTGCATATCTAAGTGATTTGTGAAATTGGAAACTTCCTATTATTATACAGTACAATATATGAAAATCAATTTCACAAGCTTCAAGAACAGGAAAAGCAAGTGAGACAGAGAAAGGATGTCTTACTAACAAGCAGTTTGCATTAATAAGGTGTTTGTGTTATACTATAATAATTACCAATTTAAACTTATAGCAAGATCAAGCAAAGCTTCTACTTGCCCAATGGCTCTTTGCTTTTCTTGCTTCTTCAACCTATTCGCTATGGATTCGGGATCGAGCCCTTGTGAATTTTTCGATTCAGAAAACTCTGATTTAACTTCTTGTACCAGTTCTGCTACTTCTCTTACAAAATCTACTCTTAATAGTATATCATCTGCTTGCTTTGACAATGCAGCTGCCAAGGGCCCTTGATGCTGTATAAATAAAATAAATTCACTTTTAATCAGAAAAATCATTACCTTTATTTTTTATTTTTTTTTAAATTCTTTTTGTTTAGTATACAAACGATCACGAATATGCTCAAGCACCAGATATTCACAGCTCGGCTCAGTTCGTGAACAATACCACAGAGAGTTGTTTGGAGAGTGTTTACCTTATCAATATCAAATCCTGCAGGTACAATGATGCTAAAGGGGTCTTCACGGGGAAAGGTATCAACCATACGCTTTTTGCATTGTTTGAGCCACCCTTCATCGTCGTATCCATCATGCATATTCAGCATATCATTAAGCAATCTCATCGCTGGGGTAGCCTCACTCTTCAATATTTCAGCCTACAACATGCAGATTACATGTTTAACAAAACCAGCAATGAAGCAGTAAAGACAAGAGAGAAGGAAGAGAGGGGGGGAGGGGGGATGTAGACTTAATAAAAGAGATATATTTCTCTCCAATAGTTTTCCTATTGGTAAGAATTTTCACTTTTGAGATGACGAAACTCTCCCAAAATTTTAAGCCAGTCTCCTTGAAGACATACATCAAACAAAAATTTTGTGTGTGTGTATATACATACACACAAAATGTACTTGGGATTTGAATGACTATCAAAACCGAAAAAATCAATCTGTGACTCATGTAATTCCCTCTTATAATAATCAGCAATCAACTACAAATGGCACCAGAATATCCTAGAACTAGTTACAAGTTACGCAAATGAGTAGGTCGTCTCAGCCAAATAAAAATACAAGATAAAACTTAACAGACGAGCTTTTATGCTGGTGATGCATTTAAATGCAGGATCAGTACTTTTGACTTCTTACCTCAACCCGCCTATACAAGAGGTCGAGACTTCTAATAGCATCTTTTTCATCCTGCAAAATTGCAGATTTAACTAATACCTTTACCAAATATGTCAACAGATGAACAGCATAAGGTACAAAAGTAGCAAGGGAAACTAGGCACGTAACAGTAAATCTCATGCGAAATCTAATGAATTGTTAGGTAACTTGGAATTAAATGTACCCATCTTACCTTATATTTCTAGAAAATAAAATAATAATCCATAAAGATTTTCACTAGGAAGCAGATATAGAGGAGTTCGGTGTTCGGGTTCAAAATAGTTTTAACGTGACAATGCAACTGAAAACGAAGTTAATACTGTAGGTATAAGTATTTGCCTAAATATAAAATCCTCCAAAATCAAGCATTTCAACCGGTAAAAAAAATATGAAGTTAACTGGAGGCGCAGTGTGCATTACAGGCATCATCAGTATATCTCAGGATGCTAGGTAAAACATGCAGAGCAATGTTATATAACAGGTAAGCTAAACATACATCACGACGAGCTAGATCAAGGCGACTCCATATGACCATCAAAACAAGCTCGTTGAGTTCTCCTTTCAGAGCGGATTCTTCGATTTTCTGCAGGAATGCAAGTTGATAAAAAAATAAAATCAATAACCCTAACTTTGACTTTTAACATTACCAACAGAAGTGCAATATATCGAAAGAGTTTCAGCAAGCCAGCACTAACTGTTTAATTAGTACCCTCGCAAATGTATCTATAATTGGAGAGAGAAATAACCTATAATTAGATCATACTACTTTCCTAACAATATCATGATGAGTACAGGGAAGTGCAAAGATTACCTCTTCAATTTCTTCAGCTGATTTAATAAAACTGGCAACCAATTTCTTGGCTTTCATAAGGTCTTCTTGAGGATATTGTTTGAGCCGCATGCCAATCTCACGATATTCTTCAACCTTCCTCTCCTCTTCCTCGTCTTCCTCTTGTCTTTTTCGATGAAACTCTTTAGTCTTTTCTCTCTGCCGAGCTTGCCATTCCTAATATCACAATCAAAGAATTAACTAGCAGCCCTCAACGTAACACCATAATTCACCTACTTTCTCCTCCACCAAAAATACCAATTGCTAAAAAAAGCAAAATTTCTGTTACTAAAATCCCCGGAGAATAACCAGCAACGCATTTCTACTGTCTCTCAAATAAGGGAAAATTACAACAAAGTACTTTTTTTTTAATCTATTAAAAGCATTTCATCAGAGTACTCTCCGTGGACATCCAAACCATGCATTTCAAAAATAAATAAATAAATTAGTAGAGAGCTGTTGAGCACAATTGGAGAGAGAATTGAAAGAACTTCCTAGCTGATTTTTTTTTTTGGCGGCTGAAACAATTGTTTTAAGCTTAACTACTTACTAACTTGAGCAGAACTTATTGCTGCAAAAACGAACTGCTGTGCAAAATTAAGCTGCTCCAATAGATATACCTCACCTCCTCAGACAGAGCAAGTGATAGGGAGAGAGGGGGGGAAAGGTGTTGGGAAACAAAGAATAGAACTTACATCATCATAATACTCTTTTGGTAGACCGGCCAGCTCTTTTTCTTCTTCAACGCTCTTACACCTACAACCTGCTCGATATAAGTCCACAATGAAGATCAAGAGAGCTGACTGTAAGCGACAAAACAAAATTGAGCAAACGGGCAAATGGCAAAAGGGAAAGCTAGTGAAATTGGATGCAGAGGCTCACCGGAGACTTGTGGAAGCTTGGTTTTCAAAGAGCTGAAGTTTATAGCAGTTTTCTGATTTCTACATCCAGATGTAACCAGCAGAGAAGCCAGTGGAAAAACCGCGGCCTCCATTTTGAGCCAACAACCAACATTCTGCTCGGGTCACCTTATATATTAAATAAAACAGTAATAATTATTACTATTATTATCATAATTATACGTAGTTATTTTTTTATGAAAAAAATCATAATTATAGTTTAATGATGAAAAGATACACTCATCATCATCATCTTATATACATAGTCAACTTAAGCCGCTGTCTTAATGATATGAGTATCAAAAAGTTTAAAATAAAAATGTCTTAAAAAAAATGGTAATGTACATTGTATTTGAAATAATTGTAATTTTTTTAGCTTTATAAAGATTTCTGCAAACAATTATCTAGAGAGCGATTGATCTTTCGACACCAAAAGTGGGGAAACTCTCACAAACATCCACAAGGTTTCGAACCCAAGAGCTCTTGCTTAAACGTGTATTCATAATCGTATTTGTATGCATTTTTAGTGGAATGAGTTAATATCTTAATTCTACAATGTTTAGCCATACACTCTTATCTCCTGTATTTATTAAAAATAAAGCGACAATATATCATTTCATACAACCAACCTTACACAACAAATATATTATAAATTTTTTTTTTTTCTTAAAAAACTAAAGTAGTTGTTCAGAGTAAAAGATATGCAGTGAAAGAATACCAAAACTGAGAAGCACATAGAACAGCTCTCCAGAATTATTATCTTTGTTCAGTTACAACGTCTGCAGCCTTTCCCCATTCCATGAAGAAGATGTAAATGACATCACAAATAATCTACTTTCAAGACATCATCGAATGTAATTCTTAGCATTCGATTTCTGACGAAGTTCGAATGTTAATTTCGACCTCTGCAAAAGTCAAACATAGCCCGAACCGAAATGTAGTGTCATGGTAGATTCAACGTGATGTTGATAACAACAACGCCCATTCCATCGGCATCCATACATAAATGGCCCCATTGGCAGGCTGCAAGAGAAGACACCTTTTTCTACTGCCTAAAGGGTCAAAAAGCAACTTCCCTACAATCATATTCATCTCAACTACCAGAAAGTGTAAAGCATGAAATAAAGCTACCTACCAACCGTCCTCCTATACATAAACAATTTTCAACATTCAGTTTCTATAATCAATTCAGCAGCTGCACCCATTGCATCAACCCCACTGATTGCCAGCAAAGCCAGAGCCAAATCTTGCTCGTTCCATCGCTTCAATGCCCGGCTCAACTTCTTCAGTATCTCGACATCCACGTCTTGCATCCACCCTGGCGTGCAAGAAACAAGCAAACTCAGAAACCCTGTCACATACGCTCTCCACGTCGCGTAGTTGCAACCGAGTGATATGTTCCCATCCAATGCACCAACCAGAAACCCTAAATGACACCCAAGAACTCTAGACCTCCTCATCGAGGCTGGTGACGTGGAGTCCACTCCCCAAGCAAACATCCCACAAAGCACTGAAAAATACGCGAGAGCATAACCCCCGAGCATGGCTACGATCCCCACCATTTCCTTCCCGTTACACTTTGATCCTTGTCCTGATACAAACCAAGAGGGCAGCGCTTCTTTAATCAATGTTTGAATCAAATTAGGTCCACCGGTTATCCAAACTATTGAAGCTCCTAAAGAGGCGGCAAGCTTGACACGTGTCATTGCTGCAGAAAGAGAAACCTGGCCGTATTTCATTCCGTGATTTGCTTTTCCTCAACTTATCCGAGTTCTCTGTAGGTATACCAGTATTTACTATGTCTTTAACAGAGTGCAGTAAGAGAGAGAGAATCTCTTTAGTCATGAACATCACGTTTCTAACAGATCGATGAACCCTAAGGTAGAGGATACCGGGAGCTACAGGACAAATACCGCCAGAAAAATGAGATCCGAATCCATGGCCAAGAAGGCCTCCCACCCCACTATTGCTTGAAATGGAAGAAGACGAATTTAGACCAAGAGTGATTGTAAAGCATACGCGAAGAAGTTGGACCACAGCATCACTGTTGTGGTGAAACACGGTCTGGGATGCAGAAAATACGAGAAAGTCACTCCAACGCTTTACTTTCTGAGACCATAGAGCAGCTATGATAGGCATGCATGGCCAAGGGCAACCCGTCGCCAGGCTTCTTACGGATGGGCCAACCAAGGTCAAAAACCGGTCTGTAACTTTGTCTAGTTTATACGTTATCGTTAGGCTTACCAGAGCTGCAAGGGGCAAAGGAAGTGTAGCCGGAGAATTCCCACCTAGAATTCAGCAATAAAAAAAATAAATATTAAAAACATTTCCAAGAAACACCATAGGAAGTAAACCTATACAACGTAATGAATTTGCAAACTATTTTGTTCCTTGGATAGAAAAGAGCAAGCCTGAACCCCAGATTACGTGGCAGAAGTTATTATTTAATCCAAGATTGATAAGGGAGTTGTTAATGGCATCAAGATTGACACTCGACCTCTGGAAAGTCGAATGTAAGCTCAACATTCGACTTTGCAGAGGTCGAATGTCCATCTTAGACCTCTTGTCAAGTCAAACTTAGCCCGAAGTGTGGTGCCACAGTAGATTCATTGTGTTGCCATTAACAACGCCCACTGTATAATCTTAGCAAATTTATGATATTAATTTACTTGGTAAATAGCCCATCATGTTATCCAAATCAGATCCACAAGAAGATGATTACGCAAAGGAAGATAGAACATACCAACAGGTAAGCATGGGATATCCAACCCAGTAGCAGCTAGAATCTTTTTTATCTGCTGTTCAACATTTAACAGATTTGCTGCTGGACTTGGCCAGTCAGACCCATTCATGAAAACAGGCTTCCAGAGCCCTCGGGTTACTTCAGCTGAAAAGTAACTTACGATTGTTCCCAACGAGGCAGGAAGAAAATCAGCAAGACCTTTGAGCCCTAATGAACAAATAGATAGTTAGCAGCAAGCATAGCCTTGTAATTTTAATGCCATAAAGGAGTCAAAGGATTCACCATAAAATCAACAGTCCCACTCCCCCACCCCACCCCACCCCCCAAAGCAGAGGCTTAACCCACATGCAAAAAGGAGCAAAAAATTACTAGCCTAGGTGTGTGAATCTTAAGTTGGGATGATAATGACATAAAAGCCCTTAAGGTCATATTAACCTGTTGCCAAATCACGTGGAGATAAGGTACCATGGCCACAAGCTGTGAGTGCAGCATCAAGCACGAAGGGTACAGCTTCTAGAATATCCCAAGCAGGTAACTTAAGGTGGAAGGAGAAGTCTTCAATCCCATTCCCAGATGAATTACTACTTCCAGATGTAGTTGGTTGTGACCCTCTATTTAATCTCCTAAAAATCATAGCCAAGAGAGCATCAACAATTTGATGTACAGGTGTTCCAGGTACAAGACCTGTTAGTGTTGAAGCAATACATGCTTGATGCTGCCGATACCAATGTTTTAGTTTCGGAAAGGTATCCAGGAAAACAGGCTCTCTCAATGACGGATTGGAAAGCCGAGAAATAATCTTGCATTTAGGTTGTTCTTTAGTTATTTTTTCTGATGATGATAATTGTGAGTTGCGGACAAGCAGGAGATATTCTGGAGTCAGATGAGATCCAACAGGTGCCACGTCTCCAGAAACATGTTCAAGAGGTGGTTGATCAAATCTCCACAATTTCAAAAGAAGGGTGAATGCATTAGAAAACACGGCATGTGGTGACACTTCTTCCCGGTTGGAAGGGTCCAGAAATATTTGAGCAGCAGGGAACCAAATGCCTCGCAAATTGGCAAAAGTGCACCTGCAAGCTGGGGAATCTGGGAAGTTGCAGATTAAGTTAGAACACTTCAACCGAGTAAAAACCAACGCGAGATTAAATCACAACTACTGGAAGATATGATGCATATTCCACGTTGTATCATAGTGTATGAAGCATATAGCATGTTATGTCGTAGCTTATCTACAGTAATAAGACTTTCATTTAGAGATATACGTGATGGCCTCACACTAAGGTTAGGCGTTACAGTGACAAAACAGTCTAGCTCTCAAATTCATTAATAAATAAATAAATAATAATAATAATAATAATAATAATAATAATAATAATAATAATAACAGAAAATCACATATTACTAGACATGCAATTGAACAAAGAAGAAGGAATGTGCTGATTAATAAAATTTGAATGTGTCGTTACAAGCAGCCAACGTCAAATAAAAAAGCTCCAAAGCCATGTGCAACAATATATTTGAAGCTCCAATGCATTTGAAAATTGACCTACCAAGCCATGTAAGGAGAAGATCCGGATAGAATCAACTGATGATATTCCAACAAGCAAAACATTGAGAAATGGGGCATAGGCAATCAAATGACTCTCTATCCCTGAATAATCAACAGGAATAGCAGGAGATAGCAATCGTGTGATGAAAAGCACGGTATGTTCCTGCACAAAACCAACACCATTCATAAGAGGCTTTAAGTAGAAGTAGGTCACTAAGCAGAAGCAGAGGAAGAGCAAAACTAAAAATAAGAAATCAAAAATGATTGTATGATATCACAGCAGCCTATTGCTAAATTAAAATAATCTGACTGGCTTCTGGCTGGAGTCGATTCCCATTGGAACCAGGAAAATGTGGTGCTATATAGCATATTGTGATAGTTATTCAGTATTTTCGTAAAAATAAATTATCCTCCTAGCAAGGGGAATTTTTTCAAGACAGCAGATTAAGCATTGGCTTGTTTGATTTGGAAATAATATATTGGAAAATAGGAAGTTAAATATGATCACACACATTAAAATTTGAAAAGCACAAAATAAGTTAAAACAAATTTCAAAGAGAAACAGATAAAAATAGAAAATGAAAGGCATTTTCTTTCATCATACCTGACCACATTCCTTGGGTTTATGCCTTTTGACATAAGTATTGTTACAGTATTTTTTTGTGTTCATTGGAAGTTACTGTACAGCCATTACTCTCAAAATTACAAAAGACGGTAAACTTTCTTAATCATTGTCTTGTTCCCTTAATGGGATAATGAGAGTAATCTTCAACAATTTTAAATTTGTGAAATCTTTCTAAACAAACAAAAACTTAAAGTTCTTGCAATCTGAAAGCAGTTTTAAGAGAAAGCAAATGAGAGAACAGTATACTCGGATCATCTTAAAATAAAGTTCATAGCAAAGCAACAAACTAGAAGATTGTTTTCATAATAAGTTAGGAATTTGAACTTTTTTACATATCAAATTGATACAAAGAATGGTAGTTGTACACAAGTTGAATATGATCAAATTTATTTAGTTTTATTTTGTACATACATATATAAATGTGACTCTGGATGTATGTACATACAACTATTTACTTGCATAACACTTCATACCGTAAGTTAAATTTTGCTCCGCCCCGCAAAAGATCAAGTTGCTGGCTCTGGCTGTGTCGGCATATAATAATACAACAGATATGGACTAATATTTTCTTCAGGTGCAAGAGCTGAGCTCGCCATGAATTGGTCAGGACAGAAAGGAACTTATAAAGAATCAAATGGGGCTTGATATCCAGTTTTAGGTATGCCTTGGGTTGTTCAATATAATCACGAATTATAAAGTGTGAAGAAAACAGTTTATTCATGTTACAATAATTTTTTCTGAACATCGGGAAAAATTTCAATTACAAGAAAATGTATTTGTGCATATATACAAGTAGAAGGCACCACCAAGCCTTGCCAATTCTACAACATAATTGGCATATCCCCTGCTATCTTATAGTCTAATTAACAAGAGAGCAAAAAAGTATAAACAGACTAAGTGCACGCAACATAAATCACTCAGTACTCCAGAAATGACTTCAAAATACCTGAATATTCCACCCACGAATCAGAGAAGACCATGAGAGAATTGTAGCAGCAGAAATCTTCTCATCCTCCGAACCACTTGTTGCAATCTCATATATTTTCTCTATTTCAGCTAAGCTTCCATCAAACCCATGACAACAAATTCAGGATATTGTGCATATAACCGGAGACTAAGCTATTTTTAGAGGTGAAATTTGGGAAATAAGCTTCCAGCCAACCAAATTACTACATCAATTTCATGATGCATCATTTGTGCCAAAATAAAAATAAAAAGATCATGATGCATCATTAAATTATTTTAGATTGTGAAAATTTTGCAATTGTACCTT
This sequence comes from Gentiana macrophylla, assembly GCA_026214975.1. Taxonomy (NCBI): domain Eukaryota; kingdom Viridiplantae; phylum Streptophyta; class Magnoliopsida; order Gentianales; family Gentianaceae; genus Gentiana; species Gentiana macrophylla. The sequence continues at coordinate 120,024,082 of CM047811.1, read as the reverse complement.
GAGGCAGGAGTTGAAACTAACAAATTTATCATTGGAGGAGTTAAAGCAGCTCCTTTGACAAGTGATGACCAGCCAGGCATTTGGCTTGATAAACTTCGAGGTATTTGGTTAGTGTGACCTTTCACATAGCCTGGCCATAAATATGCTGATGTGTCCAAAACATTTCTAGCAATGCAAGCCTCAACAATCAGATGCCACAGATTTCCAGCTACAAGATATTAGAAACAATCAGATGGTACAGACAAAGGGAAGAACAGGCCAATCATCTGGAACAAGGAAAGAACCATCACGAAAAATGATGGTGACAGAGTCAACCCAACCCCACACACAAAAAAAGGACACTGCAATTGACTCTTCAAGTAAGACAGACCAGAAGCAACAATCTGGATCTTAAAAAGTAACATAGAAATTCAGATCCCATGAAAGTATAAGAAATAGAGAACCTCTAAAACAGGTCTGAATTCAGATGCATCAGATTTTCAGCCACAAAATAGTACAAGAAATCAAATGGTACGCAAAACAGGCCAAACTGCTAAAATATTCAGCACAAGAATCATGCCAACAAATGATGATAATTTAGTACAAAAGGTTGACTGCTATTAGTGTTATCGCTTCTTGTCCACGTGCTGATAGGCCACAAGTGAGGGAGCATGGTAAATTACATACATAAATCAGCTTCTCCTCAACAACTGTTAAGCTTGTACATGAGATGATAACTTATCAGTAAAGTTTGAGATTATTCAGGGGCATACGCAAAAGATCCATTTTTTCGGGCCCTTTCTTTAGCACCAATTTTATAACCCTAGGCTGTCTTCCTCCACCTCATCTGTCTAGGGTCAAGGGGTGGTTATACTGGGTGAAGTCACACTTCACGTAAGTAGCAAGCCAAACATCTACTCCACTCAGGAACAAAACGATTGAAAGCATAAACCACCGTACAAGCTGAAAACTATCAGATGCAGAACACTGAAAGAGTGGATAACTAAAGGAGGCAAGGATGCAAAAGAGTAAAAGACAGAGATGCTACTATAAATGTAACGCCGGCAGGAAAAAAGCGGTTCTAATTTGGTATGGCTCAGAAGGAGGATCCCAAATATGCTTGTGATGATGTGATGGGCATGTAAGCATAGGCATATAGATTGACGCTGCTCAAGCCAGATGCAAAAGGAAAATCATAGCCATTTGTATGTACTTATTATAAAAAAGTATGGTGACTGATCCTGAAAGCTCTTATGTACAAAAAGAAGGCTTTCCATTGGAAAAAAGTGGTGGAATTGACATTAGATTTAATATGGGATAGCAATTAAAAATAAAAATAAAAAAGTGGCTGGGTAATGTATTTCTGTTTTATTCATGGAGATAAAACTCATCTACTTTCATCAATAAGCCATCGGTATAGTTAAAGTTGCCCAAAGGATTTTGAACACTATGATGTCCTATGTTAGTTCCCAAACGGGGCTAAAAAGGTAAACTGGCCTATTTGCGTTCAACTGTTATATTGATCCCAAGAAAAATTTATTAAACACGGAGAGGGGTCTGATGTTTTTTGAATGTAAATATCATGTCAAGTCTGCTGACATGGTGTAACAACTCCAAGAATAGACACAGGACAATTTAATATAAATTTTAAAAGTGATCACCCACATTGCTCCTCCGCTGCCCACACTCCTTTCAACTCGAACCCAAATGTTTTGATACCTAGCTGCTCTTAATAGGAATGGTTACACCAAATCAGCATGATGATTTGACGCAACAGTCACATAATAAATCTTCTAGTGGAGATGGTTTTTCCATCAGCCCTTGTTTCTACCTTTATGGAATTATCAGGATTGAAATGAAAGACTAAATTTACACAATCAGAAGTAGAACAAAGGTGAACCTAGTATTATATCAAAAATGGTATAAAATAATCCATTTTCACATGGCAACAGATTAAAGAAGCTAATACAGGATATGTTTTAACATGTTCCAACAACAACAACAACAAGAGAAGAGTCAAAATTTCTGATTCCTGTTTCCTAGGACACAAAAAACCAATCTAAATGAGAAAAAAGGACAGTGTTATTTCAATAAACATAATAGATTAAAATGAGCACTCACAACAACCAATGGGCATGTCATTTAAGCTGATGCCATCAAAATATCCACTCCCCACCGATAGACCAGACAGGACCATCAAAGCTTTGGCAGCTGCCTGATTAGCCAATGAACTTACAGGTATTGGTGGAGACAATAAGCCATCATAATCAACCAATCGCTGTAGACTTGACACTAGATCTTGGCGACGCCTTCCCAATGGCTGTTTCTCTACTTTTGAACCAGTAAAACAGCTATCCGCATCTACCACAAGGGAAGCCTCTTCTTCCTCAATTATGTTTACAATTGCAAGTGGTGTGATAGATAACAACATGCACAAGCCAGTATCAAGGCGAGGTACAGGACCCTCACTTGAATCTCTTTCCTGAGTAAGATTTAAAAATTAAAAAAACAAATAAATAAATAAAACAGCCATGAAGATTATGTGAAGGATGTACAATTACAATTACAACCAATAATATGAAGACTTGCAATAAGAATTACTAGTACGTTATAACAAATTTCACAAGCTCAAAAATATTATATCTACTACAACCTACATTTTAAAGCTCACTTGATTAGGAACTTGGTCCGCTTCACAAACAAATACCTAGATGATCTGAAGAGACATATGTTCCTTCATCTAGAGTCTAGACCTCATCCCAAATAAAGAAGAGAAAAAAATCCAGGACAACTAGTATAGTCCAAAATATCAAACCGAATTTGACAAGTTTTGGACAAGCACATAAGCATTGCCAATGTAGTTGTGATTAAGCAGGTCAGTCGACTCAGTCGCAAAAAAAAAATTAAAAACATGCTAGAAAGTAATAGACCATGCTAAGAATTAGAATAAAAATAAATAAAGAGGGAAAAACAAAATGAGTATTTCTCAGTCTGTTGTTCCTCAGTTGCTGCTGTGCTAAGCTAACTGTGCTAGCGTAGGACCAGAAAATGCTGCCATGACCTAGTTTTAAGAGCACATATGGCAATAAACAAGCAAGTCCATCCTTCCAAGGAAAAAAATTTAAAAGAGAAAAACTATATAAATCCAACTCAGGTGAGGAAAACAACAAAGATATGTTTCATTGGTGCAAACTATTTTACCCTTTGAACAAGCCGTAGAGCCGAAATCCATAAACCTAGAAAAGTCTCCTGCCATGTTGTCTGGTTGAAGGCGTTGAGGGACTTCACTAAACCTGAAACATGATATCATCTGCTATATCAAGAAAGATAACGATAAATTACCAGTTAATAATAGCTTGAGAAGATTAGATGAGGAGTACCGGTAAGAACATCAACAGCACTAGTAGCTTCAACTTGAGATCCATCCATGGAATCTTCCAAAAACAGATCAAATGGAAGCCAAATAGCTGAGGGGCTTGTGCCCTGACCGGCAGAAGATACGAGGGAACCAGAAGCCATTACAACATGAAACCGTCGTTCTCTACTTGTCTTGCATTCCAGAGATAGTACCCTATTTGGGTCAGATATCGAATCTAAGAGAGCTTCGGGAGAAATACTTTTGGAACTTCTCAACGCAGCTGACTTTCCTATGAGCAGTCTCAAGTGTTGCATGAATGATTCCCAATGGCCAGACCTAAAGGTAATAAGATATCAGCACATTATCCTGACATATCATCATGGTTCGGATTCAACAAGGACATTAGCACAGAAAGTACAAAGATCTCACATGTTTTGCTGCACCAAATAAAGAATTTTAGATGTCACTTTATCTCTGAAAACTTCTGCAATAATCTCTATAGCTACTAATGTATTCATTTTCTGCAAGAGTTCATGATGTTCTGTTTTTTTCCCTTCAATGATATCACGGTTATCGACTTCCATATCTTGGTAGCTGGTTAACCACCAAGACATCTTCTGATTCTTCGTATCCAGTAACCCTTCATCATCAAGTGATGCATCAACTAGCCCCCACGCAATAGAGAAAACAAACTCAGCAACTACAAGTCCAGGTTCACATGCCTTAAGTCCAAATACTTGGGAAAGCTGAAGAACGTTATTTATAGTCTCCATAATCCTGCAATTGCAATATGAATTGACAACTGGGCAGACATCATGTGTCATAAATAGAGGCTACACAGTCTAGAGATGCATAACTGTAACCTAAAAGAAAGATCCAGTTTATAGACCCTAAAAATGGGAATAATAAGTAAACAAACAAGGAATTTAAAATAAAAAAAAGTGAAGATGCCAGGAGAGAATGAAAAGAAAAAAATCAAGTTAGCAACACCTTTTTGCTTCTTAGCATCTACACTTGCCCCTGAGATCAAGTGACTAAACTGAATGACATTAGACTGGTGATAATTCAAATGGAAAAGGCATATATTCAAAGGGACAGATCAATTTAACTCTAATGTTAGGATGCTGAAATTATTGAACAGCACACTTCCCAGACAGCATATCCATTGGGCATACTACTTAAGAAGTGTATATAGGCATGATAGGACAGGTTAAGTTAAATTACACCAAAACCACTTAAACACTAGGATAAAATGGTACTAAATTATGCACAAAATGCAACTCCAAAACTGTCCATGCTGTTTCATTACTAATTACAGGTCAAATACACTAGCCACATGAAAATGCCCAACATGCACTCTGGGTTTTCAAACAAATAGACCTAAAATTAAGGATGTACACGCCCTAGAAAATAGAGGAGTCTTATGACATCACATAATCAAAGAAGAACGATAGTTAAAAATAAAATTAAAGCGAAGGAAATGTAATCAGGCATACTTAGAGTAACTGGGCCCGTGAACAAGAGATGCCAATGAGAAGGCGTATCGCTTGATGAGCTCCATGTAAAGCCTATAGGCAGCTGGATGCCTCTTTCGATTCGGAAGCACCCTGTTTGAGAACCAAGGGACACAATGTAAAGACCATAAAAGAAATCAGAGAAAACATGAGTTGCCACTTCCAAAGTCGAATAAAAAGTTAACAATCCAAAAGGAATGATAAAATTTACCATGAAATGAGGGAAAACACCAAAAATGCATATAATTCTCAAACGGACTGATGATTCACAAAATATAGCATATAGCTATGATGGAGTAAGTAACAAAAAAGGAGAAATTTCAATACCTGACAGAGAGAAGAGCGAGGACGAGCAATGGAGGTACGACTCTGATAGTCAAAGCCTTCTCGAGAAACTTCCAAGCAATGGGCGTGTTATTAGACCAACAAATGTGAGAAACAAGGAGGTCAGCTATCTCCGGGGAAGGCATAGAAACTCCATTAGAGCTTAAGATAGACGATAGCTTCATCGCCCATATCAAGGGGTCCAAACCCCTCTCTTGCGCTGACTTAGTCAGTTCATGCACCTCGTCCCATACTCTCCCCTTTCCTTGCATCGCCACCACCGACAGAAATTTTCACTTAAAAGTTAAAACGGCCTTCAAAGGGGGTTTTATTGTTTTGAAATTAGTGCAAATTCATGTTTTAGGGCAGGAAGAGATTCAGGGACTGTTGAATCATGGAGAACTTGGCTTCATGCACAAGGTGTTTGCGAAAATGTAGCAGAGAATACACTTTTGTTGTTCGTTTTTTATCTGGTTGATAGTCCCCCTTGGCGCTGGTCAGCTTGATTTGAGTTATGATTCCTCTTGAAAGAGAAAGGGGATGGAATAGAGAAGTCAGAATTGGAGGCCCCGGGATTATTAAATAAACAAATAAATATATATTTACTTATTCATTTTTTAATTTTTTTTTTCCTATTTAATGATTTAGTTATCATTATTTAAATCAATGCATTATGATTTCGACAATTTCACTTAAATATCATTTGAAAAATAGCAAGATCAAGAAGTCACGGGTTCAAGTCCACACCACAAATTGCATGAAATGAATGAAACTAATAAACTGGTATTATGGAGTTTGCAAAGAAAGGAAGTTATTTTGTAGTATCAGTTTGAATTCAGTTTAAAAATAAAAGACATATATCGTGTCGCATGGATTCAGTTTAAAAATAAAAGACATATATCGTGTCACATGGATGCATTCCGCATATGACGTATGCAGCCAATAACTTCCCTGCGAATAATATGAGTGTAAAGGGGTATATATTTATTTCTTTTTATTCTTATTCACTTTTGATTAATTTTGTTGAGTGTAATACCATATATTTTAAATGTTATTGTCGAGATAAAATAATATCACATATTTTTATCAATAAAGCATTTAACTATTAAAAATCCGGGAGAGACGTTGACAACAATGAGGTTCTATTCAGAAAACAAATATCCTGAATCTAATGTTACACAGATGTGCACTGAAAATACAAATACACGAAAAGATGCTGGATAACGGAAGGTTCACAACAGCGTGGCAAGAAGACGATGATGATGTCAGACACCTCGAGCTTCTCGTCTTGTGGCGTCGTGAAGCAGTTCGATGTCGACTCCATCATGAGGCAACTGGACATACCTCACAACTGATCCTCTAATAAAGCAATTCTTCACTGATGCCTGCAAATGTTCCACACACCATATTGAAGAATTATGCACAAGCCAAAAAAAACAGACAACATGAGCCCTGATTAGGCAAACAAAATTATCCGAACCAAGCAATATGAGCCCTGATTACGCAACAAAATTACCCTAACCAAGCAATATGAGCCCTGATTATGAGCCCTGTATTGGATTCGATGAACCAAGCAACACAACATAGGATCTGCAATATTTATCCTAATGAAGCCATTCTAGACTCTCTCTCTCTCTCTCTCTCTCAGTGCAGACATTTTCAAATGGTCATTCATTGTTATTGACACAGCTCCCAAATTGGTTTATCCAAGCATGCTTGCGTAATATAATATGCAGGGAGTTGTTAAAGACACCACAACGAATCTACTTTCAAGGGACCACACTAACATTCAACTTTGCAGAGGTCGAATGCCGATTTCAACCCTAGTTAGTAAAGTCAAACCTAGCCCGAAGTGTGGTGCCTTTAGCAGCGCCCTAACTCATATTAAGGCAACAAAAAAAAAAAAAAAAAAAACCATGAAGCATCAAGTGCGATGTTTGCAACCACTCATAGTTGACTTACCTAAAACTATCATCCCTTATTATCCAAAAACACACACACCGTACACACGCTAACATAACATCCTACGTCTACCATAGTTAGGTCTAAGTTTTGAAATTAACTTGATCTTCTCCCAAGTCCATACTTGAACCCCCTGCACCTTAAATGAATTCAAGCTTAAGTTTTTCGTCACTAGTGGACTTGTAACATGAATTATTTTCGCCGCATTTGTCTTACTATGAACCAACCATATTATCTCTGCAAATTCACATGAATAAAAACTGAGATATGCTGCATTAGTTCACAAATGGTACCTAAGAAACTTTCTAGCCTATAAGGAAGATAAGAACAGATTGCTGTTTTTTATTAATACTTTATACATACATCATCCTTATTCGAAGTTATAAACGGAGGGGAAACCAACAATGATAAGCAGGAAAATGGAGTGTTAGCAAACACTATTGTTAGACCAAAAGCCATGAGAGTACTAAATGTTAAGGCATTGGACATAAAGTCGATTTTCCAGAAAGATAGTGCACATCATCTTCTTGAATAATATTTCATCAATAATTCAACTGAAATAAACACAAAGCGCGCTAAAGGTAGGGAAGAAAAAACAAGGACAGGTGTATATATAGATAGGGCATCCTTGGAACCGCACAAAATCTACCGTTTTGGCACTACATTACATAACTGACTTTTAGATGGTTGATTTTAGAGCTGAAATTCGATTTCCCGCAGTCAATTGTTTTCACTATGGTGTGCACTACAGCGCAACCGACTTATTGACTTTTGGGTAGTCGATTCTAAAGTGAGCAGTTGATTGTTTTTAGCAGTGTCAGCTAATTAGCTAAAAACAGTGCGGTGTCACTAAAGCCCCCATATAAACAATAAGGACACTGTTATTGACACCAAATGAATCTACCGGGGCACAACACTTCGGACGAAATTCGACTTTGCAGAGATCGAATTTGAGCTTAAACTCGACTCTTAGAGAGATCGAAATCACTGGGTTGCCACGAAATTACATTCAATGTGGTGCCAATAACAACAAAAAGACACTACTCATTGATTAAAAGGAGTAACAATAAAACCCTAGAAAACACAGAACAGTGATATAAAACCCTAAGCTATTATAGAGAAGAAAAAAAAAAGGTGGAGGGAGTTTGAGTACCATGTGAGGATACTTTTTGTCATCAACGACCAGAGTGTTTTCAAGCTTAATATTCAGGTACTGATCGACGGAATGGAGAGTCCCACGAATCGCTAAATCATTCTTCAGCTCAACAGTAACTTCCCTCCCCACTAAATCCTTGAAATACGAGAAGAATAGCTGGAAAAACAAACAAACAGTATGCTGAAGATGAAGATGAAAATGAAAGGATAAGAAAACGAAAATCGAAAAGGAAAACAAAAGGAAATAAACATATTCAGTCGAAACAAGGAAGAAGAAGCAGCAGCAGTACCATTATTGTAAAGCCGGTTTATGGATGCTAGTAATTCCAGGAGAAGAAAGTAGAATCGATTCCTTTCAGAGTAGTGCAAAAACCTCTCACACATACACTCTTAATCCATTAAACTTACCTTTAATTAAATATAAAATAAAACTTACGATATCTCAAATCTCATTCACGAACGAGCATAAGGCTCATCCCAGGTGGTTAAGCCACCCCGCTTTTCTACTGGCGCTTAAATGGAGGTCCGGGTTCGATCCCCTTCCCCGCTTTCCTCCTTTCGTTTTAAAAAAATAAAAAAAAAAATTTAATAAAATCTCATTCACGAACGGCGTACAATGATTAATCTTCAATAAAAACATTTTTTTTTTAAGGAATTAACATTTTAAAAAATTACTAACTCCGATCCAAATTATAAATCATTCTTGCTTTTTATACTTTAGTCTCATAATATATGTCATTTACAATATCAAGAGAATATTAATGAACATTTTTTTCTTATTTATCTTACCCATAATTTATATCAAATCAACTACTTTTATTTACTCCACAATTGTTTGCATTTATGATAGTCAATGATGTATTAGATATTTTATCTATACATTAATTACATTTAACTACTTTATTAATCAATTTGAAAATTTTAAAATGACTTATATTTTGTACTGATGTTAGGAACATTGGATATCTGAAAAATCAAACTCGATTCTCGAAAAGTAAAAACTCACAGCTAATACGATATCATAGAAGACATTGTATGATATCAAAATTTTCTTATAAGACAGACATTTGTACCGTAAACGGTACAAATTCCGTATTTTACTTGGTTATGAAAAATAACTTTAACAGAATTTGATGCATTTCAACACTTGTATACAGATTTTGTAAACTTGATAAATATAAGTACTTACATCTATAAATTAGAGAATTTTTTTTTTAGAATATTACACAATCAATCTAGAAGCAATAACTACTATGATAACCAATCCAGCTGAATAACAACAATAAGTTTTAAAAAATAATATAAAAAAGATATCGAGATTTAATTGAATGTATTCAATAATTGACGATATATGATCAAATGGTACATACATCACACATATCAGAATCAGACACTACACACACACACAGTCCCTAAACAGAAAAATAACCCACACACGGGAAATTCTTAGTTGGAGACTCCAACATGGAGTTGGAGAGTAGCCTATATAGCTTATTCTGGACCACACATTTTGATTTCAGTAACGTAAATCAGAAATAAGAGAAAACAGTTCAATAATCATTTTGGTCCGGAGAATAATAATATGATAGAAAAAAAGGTTTAAAGAAATACCACTACATTTACATTTTTATCAGTCTACAAATGCAAAATCTGACTCCGCACCTGAATATTCTTTATTTCAACAAATCTCCCAGTTCTACACCCTCTCCCTAAACATCTCATTTCTTTTTTGTGAATTTTTTTTTCACTAACTACAACAACAACACTACAGTCTCTGCTTGACACGCCGACCGTTGACATCACTTCCATCAAACACACATTCATCCATTTGCTTATTACTAAGTAATGCCTTATGCTCACTAACGCTTGCCACGTATTCCAGCAATTCTGTTACCAGATGTGGACAGCTTTGCTTCAAGTATTCAAATCCTTCCGTCTCCATTACAGCTGTAATACAAACAAGAATATAGGAGTTGAAACAAGCTTTGCACAAAGAGGTTTGTATGATTTTCACTTGTTTGAAAGATTCTAAAAATCAGTAGATTTTTGCATATCATCTTGATAACACCATCAGCTTGTAAGAGATCAGAAGCAATTACAGATGAAGAACAAGTTCATTGTATTATAAAGAAAAATATAGGCTGCCAATGTACATATAAATAGGGGTGTAAAAGAGCCGAGCTAATCACAAGCAGTTCAGCATTCTACTTGTTAAAGGCTTGCTCATATAAGAATTCATCGAACTCGAGCAGCTTGTTAAAGAAAACGAGCCTAACCCAAGCATCCTGGAATTCAGTGCTCACAAGCATTATTCAACTTATTCATATTATATTTCAAATAATTTATTACAGAATATTTACTTAAGAATATTGATTTCTTTCCAAGCATAACTAGTTGCTCGAGCTTAAAAGTTTTATCGAGAATAGTCGAGCCCAACTCAAGCATTGCTAAACCCAATTTGAGCTGATTTTGCGCATGACAGTTTCAAAAGTATGTTCAACTCGATACCAAATGCTTGATAGTTGATACGACTCTCGGATATCAATCATATGTATAAGTCTCATTGTTATATACAATGATTGGAATTCTCTAAGAAAAAAAGAACAGATTTTTAATAGCACGGTGAATAAAGACAGATCAAAAAGATCACCACCAGTAGTCAATGTAACAACTAAGCTGGTTTGATTCAACTTTACAATATCAATCATATGTATAAGTCTCATTGTTATATGTAAATTCTTGATGAAATGTAGAAGTAGAAATCTGATCGAGGTGAGAGACTAACCCTTAAGATTCTCAGGCATGGCAATGAATTTGAGGCACATAGATTTCAGTTGAAAGCAATGGTGCTGCTCAGCTAGGGCTAACGTGGTTGCAACGGTATTTATAGCGACGCCACTGCAGAGATGAGCTTCACATATCACCTTAAGCCTATCCAATCCATAACAATCTGCTGCTGCAAGCAGATGTTGAGCCATCAAAGTAGAAGCCCCCTTTGAGTTTATACCGGCGAGTTCTTCTAAGTTGGGCAATGTATCGCAGTATATGAAATGGAGAAGAGCCTGAACAAAAGACAAGAAGACAGTTGCAGGCATAAAAAACAACTCTAATGTGTGCAGTTCATGACCGTTGACTGATGAAAACAGATTAAAGCAATGAAAAAGTTCTTCTGAAGGACGAAATAAGCAGTCGGGCAACGCATGTCAAATATTAAAGAGCCTCAAGACATTTGGGATGCTGCTTAACCTACATTGAACAAATAATAAAAGGAGCTTGCCTACATGGGGTCTAAGGAAGGCCGGGTCATTTAGGCACTTTGTAAGCAATCTTTACCTTGTATTTCTCTTATATTTGTAAAGAGGCTGTATATACCACAAGAACAGTGGAAAGAATTAGTAATACAGGGATTACCAATTTGGTAATATTTAACACTTCGGTACATATCAAACAAGCAGAAAAAATGAGATCACGAAGAGTTTCAGGATGATATAACTGGTTTGTTTGCGAGTGATCATAGTAGATAAAAGGGAACCAAAGCCTAGTGTGATAGGCCTTCTGGTACATGAACACATATCACAAAGCACAAAAAGTTAACCAAAAGGCATGTTGTAAACTGCTATATTAACATAAACAATTGGAAAGATCTTTCTTATAGTGTAAAATGAACAACACCATAAGGTATCCAAGTACACAATGAGGTGGCAGATACTAACCTGGATGTATAAAGATAGTGATTTAAGATACAAGGAAAAAAGATGAAGGATAGAGACGATATTATTTACAAGAAACTATTACTTGTTATGGTAAAACAGGAACCAAAAAAGAAATGTGGATGCATGGAAAGTGAAAACTTAAGAGAACATTTTAAACCTTAAAAACCGGTGCCTCCATATCTTCAACTTTTATGCACTGCGTATTCTGATCTTTCATAGGACCAAAAAGCTGTGCTCTAAATACAGGCGAGCGAACACCAAGTACCAACTTGTGCGCGTGAAAAATTTCCCCATTGACTTCAAAACTTACATCAGCACCCTTTCCACTTTCTAGCAGCTGGCTAAATTGAAGTCCAATGTCAGAAGGTGGAATTAGTATGGTGTAGATCTTAGGCCCTTCAGTTAGCGTTTTGACTACACCCACGCAGCAGTTAACATGAAGAGTATCATCTTTGAGATAGTCAGAAGTCTCCAATAATACTCTTTTATAGAAACGCTTATATCCCCTGCAGATAAAACCCTTTACAAGTTTCAGCCTCAATCTTCAATAGAAATATGTCAAAAGCCAAAATGCATGATTTCAAGCCACCACAGGACTAAAATAGTACATGTAACTACAGTAACTACCTTTCCCATTTCACCACTTACCAAACCGTGTAGTTAAGAAAGCAACACCAAGGCCACACAAAAATACACAATGATTTAAATTTGTAAACTATCAACACAGTCCTACAATGTCAGCAGAAACCAAACTCATTCCTTCAAAGAGAAACTGTGAAAGTGGTTAATTCTTACCCACATGACCCAACTTGCATGGGCAGATGTCCATTAAGTTGCTTTTATAGAATTAAGGTACAATAAACTAAAAACAGGGATTCATATTTCTTGGAAGAAAATGAACACAGCTGCAAAAACTTATGATTACTTAGTCCTTCACGACATGAAGAGTCTAGATGGCACCTTCAAAGAAGTCTAAAATTACTTATTCTATCAAATACTACATCTGTCCCAACTCCCAAATTAATTGTTGTCTTACAGTCTTAGCAAAACCGGTTGTTCATATTATCTGCCATTTTTGCGATACCCAATGAGCGGCTATTACCATTTTTTCTCATCTTACCCCTGGACCTAATTTATTATTCATCCAACCACTTCTCCTTGTCGCATTAAAGATGACGATTTTAGATTCTATGGCCTGAAATGACGACATTCGCCCACTTCATTAATCTGTGTGAAATTCAACAATGGCATATAATTTTGGATGAGGTGTTAACAAATAATTTGAACCTTGGTGCTTAACTTGACATTAAAAATCGTGGCTTTAAAAAACAAAAAACAAACAAGGGAGCATACCTAGCTCATTACACACATTCTTAAGACAAAGCCTGCTTCCTGCCATAGATGACATGGAGTAGCTTCATCTTAAGAAAAATATCAAAGAAATAGGTCATTACTTGAATGCAAGTTGCTTTTGCAATTTACAGACTTGATAAGTGCATTGGGTATGTGTGTATCCAGTGAAAAGCTACAAAGCTACAACCAAATTACCACATTTATCTGTAAGAAAGAACGCTCATAACTAATTTCCAAATCCCATTAATGCCGACAGATATTCGAATGCCTAATTTGATGATTCGGCATTGGGTGTAAGTATATGGTTAACCACTGAAAGGCTAATAACTGATTTCCAAATCCGAAAACGCTAACACCAACAGCAAATTAAACACATGTTACAAAAAGCCAAAATGCTTCATCATTAAATAATAAAAGTGAAATGAAAAGCAATGACGAACCACATGCTTCCTCGATATTTAAGAGAATAAGGGCCGCTCTCTAATACCCTCCCAAAATGGCTATGAACCTTGTGCCTCTCTTTGCCGCTTTGATCCTTCAATGTCAATTCAAACAACGCCCTCACATCCGTACCTTCACTCGCCAAAGCAATAAACAACGATACATACGATCCATTATCCTCCACACTCTTCCCATCTGGGTAAAAGTAAATCGCCCACGAATATCCTCCAACATGAAACGTATCAGAAGCTACGTACTTCCCGATCCCCATTCCCTTTGCTAGAGAATACCCCGTAATCTTAAAATCGTGTGTACCGTTCACCGTCTCCGTGATCGCCGTCGACGTCGTTACCTGTGATGATGATGTTGAAGATAAAGGATTTGACGGATCTCCATGGTAGACTCTTCCCATTCCCACCATTAAAGCACAAATTGAAGCTATGTAAGCTCGAAATGATGGCACAGAAATCCAAATTTAAAAAAAAATCTCGGAATCCCCACAAAAATTAGGAGATTCTGAGCAGATCTACAGGGATTACAAGTAAGATAATTGAGGATTTAACGTGGGCGAGCGATAAGAAAATCTACGTGAACATAAAAATGGGACGCGCAGAAATGTGCGATTTTTAGCAAGTGGAGTTTCTAGGGTTTGGGAGGTCGGAATGAGGACTTTTTTATGATATTATGTTTTGTTCTATATAAACTGTCAAATGCTCAAAGCTTTATAAAGTGAACAGACATAAACTTCACCTAAACGAGGTAAACGATTCGATTCGATTCGAATCGATTCAATCATTTTATTTATTGAGTCGAACAATATCTTAGGCTAGTGATCCTTTAGCCCACCTCGAGTTCATTCGAGCAAAGGGAAAAAAAGTCTAGTATTTGCAATCGTCTATGTTTACGCGTTAACTCGGTATTCGTATCACTTAAGTACTTTCGGCCACCCCTATTTACGTGTTAACTTGTGTTTCTATGTTTTAATACTAGTGAAATGTGGTAGTCTGGCGTAATGACGACGCCAACATAAATCGTTACTGCAACGATAATATCGAAGAATAGATCTCCAACGTGAAATAAATTGCATAATCTTAAACCGTAATAAATTCAATGCGACAGAAAAAGAAAGAGAAAGCGAAAAATATATCACATTTTCTCCAGAGATAATTCTCTTTCTTAGAGGCGTGAAGATTGTCAATCACCTCTCTTCCAAATTTTATCGTCGGAGTTTCCATCTACAAAATAAACTACGATTATGATGTATTGGAGAACGATGTCATAAAGTCGATCACTTTAATTTTCACTTTACGAATAAACATTATAGAAAAACAATAAGCGGACCATAACTATACGGTCAAATCTCCCGTGACGCCTTAGCCTCCAGATCATTAATATGCTTGAAAATGTGTTTCACTCATTTTCTATACGACATTTCTCTTTCTTATCATTAATGAATACGTCATTGATCTCGTGTTCATTCATTTGGTAGGAAAAAAAAACACGTGTCAAACGGTCTGAAGAATATAAAAAGTGATATGGTATTCCAACGTCAATTTTAGTGACGTTCGTACTGCAAATGGCAGTCGGTTCCACCGACGTTATGTTGTTCAAAGTAACAAAAATATTTAATGTGGTGTCCACGTTGTCACATGTGGACACAACTTCTTGGCTCGGATATTTGTTTGTCTTTAATTTTTTTTTTTTGTATTTTATAGCTAAACTTGACACATCTTCCATCGTACACTACAGAGTAGAACTTCAAATCCGTCAGGCTTTCTTTTTTTCCCTTTTCTTCGCAAACTCCTAATTGTACACGTTTGATAAAAAATGTACACGGTATTATTCAATTGTTGTGCCGAAATCGAATCGAAAATTTTTGGTTGATTGAAATTTAAAATTAAACCCGCACTGTCTGTTGGATGTACTAAAAATGAACCGTATCGAAATATACACTTTGGTTCGATTTATGTAACGGAGAGTCGGAAAAAAATCGGTTTATATATAACATTAACCGAAATTCCGGTTATTACCTAAGGGAAAACAAAAAAAAATGCTGTTTTTAAAATAAAAAAAATACACGGTTTTATTCAATTGTTGTGTCGAAATCAAAAATTTTCGGTTGATTGAAATTTAAAATTGAATCCGCACTGTCTGTTGGAGGTACTAAAAATGAAACGTATCGAAATATACACTTTGTTGGTATATTCAATTGTTATGTCGAAATCGAATCCAGAAATCGAAAATTTTCGGTTGATTGAAATTTAAAACTGAATCCGAATTGTCGGTTTGGAGGTACTAAAAATGAACCGTAGCGAAATATACACTTTGATTTGCTTTATGTAACGGAGAGGAGAAAAAAAATCGGTTTATATATAACGCTAACCGAAATTCTGGTTTTTACCGAAAGAAAAAAAAACATTTGATTAAAAAAAATACATGGTTTTATTCAATTGTTGTGTCGAAATCGAATCGAAATCGAAAATTTTCGGTTAATTTAAATTTAAAATCGAATCCATGATCATTAGTTGGAGAGTCTGAAAAAAATGAATCGTTTCAAAATATACACTTTTTGTGTGTATAATATTCAATTGTTGTTTAAATCGAATTGAAAATCGAAAATTTTCGTTGATTGAAATTGAAAATCGAATCCGTGATCGTCTGTTGGAGAGTACTAAAAAACGAACCAGTATTGAAATATACACTTTGGTTCAATTTATGTAACGGAGAGTCAAAAAAAATCGGTTTATAGATAATGATAACCGAAATTTCGGTTTTACCGAAGGGAAAAGAAAAAGTATTTGATTAAAAAAAATACACGGTTTTATTCAATTGTTGTGTCGAAAGCGAAAATTTTCGGTTGACTTAAATTTAAAATTGAATCAGCACTGTCAGTTGGAGGTACTAAAAATAAACCATATCGAAATATACAATGTTGTGTATAATATTTATTTGTTGTGTCGAAATCGAATCGAGAAATCGAAAATTTTCGGTTGATTGAATTTAAAACTGAATCCGCACTGTCTGTTGGAGGGACTAAAAATGAACCGTATCGAAATATACACTTTTGTTCGATTTATGTAACGGATAGTTGAAAAAAAAAAATCAGTTAACGATAACCGAAATTCCGATTTTTACCGTTAAAAAAAAATAAAAAAATTGCCACGTGTCAGCCCAAGAGGCTGCCACATGGCCTCATGTGGAGCAACTACCTTAGCTTTTATAAGAGATAAGATAAAGAAACAAATAAAATATCACGTTTCAATTTTGTTCGTTCAGTTTATAAAACAAATAAACATGTGCATGTATTAGACGAATTGTTCAGTTTATCTGTGAACAATTTCATTATTTGATGTCCTAATTACTCCGTTCGATTGTAACATTACTTGTATCAGAGTAGTTGTGTTGATAACATGGATATATTATTGACACAATCACTTAAACACAAAATATTTATATCATATCATTAATAATGACGTAAGACCCATTGAACATAGAAATAACAACGTGTACGGACGTGTACGGGTTTGGTTATATCCATACATAACCCATCAAAAAAAATTATATAACCATACACTACCATTACCCATCCAGGTAGAAAACTGTAAACTCACACTCTTCTCATACGGATGTCCACGAGTCCGAGGATATTCATGAATCTCTGATATTATTGAAAACCATGTATCACGATCATATAGTAAAAAATTTTAATTGGTGGATATAATAATTCATAAAAAAAGACAATTTCAAAGTGTGGAAGTATAATTTTTATAAAAATAAAAATAAAAAAATTGCATACAATACCATGCCCAACTAATTGTTTTTTCAAATGTTGCATAGCCTACTTCTAAAAATGTTGCATAGCCAACAATAAAAAATCAAAAGGATGATGAAAAACATTTTGTAATCGTTACTGCCGTAGTAGTCAATGTCCCGTGACATAAACCGACAAATACATCTTATTTCAAGAATAGATTACAAACGAAACCTTAAGAGCATTCGAATCAGATACTTTTAATGAATTCTTTATTTTACAGTTTTAAAAACAAAATTTTCTAATTTACAGAATCTATATCTAAGATAAATGCATCAAATACTCTATTTTACATAATGGATTTGACATAAAGTAAAAAATTAACGAATCTGTAAGAATACGGTAGATGTAAATGAAATTTTACAGAATCTGTAGTTTACTGGAAAAATAAAGATATCTACTGCAGTATTATTTTTCCCATTGAAATCTCTAAAGACGGTTTTAAAGCCGATTTACAAGATTCTATCAAGTCTTTAACTCGGTCGATCGCAAGGGGTTGTAAAGCACCCGTGAGATCTACTTAACGAATCGCCTATTATACTGCTTTAAAAACACGCTTTTAGTTTACATAATCTTTATTTAAGATGAAATGCATCAAACTATTTATTTTATATAATCTGAAAGATATAAAGAAAAATTTACGAATCTGTATTTAATCTGGTAGATGTAAAGGAAATTTTACAGAATCAAAAATTACAATAAAAAATAGAATATATGTTGCAGATGTTATTTTTCCCGCTGTTGAATTCTCTACAATAGAGCTTTTAAACGATTTACAATATCTACTGCAAGTGTCTTAATAATATGAACAAAGCGAAGTTTTAACGACTCTGTGAAATCTGAAGGATTAGGGGAATACGGTCCTTAATTAGAAAAATTTTGTATATGGCTTTTATGTTTTCTTTTTTAGGAAAGTCTTTTTCCTAAGTGATCGGGTTCATTTTATTCGCGAGAGAATTTGCATACGCGTGCACGTCTGACCACACAAGCATTTCATTCTCATAGGGAATCGCATCGTGGCGTGAAATCGCATTGGTCAGGATGTTCTTACGATGCAGCTTCTCTATCTATCAACCTCCTGCATCAAAATAACCCCTTGAAGAGACAGGCTTCCGGACAACAACTGTAGATGAAAAGCACCGAGCTTGGGTTGAAAGTAGACAAGGATTGGTGGTGTGAGGGATGGATATCCCTGTAGAAATCAAATAATTTGTTCTCTTGAATTGATGCAATAAATATTCTTGTTAAAAATAAAAAATTAATTTTAACACCAATTATCGTCCAGGGTCCAACTGGAAAACATATGACAAGTCGGCAAAATAACCACCACCTCTCCTTTTTTTTTTATTATTATTATTATATTATTTTCATTTCACACTAAATATTAATCGTGGACCCTTAATATTTACCAATTTTTTATCTTCTAGAAATTTTCAGAGATTTTTATTACAAAAAAATTCTTAAAACTTGTGGTCAGCTGAAAGCTAGCCTTAAGAAAAAGCCTCCAGATGCTGATAACATAGTTGATCCTCAAAAAAGTTGTAACAGAAAAACTCTTTGGCGGGTTTTTCTGGGCTTCTAACGAAGAGATGGAGCTTTGTTTGATGGCTTCACTTGGATATCCTCCGGGTCCTGGCCTTGTTTTCCACCCTTCGGAAAACAGCAGACTCTTAAAGGTTTGTTCTTAATTTTGAAGATCCCGATTTGATTCTGTTCTTGCCTCTTTGCTTGTTAGAAATGGGTTTTTGTTTATTCTCTGTCTTTCTTCATAATTGAGTGAATCTACGGGTTATTTTCTTAGCCCCACATACCAATACCATTCCTAACTCCGATTGCTTTCTTCTCAGCTGTAAATGGTTTTTTTTTTTTCAGCTTCTTCAATCTTCAAAGAATTATCTGAAAGGTTTGTTGTTGATATTCTACATAACTTAGTTCATAGTCTCAATTAAAGCACTTTTTGTTGGGTCATCAATTTAAAGCACTTTTTGTGTTTTTGTGTAAATTGCGAATCCATTCATTTCTCTGAATTGCAAGATTCACCCAATCTAAACTTGTTAAGTCTTTACTTAAAAACAGATGGTTTTGATTCTCAGGTCATCTTTTGAAGTAAAAACTAACATCATTTTCCAGAACAACTCAGACCTTAACTCTTTTATCTACTTTCGGGAAAGACGTGGTTCGTTTTATTCGGAGAAGTTTTGATAAATTCGATTGCTTCAACCCTAATTCCTTTCCCTTGCTATGTCAGTCATTCGTTGTTTATACAAGCTAGGTGCTAGACCCTTGGCGAGGCAAACATCCAAATGGAATGAGTTTGAATACAAGATGGTTACATTTCTTTACTTTTTTTTTTTTAAAATTCAGGAGCATCAAATCGTATTGGATCAAGACCCATCAAGATTATGTTCATTTAATCCAATACAGGATCAGGCAAAAGAGTCTTTGAAATCTCTTATCGGAAGGTTAGACGAGAACAAATTTCTGAGAAGCCAATTGGAACTCAGAAGGCCTGGACATGCTGAGTTGCAAGGTTTACTTCTCACTACTTACTGATTCTGACTGTATTTATCGTTATTCTAACGTCTATCTACTGACAACAATAGATAAGAATAATCTGCATTTTGTGTGGACTTGTCAGCCCTCATGGTTTCTATACTTCCATTCTCCTAAAATCATATTAGTCGTCAATTATAAATGTTTAATTATGGGCATTTTTGAACCTAGCTGAAATTATGATCATGCTTTTACCATTCAGCTGCATGATACTAAATAAGTTCTTTTTGGCAATAGAATTTGCTTCATACCCGATTCGTTTGGCTCGGGATAGCTGAACAATGCACCATACATGATAAAACATCAAGATTCATTTTTCCGGGGTCAGATGAAGAAGAAAGCCATAAAATGACTTTGTTTGAGCTCTTAAAATTTGTGGGACCTCAAGTGCGGAGAATGACTATGCCTCAACAGTCCTGGGCGCCAGTGAAGAGTGCTTACATGGCACGGACCCTCAATCTCTTCTGCTTACTCCTAATAGCGAGCTTTGCTCTACGGAATCACTCTTTGTGGGGGATTTGAACCATGGTTATCACACTCATTTGCCTGATGGTCAACTGTCATTTGCTGATTATGAGATGGAGATAAAGGATGTGCTTTTGTCTATGTCTGAAGAATTTTCTCCGAACAAGTCAATCAACATGACAACGCGGGCAATTTTAGTCCCTTACTTTGATAGGTATGAGTACTATATATATATTTCCTTATCCTTCACATTTTATCGGTGTTCTTATAGCATATCTGGTTGCCTATATGAATAATGAATTAAAGATTTATTGAACTTTCTGAAAATACCTGGTCACGGGGTATTAACTCGGCATTATTTTGATTCTCCATTATATCTGTTCTTTTCCCACATCATCAAAATCATCGACATAAACACTTGTTGCCTTTTTTCCACTTGGTCGAATTCACTTGAATTTTAATGAATCTAAAAGCCTCTAATGCTGTTTATTTCATCTTCTTATCAGGCGTATTCGCAAAGGAGTGAAAGCTATTTATGCTGAATCATCTTCTATACTTCAACCTGCAAAGAGGTAAATATACTTTGACAATTTAGTACGGAGCGTCTTTAGTGGCACCACAATGATAATCGATTTTTTCACAATAGATTAATAGACTTTTGACGGGTCATTTGTCACAATCAACCGGGTGAGAATCCAATTTACTTTACATCTATTGATTATTTCCAGTGTGGTGCCCTTTAACATGTTTTCGGGGTGTGGAAAGAAGGAAGCTTTAGTGTAGTTGCTGAAGGCTTTTCTTTTCTTTTTGTCTTCTTGTAGTGGTGAAAAGGTGAAGAATGGGACATCATCATCAAGAAAGAAAACCAACACGAAAGTCGTTAAAGAAAAGGAATTCTACAAAAACAACAACCTTCATGCATGTGAAAGCCTTCTATCCCTTATGTTCGAGAAGAATCGTCACGATAGAACTGCCATCCTCTCACTCAAAAGATCAGGCACCGGAATCACGAACCTACTGTCCCAATTCTCTGCCAGCATAGCTGGCACTGGTCTTGCTGTTATTCTTTCTGTTGCCTGCAAAGTAGCTTGTGGGAGATTGCCCTTCTGCACATCGAAATTTTTGAGCACCGGGTTAGGTCTCGGGCTTGTATGGCTATCTTGGGCTGTAAATCAATTGAGGGACACGGTTATAACGATAAACAAGAGTTCAGGCAAGTTTGGAATAGGAGAGGAAGAACTGATGCTTAGTTTGGATCAAAGAGTGAAAGATATTTACTTTCGAGTTGCCACTTTATTGGCGGTTGTCATTCTCAGATTCGCGTAGCAACAGCAACATTCTCAGATTCGCGATTCGCGTAGCAACAGCAACATTCTCAGATTCGCGTAGCAACAACAACATTCTCAGATTGCCACAGCCAAGTATATGTATGTTGTTATCGAGAGGAATGAATTCCAGTTCTGTGACATGGGTTTCACAGTTGCAGAAGGGTTAAAGCTTGGTCGAGGTGATGAAATCAAAACGCGAGAGTGATGTTGAGTAATTTGTTAGAAAGTGTACTGTATTTAATTTTTATTTTTAAATTAAAAGAGAGCAAGACATTATGCAATGGTTGATCTTGCATTTATCCTTTACACCTTCAGATTGGGGGTTTTCCTGTTTCTTTTTTATGTTCTTTTGTTTAAGGGCGTAAGTCCTTGAACTAAACCACACACAATTTGCAAATTCGCAACTCATTAATTTAGTAGAGTAGAGGGCAGGCGAATTCTTGTATTGCGACTCTATTTGTGGAACTATCAGACATGGTGGCATCATCCAGACTATATCCAGAGTTTGATGATTTACCGTGCACAATGCCACGTATAGTAACACTACAAATGGAGTCATCATACAACAACTTCCCATACTTCGTATTGTATGTTACTCTATGCTTGTTGGCATGAATTTTGGTACCTGTAGTGCAAAAAGTTATAAGGGGTGCTTTAAAAAGGCATCATAATTTGCTTTTGTCCACACAAAAACAATCGACTTTGAAACATAAGGTGAAGCTTCCCGTGAAACATAAGGCACAAAGTAAGCTTACTTTCTGCTTTTTATTCGTGCTTTTTGCACATGTAAAACACTAAGTAAGAATACTTTGTAGTACAAAGTAAACTTACTTTGCAGAAAATAAACTTTGCTTTGTCTCACAAGCGGGGATCCAGACTCATCCCCATCACTACACCAAAAGGCCAAAATAGAACAAACAAAAAAAAAAACCCACAAAACTTACAAAAGAAACAAGAACATGAACCTGCACATCTTAAAATAGAACAACTCAACATCTTACTTACATACTAACCAATACTCCATCCAGTTATTTATTCCTGAATCAAGGCAGTGGTAAGAGGGAAGAGGGAAGAGGGAATGGGGGGGAAGAGGAGAATGTTGATACATTCAGCACCTAATTCAATCAACATCTCCGACACTAGCTACCCATTACTCAATTCATTGTTTTCTAACAAATCTGCAATCAATCAATCACACCACAAGCAGCCTTCCTCTTCATACCTGACGGAACCGTATCATCCATAATCTTTGGAGTGTTGAAGCTAAACTGTGAAACATTCACATCTTCCAGTTGAGGATTCTTCTGCAAATACGAAACAACTTCAGAAATGGACCTCAGGCTCTTACCAGTAGGTGCTTGATAGTAGACATCAATCTTTGAATAATCTTTCCTCATCACCAAGCGCCTACTGAATCCAGCTGGAGGCTTTGGGAGGTTAGGTTTGTCAACTGCCCATGTTCGAGTCGAATCATACTCGATGTCAGCTGGATCCTCACAGGAAATGTTAGGGTTTCTGTAGCAGTAAAATGGATCATCCTTGAATTTGCTTCGAATCTCCTCAAATTCTTCTTGGCCACCAGCTTTTCTCCATTTCATACACTTGCAGCACTGCACCGCCCATATGTCAATGGTCCGACCCGGTGCCTTCTTTATTTTTGGGGGAAAAAAACTCATATATCAATAAATAATAACAAGAATCCAACTAATTACCGAAAAATGATAAAGGCTAATCCTTCACCGGGAAAAACGCACATTTAGTAGGAGCGAATTTTGAAGACGAAACAGAATAACTTAACACAGAAAAAAGAAGAAGAAAGAATCAAATATACAACAAAAATTGAAAATAATTACACCGGCACGCAAAATTGATAAAGGCGATTCTTCGCCGGAAGAAAATGCAGATACAGTAGGATCGAAATTCGAAGAGGAAGCACAATAGCTTTAACACGGCAAAAAGAAGAAGAAGAAGAAAATATAGCCAAAAATGAGAATAATGAGTAAATAAGGAATGGAATATCACCGTTTTCGAATCGCGAGCTGATGAGGGGGTTCTGATTTCTTCCTTACCCATGTTGATGGCGTTCCGGCAGTGTCTGTTGGGTGTACTCCGACTTGTTCCCCGGCCGCAGCCCTCACACTCTTATGTACCCTTATTCTCTGACGAGATATTTAATGGACTTGGATATAGGCCGTTGGTAAGCCCAATTAGCATTGATTCAGGCCCAAATTATCTAGACAACTGAATTTGTGTTGCGTGTGTTTTTTTTTTTTGTTGAGAAGATTGGATTTTTTTTAATTTAATTTTTTTTTAAGTGGAAGAAGATTGGATTTTTTTTCCTTCTTAAAACGGTCCGACTTATTCAGAGTTCGGTTCGGATTGTGCCTGCAGAGTCTGACTTTTACTCAGAGGAAAGATCTGGCCAAGAGTTTTTTCAACACGACGCCTTATAGGAGAATCGAAAAAGATCAGATTTTTAATCAAACGAAAAAGTTGACATACAGATGTAAAATATTTCAATTTTATTTGTATTTAGTAATTTAGATCGTGAAGTTTGGTTAAACCGGTTATAATGGATTTATGTCGATTGAAATAGATGTATCATAGGAGATGTTTAGGATATTGTTGATGCGAAAGAATGAGTGATTACAAACTTGTCTTTAAATCATATGTGTAGCTACTAATGAAATTAGGTAGTGAAGGAGCAAATTGAAGGAGAGTCATTCTCCGTGAACACAAATATAAATAAGAAGAACGAACACTTATAGTAGACACTTTTTCAGATAGTTTTTTTTTTTTTTTTTTTTTTAGGGCTAGATAGTAGTATTTTAAATGAACCGAAGAAGTAAAGATCGGCGGATGAACTTTTCCACAAACAACACAGAAAAAGGTTCTGGCTGTGACAGTCATCGAAAGATTTCCAATGTGGTATGTTTTTCCGTTTCGTTCCATACATTTCTAGGATTATGTTACCTCTACCTTTCGAAATTATGTTAAATTATATAAAAATAACCTAAAATATCAAAACTTTCACGATAATTCGTGTTCTCTTATTAACATATGAATTTATCAATAAAATATCAGAAAACAATGATTTTGTATGGAAGATTTATTAAAACATGCACAGGGGCGGACGTACCCTTTGTAGGGGGGCAGTCGCCCGTTGGATCCGGAAAAAACACTAATATGTTATGTATTTTTTTCGTCTCCTTATAATTTGTATTCGCCCTTACACTTTCTATTAATTTTATTTTGTTGTAAAAGAAATCACGTAAATAAAAAATATATCGTCATTACAAAAATGATTTATTTAACACATTATAATAATATTATTATTAATAAAGTCAAAAAAAAAGATTATAAAAAAAATAATATTATGAAATATAAAAAAGATTATAAAAGAAGATTAATTATGAAAGATTTTATAAAATATCAAAAAAACAATACTAAAAAAATATTAATAACAAAAAAACACATTATAAAAAAAATTTAATTATGAAAGAATAATACTATTGATAAAATATATTATAAAGCCAAAAAAACAGTGAAAAGTCAAAAAAAAAGAGGCTAAGCTTTATTCCTGTAGTTGTTACTACTCCTATTTGCTGATGATGTCCGCTTAGTTATTGTATTAAAAATGAAGGATTTTTTTTAAATATTTTTAACAATAAAACTATATAGTTTTAATTAAAAAAAAATATCGGATCGTATGTGCCCCTCCGCCTTTGATCATAGCTTGACTTAACCTTGCTAGAAAAGAAGAAAACACTCTTCTATCTATCTAAGAATGAAAAGCATGTCCATGTGGATTCTCCCTATCAAAAAATAACTTACTGTTATAAAACTAAGAAAATATTGGAGGAAGAACAAGGGAAAATACAAGTAAAGAAAAAGAGAGAATTGCTTGTCTTATTCCAAATGGTATAAGAGGTATTTATAGTAGAGATTCTGATGCGAACACAATAAACTGAATTAATCCAAAATCTACGTAAATCAATCGAATAATAGATAATCCATTAATATATTATTTACATAACACTTCTTGGATATCTATTATTAAAATACAATGTATATGATATCGCCATTAAAACCTTACTAAGAAAAACCTGTGGAAAAAAATCTTAGTTAAGGAAAAAAAGACATATTTATCTCTGCTTTAATTTACTCCCTAAAACCAAGCATCAATTCAGTCTTTAAGTCGATGCATTCCGATCTTCTTTATCAATTTCTCAAACGTAGCGGTAGGTAATGACTTCGCGAATAAATCACTTTGGATTGTCACTTGACCTTATCTCAATGAACACTAATGTCACATTTCTTATGAAGATTTAGTGAAGTATGTTTCATCCGATCGTCATTTATATAGCCACCACTTAATTGAGTCAGTACACCTGCATTATCTTCATATAATCAACTCGGCTTCTCTTTCTTGATGAATAAACCACAAGTGTCTTGGGTATGATGTGCCAATGATCCGAACGAGAGTTAATTCTTGACTTGTTTCATGAATAGCTACAATTTCGCCATGATTTGAGGATATTGTGACCAAAATTTTCTATGTCCAAAGACTATGAAATCGATGTACCACCACCGTGAGAACAACCAATTTTGAAGCCTTGCCTTTTGGGGTTCGATAAATGTCCACCAACCGCGTAACTAACAAGTCCCCGACATGCTTTCCGCTTGATCTGATTTTATAACGTATATGGCATGTACCAAAAAACCTTGCTTGGAAAAACCCAGTGGGAAAAAAACCAGTCAAGGAAAAATGATTCATGACATATGCGCCCTAGTGCACTGATTGCCTCGTTAAAAACCTTTAACTAAGAAAACCCAATGGGAAAAACTTGTTAAAGGGAAAAGAGTACAATCTTTGGTCTTCAGGGCCAAAACATATCTTTTCTTGTGCATATAACGGATCTTGATAATATAACTCAATTAATCATATTCAATTATCTTTTGTAACTCTTCAGGAGTCTCACAATGGATCCACACATTCTCAGATCAAACAAATTATCCCGCTTCGGGGACCATTCATGTATTATATACTTTGTGTTTCAGTCTTTCAAACACTTTATATGCTTCACACATCTCATGTGCTTGAGGCACTATAATCGCTCTCCCAATGATTTCGACATATCAAAACATACTTGCCTCGTTTATGAACCTCGTTCATAAAATGTTGCATTTGTTATCATATCTCATTAATTCAAACAATGATAACATTAATTCATTATCTCAACACTAAGAGATTTATATTTGTTGGAACATTAAGGTATCTCACGCTCCAAGCGGTGAACATAATTAACAATCAGCAATATGCGCCTCAGATTACATTTTCTTCTGGGGTCGCAAGAAAGTAACACGAGGAGTGAACTTGTGTTCATTTTCTCCAACCTCATGTATGTATGACAACTGCATATTATTTGTTCCACCCATATTATTTATCAACACTTGTTGGCATTTTCTAGCATTGACCTCGTCAAAAGTTTATGATTTCGTTACTCATCTAGAGTATTCCATTGCTCTTCCGGAGCTTCTTTGACTATATATTTTCTGCTCGAGCATATGCTTATTCTTCCAAAGTTCTCATAAATATAGTCATAACCCATTCTGAGGAATTTTCATTATCGAGCCAATTGGTCTTTCGATGCTTACAACGTTATCTTCATTAATTTGATACGTATCATATTATGTCCTTCTCGGACTTTTTCTGTCCTTCTAGGACAAATATTATCCTCCTAGGATAAACCTTTTGGCAACATTTATTCCAACCAGAGCATTTGCAGCTGCTCACTCTTCTAGAGTAATTAAATGCCTCCGGTGATTAAATGTGCGTTAATACAATGTTTTTCCACAAGATTTATAAACTCCAAGTTTACTTTTCCTCCCCCTAATCTTGGAAAAACATTTTATCTGAAGTCATATCTACTTAAGTTTGCAATAACCCTTTGTGGGATTCAACATTTTAATGTGATATCCCTATGTGGGATTCTACATGTCAATGTGTATCCATTTATATGAGTATCAACAAACATTACGAGATATACTCAATCGGGAAGAATTATATTATCTCTTCAAGAGATCTATATCTTTTAAATTCTTCCGATGTCTCAATTTAATATCCACGTCGCACAATTTATTGCGTTTAAGACTTTTGAAAAATGATAAACAATATTTATCATATATATCCGGATCATTTTCATAATGACCGTAACATATAGTATTTGTTTCATAATATTGTTTTTACTATAAATATGAAGCTTCATTATTCTCAACCGGATATCTTGCCGTATGACCAGTACGCGACTAGTGGCCTGTTAATGCCACATCGTGAAAATCAATTCTCCGTACGCCAAGTACGCGATCAGTGATCTTTCAATACCACAATATGAAAATCGATTTTCATCATTCATCTAGAATTTAATTTCGTTTTGTTCCACTTCTGGTGGACAATCCTTCCCCTCCAAGTAGACAAATTTGATGATATCCTTCAAGGATACATTAATCAAGAGTTTTGTCCACGAATTGATATGTATATGACCTCAACCACTTTCATGAATCGTGACAAGCACTTCGGGAATGGACTAGATCAAATGGATTGAGTTTCATGATTATTCTTTGATAATCATTTTGTTGAATTTAAACCGCTTCCTTCAATATTGCTACAATACAATAGCATATTATCGCAATGAATAACTTTCTTTTCCGCTGGTTAAAGTAGTGTCACGATGTTCTTACTTTGGATTTTCTTATTTTAGACTTTAAGTCTTTCGTAGAACATCATTCCTTTTTCATATGGACTTCGAGTCCATATTTATTTCTATGAATTTCATATTCATTTCTATGAGCACCTCAGTGCTTTTGATGAACCCCAAGTCCATCTATAATGATTTTTAAAATCACAGTCTCATATGTGTCATGTTCACTTCAGGGAACTGACTGACGTGATTCGATACATCTTTAAATATCGGTATACATTATCTAGATTTTGTCATGTTCACACCGGGAACTGACTTGTGTATCTCAACACATTTAGAATAGTTAATTATCTACATTCGCTTCAGAACGGACACATCGTAAATATTGAGTTTAGTCACATCCACTTCTAGATATTGAAATGTATAATCCGATGTATTATACACCAACCAAAAGAAATTAATAATATGGCTTCCATTTTTTTTCAAGAAAAAAAATCTATAACATGTTAGTCAAGGAAACAAAGGAGTTAATTGATGTAGATAAATGAAGAATAACAATTTAACACGAATGATGATAATGTTTATAGTATATATATATATACTATATTTAAACATCAGAAAAAGAGTGTAAAAGTATTTGTTAAATATTCATCTATTATACCCCTCAAAAAAAAATATTCATCTATTATATAGATGCCAAACACTACATTCATAATTAAGTCACACTAAAGGAAAAGGTAAAAATTGAATCTATTAGTTATTACAATTTAAAAACATCAAATCTTTTTTCCAAAGAAATGTCAAATCCTTTTTTTTCTTTATTACGTGGGTCAGCAAAAATATTGGATCATAAATGACTCATAATTGGCTCGCTAATTTGACGCGCATTGGTAATTTTTTTTTTTTTTTTTTTATAAAGGGGAGCGTTTTATTACATACGGTTTTATTTAAAAAATATCAATACATCTGAGATATCAAGTCTATGTACTAATAATAAATGCATTGTATCCTTTGGTTTTCAACATAAATTATAACGAAGGAAAAACTAGAAATGATCGATAATCAAATACTCACTTGGATTTATTAATAATAAAACTTCATATTACATCATGTATCAACCTCAATCAAAGACAAAATAAAACAATACCAAAACAATTGCTAAAGCAATTTTATTGGGATGACATGAAATAAAGTGCAAAAGGGCACAAACAACTTTATTAGAATGACAAAAGAAATAATGTGTCAAAAGACACAATAAACCGGAGCCTTCAAGCGGTGTCGTTGAAAAATCAAAGAACTTCCATTGGTGACATCAATGGCATATCAAAATTCGGATCATCAATCTTTTGATCAATAAGATTTGCCTCAACACCGTTTTACGGCTTTCTCGAGATGCCGATAAAGATCAACAAGATGTTTTGCCGTGCGGCATGACTTGGACCAATGTCCATCCATTCCACATCTATAACATTTGTCACCATGGACTTTCTTTTCTTTGTTGTTATGATCCGATCTTGGTGGATTGCTTCGCTTTCTTCCCACAATTTTCATTGTGATATGTCGCGATATTTTCCACGACCACGTCCCACGACCACGGCCTCTACCACGATCTCCATCTGCGACCACGTCCCACGACCACGGCCAAAATTTGAAGATTGTGTCGCATTCACTTCGAGGAATGGACCGGCTCCATGGGGACGGGACTCATGATTTTTCATTAATGTACTTCATTGTTTTGCTCACCAACAGAAGGCATGCAATGAGATCGAATATCTCTTAAAACCTTTCTCTCGATATTGCTGCCTGCAGAGCACATTCGAGGCATGAAAAGTGGAAAAAGTTTTTTCCAACATGTCTTCATCTCACACCTTTTCACCACATAGTTTCAATTGTGATGTGATCTTAAATATAGTGAATTATATTCGGTGATGTGATTTAAAATCCTGCAAATCGTAGGTTGAGCCAATCATATCCGGCTTTCGGTAAAACAACCAACTTCAAGTGGTCGAACCTCTCTTTCGGATGGTTCCACAATTCATACTGGATCTTTCACCGTTAAATACTCATGCTTCAATCCTCATCCAGATGACGACGGAGAAATATCATAGCCTTTGCACGGTCTTGGCTTGTCTCAAGATTATTTGTGACAATCGTTTTGCCAAGACCCATAGATACCAAGTGCATCTCAACATCCACGGCCATGATAAATAATTTTTCCCGATATGTTTAGGGGTACAAAGTCTTGTTTGGTGATGTTAGCCATTAAAACAAGAAGAGTGATGAACAATAATAGAATTTTACCTGAACCGCCAAAAGGGACACCAATGGAATACTTCGTTGGTAGAGTCCGTCTTGATAACGTGTTATAAAACTAAGAAAATATTGGAGGAAGATGCTTAAAATACAAGTAAAGAAAAAGAGAGAATTGCTTGTCTTATTCCAATGGTATAAGAGAATTATTTATAGTAGAGATTCTGATGCTAACACAATAAACTGAATTAATCCAAAATCTACGTAAATCAATCGTAATAATAGATAATCCATTAATATATTATTTCATAACACTTACTATAATAAGACATTATTTTCTTTGCTAGTTGTAGAATTATTCTTCTTGACATTATTGCAATGGACCCTTTGAGTATGAAATGGATGCATCAGTCTTTTTCTCTGCTATTTTCAAGGCTATATCTATATCTATCTATCTATATTATACTCATAATAAAAATGCGATGAGATGTTTCCTTCAAAAATGTTTCCTACCCTCGGTGTTTCCTCCAAAAAGTGTTTCTTCTGTCATAAATTTTCTACATTTTTTATTCATTTATAGATTTATTATTTATTCATTAATTTCTTATACTTATTCTTATCCTTTAATTTTTTTTTTTAATAAATAAATTTGTACGCTTGATTCCAAAAAGCTAACATTTTATTTTTTATTTATTTTATGTATTTATCCTTTATATTGATTCCAATTAGACTTTTCCACAAATTTCTTATATTTATTCTTATCTTTTAAATTTATTTTTTAATAAATAATAAATACCCTTTTTCAGGGATATAATAAATACCCTTTAAATATATTTTTTAATAAATAAATAGACACGTATGCTTGATTCCAAAATTCGTACGATTTATTTTTTATTTTTATTTATTTATCCTTCAAATTGATTCCAATTAATACATACGCTTGTTACCGAATTTCCAACTATATGTATAAGTATGAAACGCCATATTATTTCAAAATAATAACTATATATATCAAATCAAAGCACTATCAATATCCAAGCAACATGAAAATATCATGAATCATCGTCAATTTTATTAGTAATTAACAATAAATAAAAATGCGATAAAATGTTTTTCCCAACAAAAAAAAAAGTATCAATATCCATCCACACTGTATCAATATATCATCAATCATCATCAATGTTATTAATTATTTATTTTTAATAATAAAAGTATGATGATGTGCTTCCTCGAAAAAGTATTTTCTACATTCGGTATCATTACCATTACCAAGGAGATTAAACAATGACAATGCAAAGTGTAGACTTGCATCATCAAGCAAGTATTGAATTGAAGTTGAACCTGAAAACAAACTATTGATCTATCATCATGCTATCAAAAGTACAATCTATCTATATCTATACCCATAATAAAAGTACGATATGATGTTTCTCCCAGAAATGTTTCCTACGTTATTATTTTGTTTATGAAAAACAAACTATTGGTCTATCATCATACTATCAAAAGTACAATCTATCTATATATATCTATACTCATAATAAAATTGCGATATGATGTTTCTCCCATATTGCGCCTGATTGTCATAAGCTAATAAGCCACCTTCCTCTTAGTACAGTCCAGTTCATAATTTCCGGTACATATTTTCCCAACTTGTAAAATTTTTGTTGATATTCCATTACGAACATAGCACCCTTCCAACTTATCTGATTGCTTGGGCGGAGGATGTACTCTTGAAGAAAGAGATCCTTAAACTTCTACCATTTAGAATTCTTTCCTTTTTTTTCCTCTCTACCATGTCAATCCAATCTTGGGCCCACGGTTTGGCCAGAAGGAGTGTTTGATATTTTCCTCAATGAAGCTTTTAACCTCATCTTCTTTATCCAATTCATCTAACTGACCTCTTAACTGCAATTCTCAGTTTTTATCAATTCAACATACGCCCTATAGCTGGAATGGATGAGCCAATCCAATTGAAAACTCTATCCGTAATTGAACATCACGATTTCCCTAGGAAGTGCCCTACTTTTCTACCGGAGATCGTAGCACGTCATCATAGGTTGGGTGAAACTAATGATAATGCATCGATTAATTTACTTTTTGTTGATGTTCATTTTTTTTTTATTACTTTTAGCTATTGTGAATTCTAAGATAAAAGTATCTTGATCATGATGGTTTTTGTGTTGATGTGATTCAGCTTGATGTTAGTGGGAATCGTGATGTGGTGATGTCAGGACCCTGGGCATACGAGCTATAGTTGTTGATGTAATCCACTGAATGATGACATCAACCTTAGAGAAATGAGCTAACGGATAGTAGTTAGCTTAGTGATAATTGGCTTAACCTTAATTGAGTCAACTATTATAAATGATGAGCTCTTCAGATGTAATACACAACTTTTGTCATTAATAAAACCTATCTTTTACTATCTTCTTCCTTATCTCTCTTTTCTCTACCCAGTCTACTAAATTTCTTTGGAAGACAATTAACCTAGCTTCGAATTACCAAAAGCATGACATCTGGTATCAGAGCCATATCATACTCTTATGGAGTCTTTATGGTTGAAAGTGTACACATTTGAAGGCAAAAGAAATGTTGTAGAAGAACCAAAATAGGTTGGGAGAAGATGTTCATGTTTTCATAGAGGATGTGCATGAATGTAATATGAAAATTGATGCAGTGCATGCTAAAATGGACATATTCCAGTCATTTATGATTGCAAATCACGCTTCCATGCAAGCTCGGATGGATTATCTAACGTCTATGTTACAAGCGTGGATGAAGAAGACCGATGGAGTGGGTGATACATTTTCCACAAACACATTCGTCGTCATCTCATCAGACTAGAACTCATCCACCATCTCATGATTGTTCGCTGCCTATGCCACATATGTATGAAGCTAACTCAAGTAAGGTAGATATAAGAAATTTGAGGTAGAAGTTAAGGTTCTTAATGTCTATTTTCCCTTTTTTAATGGAGAGTCACCCAAGGAATAAATACGGCGTAGTGAAAGATACTTCTAGATGCATGATGTTTCGGATGATCAGAGAGTAGGCTTAGCATAAATGAATTTTTGAGGAAAAGAAGATGTGTGACAAAACCAAATCACCATATGTTAATCACAGTAGTAGATGGAAACGAAATGATGAGTGAATTTAAGTGTCCTAACATGCCATGGATCATGCCAGAGGTTAATTTCCAACAATATATGATATTGATGAAGTTGAGAGGCTGTGACATTGTGTTAGGGGTGGATTGGATAAAAAGTTACAGCTATATGGTCTTTGACTTCAACAAAACGGAGGCGGTTTTCACTATTGAGCGTGAACAAATTAAGCTGAGAAGTTACATAGAAGAAGCTCAACTTAAGATGATCATTTGCAAAAGCTTTTCTAAGAAATTGAGAAATGAGGCCTATAAACTCTTAGGAAGTCTCTATTTGATACAAGAACAGGCTCCGAATCATATGCTCAGAGAACTAACTCATGTCCCAGAAGAGTATAATGAGGTGTTTGCAAATTCCCAAGAATTGCCATCAATGTTGGGCTATGAGCATACAATAACATTAAATGAAGGTGTTGAACTTGTGAAAGTAAAACCTTATGAGTATACTCACTACCAGAATGATGAAATAGAGTAGTTGGTGGATCAAATGCTACAACGGGAGATTATACAACACAATAATAGCCCATTTACATCACCATAGCTCCTAGTGGAAAAGAAAGATGGAACCTGGAGATGTTAAGTGGATTATAGAAGGTTGAATGACTTGATTATCAATAATACATACCATATTCCTCTAATTGATGAATTATTGGATGAGCTAGGGAGTAATAAAGTACTTTGTAAAATAGACTTAAAGTCTGGATTCCATCAGATTTTGATGAATGAGGATGATTTCTAAAAGACTATTGTTGAACTCATCTTGACCAAATTGAATTCAAAGTGATATCGTAGAAGTATGATGAGATGTTGAGACATTTCTTGAGGAAGTTTGTGATGGTAGTTTTTGATGCCATCGTAATCTTTAAACCTGACATAGATTCCCGCATACAACATCTTAAAGTGGTTCTAAAACTCTTGAAGAAGAACCAATACTATGCTAAATTGTCCAAACGCTCTTTTGGACAAATCAATGTGGAATACTTGGTTCATATCATACATTAATGTGAAAAGCATGCCGACCCAAGCAATATTCTAGCCATTTTATATCGGCCCCAACCCATATTGTGACTATACCGAGAGGTGTTTTGGGTCTAACATGATTCTACAAGATATTTGTGCCTCATTATGAGATTATTGCTAAACCCTTGAATGACCTGCTCAAGAAAGATGTGCTTTGCTGGTCATAGAGTGCCTCGGAAGCATTCTAGAAACTCAAGGTGGCCGTGTGCAGATCACCAGTGCTTGTCTTACAAGATTTTGGATTTCCATTTTGCATTGTAACATATGCATATGGCAAAGTCTTAAGGGTTGTTTTACATCAAAACAAGAAGCATGTGCTTATCTATGCAGGGCCTTCAACTCTAAGGAGATGAGATTGTTCATCAATGAGAAGGGTCTCCTAGCAGTGCTCAAGGCAGTAACCAAATGGAAACCATTTATTCAAGGCATGCCTTTTTTCATCGAAACTAATCAACAGAGTTTGAAGTTAATTGGATCCGAGGGCCACTACTACATTACAATAAAAAAGGGTTACCAAGTTACTTGGGTTGGATATCACTATTGAGTACAAAAAGAGAAGTGAAAATATAGTGGCCATTGTTTAGGCAAAGTCATGTTGAGGGACAATTGTGTGTTATGAGCATAGTATCCCCCACTTGGATGCAAGAAGCAAGTTCTAGCTACAAGGGTGACCTAGCTGTTGAGGAAAGATTTAAGACACTGATGATTAGTACATTCCTAGATCACAACTACACTATGCATCAAAGGATTCTGAAATACAAAGAGAGGATATATGTAAGAACCCATGGAGGTCTGAGATCCTAATTGATAAACTGATTGCACTCAAGTCCAATAGGGTGTCATTCAAGGGTCGGGGAATGTTAAGAAAGATGTTCAAAAAAATGATACAAAGGTGAACTATTCGTCAACATTACAAGAGTTTACATGATAAAACCTCAAGGATTACTCCTGCCATTACCAGTCCCTCACATGCATGGTCCCAACACAGCATGTCTAAAGCGAAGGAAGTCATCATGGTACTAGTGGACATGCTGACCAAGTTCATCCACTTTATTCCACTTGAGAACAGAGGCAAATAACATCAAAAAAGCGTTGAATAAAGGATGAATAATACATAAATGATCAAAATAAATATCCTTCAAATTAATTCGTACAATATTTTCCTTGTACAGTTAGTAATATCTAAGAGTAAATATAACTTAGTAATACTCATTTGACGCAATTAATGATTCTTTGTCTTTATGATTATTAAATTTGATTGACAGTTAATTATTTAACAAAGAGTATTTGACGTTGTAATAAAATGTAAGTATAAAAATATGTGTGATTAAAACATAACACAAGTTTTTGGATACACAATATTTTGATGAAATCATTGTATGAAAATTATTATTGTTTAACATATAATTTTGTTCATTTTCTTTGTTGACTGGATAACATATTTATTTTATAAATTAAACGTATAATCAATAATATAGATATAATTTTTAAAAAATATATTAAAACTAATAAATTAGACTTAACACGTGTAAAGACGCGTGCAGATTTTCTTAGTATATATATATATATATATATATATATATATATATATATATATATATACACACACACACTCCATTGCCAACAAAAAGGTCAATTGACCCCTAAAAATTAAAAAATAAAAGCTTTCTATGTATATTTTAAACTATTTAAAAAATTTATACACTAATGTCTACTAGCTGACCCTCTAATTTTTTAAAATATTTACCCTTGACCCATAATCGTACTTAGATTTTTTAAATTAATGCCTATAAACTTGTTTTAGGATGCATCGTTCTCGATCCCTGACCCGTGTCGCAAAATTTTTGCAGCCGCCCTTGCGCCGTAGAAGAACTTCCCAGAAAAATGTTTTCTTCTTTTCTGGCAAGGTTAAGTCATGCTATGATCAAAGGCGGAGGGGCCGGGCACATGCACCTCCACTGAGATCCGATATTTATTTTTTAATTGAAATTATATAGTTTTATTGTTAAAAATATAAAATTATCATTGGTATCAATGGTGGATGATTGATTTTACTCAGGTGCCCTCATTAAAGAGAATTCATGAATCCGTCGCTGACTATGATGCACTGTGTCTAAGTGGTTCAAATCCTCCGCATCCCGAATCTCGCTTCTTTTGTTAAAAACATAAGTAACGCGTCTTTTCTTTTTAGCCACCGTCAATTCTGATGACGTGAGTCATCGCGAAATCTTCTTCAAAACAAAAATAATGATAATAATGGGCATTGATCCCGAAATCATATTTTTTTTTTGTAGTGAAATTTTCTCTGTAAGAGTTTTTTCAAGAGTTTTCCATAATCATAATATAGGTCCTTCTGGTTTTTGCTATGAGTTTTTCTTGATGAAAAGATAGGTCCAATAGCATAATCATGACCTCAAAACTTCGGTTTTGATGTAAGAGAAGTTAATTTATTAACATATTTATTGAAACAATACAAAATATTCGGTGCGGGGAAAATAACAACTTTAACATAATCCCCCGTCCTGCTGGACTGAACTAACATGGGCTAAGCGTGGGTTTGACCCTAATATATGTGGCAAAACTATATTCCAATAGTTATTGTTAGGATTGGTATAAACAAGAAATCAATAAACCAGGAAATCAATAAGAAGAAGGACTAAAATGTGTGGAAAACTTCGGGTTTAGGGTTACAAGAATGACTTATATAGCCAAATACAAAAAACTAAAATGCCCTTAAGACTAAAATCTTATATAATATATAAATATATATGCTAACATACCCCCTCCCCCCCTCAAACTCACGATGGTGCAGCAAGAAGCATCAAGAGTTTGCCAATGAAAAATCTATAACGCTCGATAATATGAGACTTCGTGAAGAAGTCAGCCAGCTGTATACAAGACAGAGTAAACGGCAAAGAAATAGTGCCATGCTGAAGATGATGTCGAGTGAAATGACAGTCGATCTCAATATGTTTGGTACATGAAAAACTGTATTGTGTGCAATCTTTGTAGCACTTTTATTGTCACAATACATCGATGTGGGAGAAGAAAGTGCAACATCCATGTCCGCCAACAACCAACGTAACCATATAATCTCAGACGTGGTAGAAGCGAATACCCCATTTTTCTATCCAAGAATGAAAAGCATGTCCAAGTGGATTCGATCTCCCTATCAAGAAATAACTTACTATAAAAAGACATTATTTTCTTTGCTAGTTGTAGTATTATTCTTGTTGTTATTATTGTAATGGACCCTTTGAGTATGAAATGGATGCTGCATCACTCATTTCCTCTGCTATTTTCAAGTCTATATATATATATATGTTTGTATACTTTGCATAAGACCAGTTTTGGAAAGGGGGTTGGGGGTGGTGGGGGAGGGGGTGTTGGGAGTTGGGACAATTAATTTGTCATTTACATTGAGATGGCTACATTTTTTATTGAATAACATTTCACAGAGTGAAAAAACATGTAGGCAGCCAAGTTGGAATGAAGTGGCATGATAAGAAAAGGGGATACAATTACAATAAATGACAAATAATGTGGACCAATAAAAAGGAAATAAATAAATATGCACTAATTAACTCTCCCAGAGTGAAAAAATACAAAGGTAAAACTGCATACAATATAGTTACTATTTTGCTACACATATATATAATCATTGCCTAGTGATTGTATATGTATTACATCATCTTTCTGCCAATTTCAACAAACTTAATCTCACGTTTAATTTTGCTGGGCTAAAGTTAATTTAGAGATGCAATAGGGAAAAGAAAAAAAAAAAGTATATATTCATTGAAATGTATGAAGATAATATATATGAGTATAATTGAAGAGTAAAGGTCCTGTTGAATTTGTTGTTAATGGGCAACATTAAGTGCAGCTTGTATTTGTTCCAAAGTTCTACCTTTAGTTTCAGGCACTACCATTATCACAAATAGGAATCCCAATGCATTGATGATAGCATATAGTCCAAATGTTCCTGCAATTTACACAAAATGAATGTGTAAGAATTGTTCCTACACACTACTTAATTGGAACTTCTTCAAGATAGATACATTTGATCACAACCGTAAAAAGCCACATACAACTCTTCCACAACCATCATCTATATATATATATATATATATATCTACGGACTCCACTAAACAATATCAATATATCTATACCTAGATGATGATTGTGGAATAATTATAATTCTCTAGAGTTCTGGATGTATATATCCTTCTCGAAATCCGTAACTGTAGAACCATATATAGCTTTTCTGCAACCATGCAACATATAATGTTGGGTCCCAATGATTCATGATGGTTGTAGCAAAGTTTGTGGCTGTAAAGTTGTGGATGTATCGTTCCCTCGGAAAATATTAGGTGCTCTTTTTATATACTTACCATAAGAACTCCAGCTCATAAGAAAGTTGAAGGTGAAGGAGACTGCCCATGCACCAAACCAGTTTACTAGTGTTGCAAGGCTTGCAGCTGTTCCTTTGATATTTATTGGGAATATCTTGGCAGAAATTAAGTTAAAACAGTCAATTTTAGTAGGTAGTAGCACTGTAAGAAACCGTATATTATATGATGAAGCGGTACTGATACGTGATAAATATTTGGATATGGACACATTAGGCGTGCATATGCCTAAATATATGTAACACATGGATCAAACTATACATATCAGTGTCGATACATATCGGATACATGACACGTTAATTACTAGACAGAAGTAGGTGTAGATGACAAATACCTCAGACATCACAACCCATGGTACTGCTCCCATTCCTATTGAAAATGATCCTATATACACCTGAATCGCGTAACAAACGAAAACAGGTCACTTAAATCATGAATGATGAAATTCACATTTCACAATTTTTCAGGTTTTAATAAGATAAAGAGAATTGGATTTTGGATAAGGAAATTGTTATTACCAATATGCCCATTAAAGCAAGTGTTGGTACTGAACCAAGTGCGATTTCGTATTCCTGAAAACAGATTATGGGATTATCTGAATCAACAACTTTTTTAATGTAAAAGAAGAAGGGCATTCTGGTCTAGTGTTTGAGAAAACTATGAACCTTAAAATAAAATGAGGTTCCTGTTAATACAGAGCCTATGATCAGTCCTGTTGCAGAAACCTGAAATATAAATAGTTTGATGATCATTAATTAATTCTTATAATTATCATAAGATGGTGTATATGACTATACAAAAAATATTTACCAATAAAAGCGGTTTCCTTCCTGCTCTGTCTATAAATGCTGCTCCTGATGCAGTGATAATAACCTGGCAGAAAATAAAATATAATAATAAAAACACATTGAGCACTTGAGCTAGGTTGAACGGACACGAACACGAACACATGAGTACGGATACTGGATACGTACATGTGTGATTCTAAAAAAATACTATAAGATCGATATGCATACGGGGTATATGCATAAAGATTTAATATATAACAAAATTGTATATAATAAAACTATAACGGTAAAATAATAAATATCAAAACGTAATAAAACATTTTTTAATGGTTCTCTTCATTTATTTTTGTAAGTTTTCCATCATTCCGGACAGATTTCATTCATTATCTAGAGTTTTTTTTCACTTAATTTTTAACATGGTTCTTCATTTCCAATAAGTGAATAATGTATCCTACTTTTAATAATTACAAACTTTCTTATGTTGGGTATACGATGCGTATCTGTGTCGAATACATATTGGATAAACGACACGCTACAAAACTTCGTAGCACTAGAGTAATCATGCAGTGTAGCAAAATCTATATTTAGTAGCTTTTGATTAATCCTAACCTGTTCAATTGCATACATGATAGTTCCAACATCTGGATTGAATCCTGAAAAACAAAAATAAAAACCAATAATTGTAGTGAAATTGATAAATTAGAATAAAACCAAAAAAAAACATAGAAGTTAATCATGTAGTGGCATTGCATTAGTAAAATTACCAGCAGTTTCAAAGATGCTGCTAGTGTAAAAGCATACTCCATTTATCCCACCAAATTGCTGAACAACCATGAGACCAACTCCAATCTGGAAGCAAAAATAAAAATAAGAAAAATTGTATCTAAAAATTAAATAATATCGCGATTGAAAGAAATTCTTACGGTGACAGCACGCAGGTATTTTCTTTGAAACAAATCTGTTACTCTAGGTTTCGCGAGCTGATGAAGAGTTTCAATATAATCCTGGAAGAGTTTCAAGATATTATTAATTAAGAAATGCATTGGATTTATTTTTTATATATATTATGTAAAATAAACATAGTAGTAAGAGTATAGATCAGAGCAGAGATATATGAACTTGGATTTCTGCAGCCTCTTGGGATATATCAGCTCTGCTACCACGCAGCTTTCTCAATGCAATCCCAAACTCCTTAGGACGTTGCTGATTCGCCTGTAAAACATGAGATTTTGGTCAATGATGATACGGGGATTCGCTCCTCCACGTAGAATTATTCCATTGGTCCAGCTGGCGTGTAGAAAAGTCCAAATATATTATCCGCCTCGAGTCGGAGAAGAGACATACCTCGAGATCGTGGCCCAGGGAAGATTCCACAAGTACTTGGACTCGGACGCTCACCTCGGACCACCTCGAGTCGATATCGTGATCCTTGGCCCGAGACCCCGGGCCCACATCCACAGGTTTCTTGGACAAGGAGGCAAGGCCCATTTAAGGGTATTTATGTCAATAGACCCACCGCCCTTAATTTTAGGCAGGCGAAGAAGGACATGTGCTTATAAATACATAGCTCCAGGAACTACGTAAGGCTTGATTCCTGGACTTTCACACAGGATACGTAGGCAATCCAAGATATATTCTTGGACTCAGCCATAATATACCAAAAAACATCATCTTTTATTCATATTCATCCATCTCGATCTCTTACAGCTCATCCTTAGATTACACGTGGCCTCAATTCACTGGAGGTGCGTTATTTAGCATCGTCATTTGGCGCTAGAAGGAGGGCTTTCTACCGGTGAGTTGGTAAAGAGATTGCAATGGTGCCGCCAGCAAGGAAGAAACCGACGAAACGCTAAAGAACGTGCGGTCGAAGAGCACGCGGATGTAGATCCAGCCAGGGGTTCCCTCACAGTCCAAGAAGTCCCCACTGGATCTGACCCGCGATTCTGCAGATCCTCCAGGCCTCGGCTTCCCCATTAACTGCAGGGCGTGGCGGACCACTTAGCATCTTTGGATGAAGACGCTTTGAAGAGGTGGTAGCCTCGGCATTCATAGGTAAGGGAATCTGCAATCCCCCTGTTGAACAACAGTTAGACCCTCCAGGTCGAAAGGAGATTGATAATGCTAGGGGTAAAAGGCCTGTTGGGGTTGAAGAGGAGTGTGGGGAAGGCGCGATTGAAATCAGTGTGACTAACGCCCGCAAACGTCCTGAACAAGAAAAGTTTCAGCGGCAGGTCGAGGATAGCATCCGAAACGAGTTCAACCGCATTGTGGGGAAAGATCAACCCACCGAATGGCTTGAGTCACCATTTAGTCCCGAGATCGAAATATATACAATGCACGAATCCTTTAAGCCGCCAAAGATGGAGCCCTATGACGGTACTACGGACCCAGAGGACCATCTATATCGATACATATCTTTGATGAGGTTGAGAAACGCCAATGACGCCATGAAGTGTCGAGCTTTCGATACGTTGCTCACAGGTCGAGCTCGGGAGTGGTTTCACAAGCTACGTCCCGGGTCGATCTCAAGCTTTCTACAGTTGGGACAAAAATTCCGAGACGCTTTCATTGGGAACAAGAAGTTCCATCTTAGTGCTACCCACCTTATGAACATCAAGCGGGAAAGGAGAATCTACTATCGACTTCATGAGGCGTTTCAACCTCGAAGCCATGAAAGTGCATAATGCCAGTGATGCGCTGCAAGTCAATGCCTTTGTGGGAGGTCTGCGGAATATGAAGCTGTATGATAAACTATCCAAGAAAATGCCGAATGATATGGATGAATGTGTGAACATAGTCCATGGGTTTACGCCAAGGTGAAGAGGCGGTCGCCTCGCACACCATTTCACTTGGCCTCAAAGACGAGAACGACTCGAAGCCAACCCAAGGGTCAACAGAGGGGTCGGAACGAAGAAAACAAGTCCAACGTCTTTGATCGACTGACAGCTCCGATATCGGATCGGTTGGGAAAGAAAGGAAATTTAAAAGACCGAGACTTTATCCCCCTCAATCGATCTCGGGGAGAGGTATTGGCAATCATGATCAAGAAGAACATCGCTAGGACACCTAAGCCGATGTCTAAAGATCCGGAGAAAAGGAAAAATACTCACAAGTATTGTGACTATCATAGAGATGTGGGGCACGACACGGAAGAATGCTTTGATTTGAAAAGGGATATCGACGCCTGTATCCAAGAGGGTCGATTAGATGAAGTCGTTGACAGGTCAGAAAAAGACGAGCCGAAGGGCCGTCGGGAGTACAAGAGAAAGAGCTACAACGGAAAGAAAGATCGGTCTCCACGTCGAGATAATAGGAATCGGCGAAAGGTCATCGACCCAACACGAAGAGACAACCCGAGATGACCGTCAAGAAATTCGAACCGAGATCCCCATCGAGATAATCGTGCGGATATGACGTTAACACCATCGTAGCAGAGCATGAGTCGGATCGACCTCGATCAAGTCGACACTCATCTGACGAAAGAGAGAATTGGAAAAAAATCAGGTTGAAAACGAAGTAGATTCTACGGACCCAAGGACGATGTTCCGAGTTCCCACAATCATAGCGAGGATTGGTGATCGGCGATAATAAGCGGGCGAGTAAAAGAGTCTGTGGTCGACGGTGGAAGCGCGCCGTTAATATCCTTTATTATTCAAATAAGAGAGCCATGAGGTTGAAGGATGAAGATATCATTCCGTTATCTACCCCTCTTTTTGGATTCACAGGGCAAGCTATCCACCCTGTCGGGTCGATCAATTTGTTAACGACGGTCGGAGACGGAGAAAAGGGGCGGACGATGGAAATGACCTATGTCGTAGTTAAGGCCCCTTCAGGGTACAACGCGATATTAGGTCGACCGGCTTTATATGATCTCAGAGCTATTATCTCGACTTTCCACAACAGCATGAAGTTTCCCACCTGGTACGGTACCCATGAAGTCAAGGGAGACGTTGAAGTAGCCCGGAATTGTAGTTTGGTTACGATCAAAGGAAAAGGGGTCGGGCAAGTGCTAGTTGAGGAGTTGATACTGAAGAAGAGGAAGATCGGTTGGGTTTCGCCGACCCGACCGAGGAAGTTCGAGTTTGGAAGGAGGAAGAAGGTCAAGGGTCCAGATCGGGAAGTGGATGCCACACCCGACATGAAAGCCTTGGTCGACCTCCTCGTGGAGTTTCGAGACGTTTTGCATGGAAGGCGGATGACATGCCCGGCCTATCGGCGGATATAGCCGCGCACCAACTTAACGTCGATCCCAAAAAGAAGCCAATACGGCAAAGAAGAGAAATCTTGCACCGATAGAAAAGAGGCGGTGAAGAAGGAAGTCGATAAGTTGCTCGGCTGCGGGGATTGTGAAAGAGGTATTTTATCCAGTTGGTTAGCCAACCCAAGATTAGTCAAAAAGCCGGATCGTTGGGCGAATGTGTGTCGACTTTCATCGATCTTAATAAGGCATGCCCTAAGGATTCTTACCATTACCAAAGATCGACCAGTTAGTCGACTCGACACTGGGCTTCGAGGTGTTCGGGTTCTCGATG
Source organism: Gentiana macrophylla (assembly GCA_026214975.1). NCBI lineage: Eukaryota > Viridiplantae > Streptophyta > Magnoliopsida > Gentianales > Gentianaceae > Gentiana > Gentiana macrophylla. The sequence continues at coordinate 119,979,260 of CM047811.1, read as the reverse complement.
CTTACAGAGAGCTATTATCGGATCTTTATGGACCCACAAGACTCGAAAAAAACGCTTTCATCACGAAATTTGGCACGTTTTGCTTCGTTCACGATGCCGTTTGGGCTTAAGAATGCAGGGCTACTTATCAACGGGCCGTCAACAAAATTTTCAGGAGACAGATAGATCGAATATGGAGGTTTATGTGGATGATTTGTTGATCAAGAGCAAGTCCTTGGGGCGATTTCTTGTCGATGTGAGAAAGTTTTAGTATTGCGGCGGCAAAAATGAAGCTCAACCCAAAGAAATGCACATTCGGAGTTCGATCGTGAAATTTCTAGGATACATGATATCGAAAGATGGGATCGAGCTAATCCGTATAAAATCGAGGCCCTCAAAAGCATGCCCACACCTCGGAATGTCAAAGAGGTGCAAAGGTTGGCATGTGTCGGATGGCGGCTCTCAACCGTTTTACATCGATATCGGTAGCAGAGAGCTCTACCTTTCTTCAAGATTTTGAAAAAGCTAGTCCGTTCCGATGGGGCGAGGATCGCCGAAGGCGTTTGACGATTTGAAAGAATATTTATCCGATTTGCCAACGCCGTCTCACCTCGAGATGGAGAAAGCTCTGGTCTATCTAGCGATCTGCGAAGAAGCGTAAGCGCTGTCTTAGTTCGAGAAGGAGACCAGGACAAATCCCGGTCTATTTTGTCGAAGAAAGCCTACTACATGGTGCGTAGATCGAGATATACCCCTGCAGAGAAGTTAGCGGCGAGTTTAGTTCATGCGTCGAGGAAGTTGAAGCCATACTTCCAAGCACATCCTATTGTTGTGATTAATGACCAACCGTTAAAACAAATTTTGGCAAAGCCGAGACATCGGGTCGATTAACTAAGTGGGTTGTCGAGCTAGCGGAATACGACATAGAGTTTTACCTCGAATGACCATCAAGGGTCAAGCCCTGGCCGATTTCTTAGCGAGAGGGTTGTCGATTCGGTTGGAGCAAGGAAAACGACCATCGAGGAGCAATGGACACTTCACGTCGATGGTGCCTCGAGTAAAGAGAAGTTTGAGTGTGTTTATTCTTTGGTTAGCCCGAAAGGAGAAGAGTTTCCGTATGCACTTGATTCAATTCAAGGCTACGAACAACGGCCGAATATGAGGCCTTAATCACGAGTTTGAAGCTAGCATCGAAGTTGGGGTCGAGAATCTTCCGGTATCTGGCGACTCTCTCACTCGTGGTAAATCACGTACGGGGTGAGTATGAAGCTAAAGAAGAATCAATGAAAAGCTATCTAAGGGTTGTTCAAGGGTTAATGTCGAAATTCAAGGCGATCTTAGTCGAACAAGTACCTCGAAGTGAGAACAAGCGAGCCGATGCGTTGTCTAAGCTCGCGTCGAATTTCAAATCAAAGAGAAAAGTTCTGGTTGAGATGCTAGCGGAACGGAGCTATAACGAGGTCGACGTGCAGCCCGTGGTTCAGGGATCGACCTGGATGGACCCAATAGCACTATTCTTAAAAGATGGAGTGCTCCCCACCGATAAATCTCAAGCCAGGAAAATCCGACTTCAAGCCTCCAGGTACGCTCTTTTTGATTATGTGCTTTATCGAAAATCATTTGTAACTCCTTGGATGCGATGTGCATCGGAAGAAGAGGGGGCTTATCTGCTTGAAGAGATACACCGAGGGATCTGTGGTAATCATTGCGGAGCTCGAATGTTGGCAAGAAAGTGCAAACTGGCAGGATATTTCTGGCCGTCGATGCAAAAAGATGCGAGTCGGTTGGTAATGAGTTGCAGAGCTTGTCAGGTACACGATGTGGTAACTCATCAGCAAGCACGAGAAATGAATGCCATCGAGTCTGTATGGCCGTTCGACGAGTGGGGAGTCGATATAGTCGGACCTCTACCTCGAGCTCCGGGAAATTTCAAATACGTCGTCGTTGCGGTTGATTATTTTACTAAATGGGTCGAGGCTAAAGCTCTTCATCGACATCGTGGCTCAAACCATCAAAAATTTCTATGGGAGAATATTTTGTGCGGGGTTCGAATTCAAGTATCTAATCTCGGACAACGGGACTCAATTTCTTGATGATAGAGTGCGGGGTTGGTTGAAAGAATTCGAGATCGAGCACGAGCGGCGTCGGTGGCCCGACCTCGACCCAATGGGCGAGTCGAATGCAGGCGAACAGCGAGATCAAGTTTGGGTGAAGAAGCGATTAGAAGATGAAGGCCGAGATTGGGCGACTTCGATTACCCAAGATATTGTGGTCATATCGCATAAAGACCCAACTCAAAGAACCCAAGAAACTCCTTTTGCCATGGCCTATGGATGTGAAGCCGTGATACCAAAGAGAGATCGGACTAGCATCGCCTCGGGTTTTAGCTTATAATGTCGAAACTAATGCGCCGATCTAAGAGAAGGAAAAGACAATGTTGAAGAGAAGAGAAATGGCGGCGTATCGGATGGCGATTATAAAGAAAGATTTCTCAAGATTACAACGCGAGGGTGAAGTACAAATATTTCCAAGTAGGAGACCTCGTATTGAGAAAAAATGAAGCCAGCAAGCAGGACCCAATAGGCAAGCTCGAGCCGAATTGGGAAGGTCCGTATAAAATCTTGAAGGTGCACCCTAAGGGGTCATATCAGTTGGGCAGGTCGGATGGAAGCACAGTCCCTCGAACTTGGCATGCCACCAACCTCAGAAAATATTATGTTTAAATTGTTTTATACTTTTCATGACTTTTGTAGTTCTACTTTCATCAATTGTAATAGGTCGATATGACATGGTGTTGCGATTCCTTTTATAAAATATGTTTTCTTTTCCTTTTTAATTACGCTACATATGCAAGACCGTATGAAAAAGAAAAAAGGGGGCAGATGAAAAAGCGCAGTAATCGACCAAGACATCAATTTTCCGACCCGAACAACTCGACAATGTATGGTGAAAAAAGCCAAGTCATTGACAGTGCTTAAGTCACCTCGAGACGATTAAGCTGAAAGATATAGTGAATAAAGCCAAGTCACTGACAATGCTTGTATCACTCCCGACATGCTAGTAAGCTACGATGCTAAGCAGTCGGCGGATTTAAAACAATATAGTGAATAAAGCCAAGTCACTGACAATGCTTATATCACTCCCGACATGCCAGTAAGCCACGATGCTAAGCAGTCGGAGGATCCCACGATAGATCCTTAACTCGGCTCGATCATAAGCACCACGATGTGCCCGATCAAAAGCAGAGTAGTCGAATCGAGCTCCGACCCAAAAGCCAAGTCAAGCCAACAAGGCAGCATAATGCTAGGTCGACTCATACTCAAGTGTACCAGGAGTCATGAACTCCTACTACACTTCGAGGGGCCAACAGGGGAATTAAGTCCGAAGGACTACACCCCATAAGGCAACATTTTCAAGGGAATTAAGTTCAAAAGGACTACACCCTAAACAAACAATCAACAAGAAACAAAAGATATTCAGTGAAGAGCATAGTGATGATTCAAATTCGAAGATCAAAATGCAAATTAAAATGTCAAGCCTATGGGATCGAAACGACCAAATACAAGTTTAGACAAATAAAAATGTAAATGTTATTACAACCAGATCGAATAAGAAAAGTTCAGTAAAAAGGCGACAAGGGAAGAGCATCAGGTAGAAGGCTGGCTTGAAGTCGAAGGGTTGGGATCGACCTGTTCCTCTAACTCGGCGTTCGCTTCACCGGCTCCCTCCAGGGTGGGGACCACGTACTTGTTATAAAGAGACACGCCGGCCTTGAAATCGGTGATATATCGGCCATATCGAGGGATGGACTCTGGGTCGTATAAGTAGGCTTTGCCGATGCTCTTGACCTCGAAGTCAGGGACGACCATCTTGACTTCGTCCAGTGCGTTCGAGAACCCCCCCTTCATGGCCTGACTCATCAGGAGCGCCAGGTCGTTATCAAACTCGTCAGACGTCAGGAAATCCTTCTTAGCTGCTTCCAAGCGGGTCGTGAAGCTATCGACCTCGAGCTGAAGATCGTCTCGAGCTTTGGTAGAGCGCGGCTCGGCCTCGTCTGATCGATCCGGCTCGACTTCACCGCCGCCACGGCTCGGCATCTCTAGCGAGCCCAGTCTTCCGTGTCTTAGGCAGATCCGATTCCGTTTGACGTCTATCGTCCAACTTATTGGCTTTAGCTTTCAGCTTCTCGAGATCCGATGTCAGCTTAGCGATCGTCTCATTCGCTTCCTCCAAAAGCTGCTGCGGGAGACTCGATTCTATTCAACGCCACTTTAGCGACCACGAGTGCGCAAAAAGGGAACATTGTTAATTTCAAAGTCGACAAAACCACAAAATACAAGGAAATAAAATAAGACTCACAACTCGTTGGCTCTTCATGATGAGGTCGTGTAGCTCCTCCGGAGTCATGCCCTCCATCTCTGCTACGCTCATCCCGGGGATCGCCTCGGTAGAATTTGGTGGAGCAAGGTTACGGGTCTCCTTCCCGACCCCATGTCTCGCCTCGGAGGTTTTATGGCGTTTTCTCGAGACGAAGTCACCTTCGGTCAGCTCTACCACATTGGCCTCGTCAGGCTGACTCCTCAAGATCTCGGTTGCCGGGGCCGGAGTAGAAGAACGAGTCGTACCCCTTTGTCCGCCGGATGTACCCGAGGAAGGCTTCTTCGACCTGATACCAGCTATTTCCTGGATTGTGCGGGGATCTACCTTTTTGGGGTCGGGCATCTTTCCAACTGCCTCTAGCCTTGCAAAGTGTTCCACTGCGAACAAGAGATAGATCGACATTAAAACAGCATTAAAAATCTAGAAAATACAAGTACAACAGTTCAACAGAACGAATAAGCCGCCTACGCAAAACTCGAACATCCTCATCGAGTTCCAGATAAGCGCCTGGGCCTGCCGTCTCGATGTCAGCAAACGGATATAGAGAATGTAGGTTCCGAGTCGCAACATCGGGATGAGCGCATTCGATGATCGCACACTTTGGGGAACATCCGATTTGAGCCGATCATGCCATTTTTGCGGTCTCTGGAACCAAGTATGTATGTCGATGTCAATCAGACCATGTCGAATAAAGAAAAAGTTGGGTTTCCAGTCGCCATGGGACGAGATCACCTTCCTCACGAACTCCGATGCCAGAGGACGCTTCTGAAATGTATACCATCCCACGTCTTGTAAACTCGCCAAGGCAAAGTACTGGCGGAATAGTCGAACCGAGAATTCAACCTTGGCGATTCGACACGCCAGCGCGAAACCCATTACGCTCCTGATCCCGTTGGGAGCGAGCTGAGTGATGCAGATCTTGTAGTGTTGAAGAACTGCAATCAGACACGGGTCGAAGGGGAATCTTAATCCCTCTCTCAATTGTGCCTCATATATGGCACAGAACCCAAGGGGAGGGTCGCATGCGAACTGGTGCCGATCGTGTGACACTTTAATGTGGCTAGGCGAGTAGGGGATTCCATATCTTAAACAGATTGCCTTGGCTTTCTCTGGCGTTAGATTTGACACACATCCGTATGGTCCCTGGCCTTGCATCCTGGTTTTGCGCCTGGCAACGGGTCGAGATGATTCAACGGGTCGAGGAGATGCCTCCTGCTCTCCCTCCTCTCCTTCTTCTCCGGCAGCTCTTTCACCGGAAACAGTTGGGTTCTCAGAAATTGTTTCTTCTGTTGATTCTACCTCAGTCTCAACAATCTCCTCTCTATTTTGGGAGTCACTATCACTGCTAGACATGGACTTAAGGAGAAGATGCAGGAAATAAAAATAAGAAGGAGAATTTGAATGAGTTTAGGGCTTACTTGAACTTTCGGCTAGGAAACTGAAATTCGCTGAAGATTAAAGTGACAAATGGAAAACGTCAAGCTCTTGGACTCCTTTTATGCGTGTGAATTTTTGCAAATGATTTGAAAGGGTGGAGATTGTGGGCAGTTATAGGATACATAACGCGAGAATCAAGGGTAGTGGACGCGTCAAAACGCCGTTTCCTGCACCCATTAATGCAAGTCTGATGATGACGTCATCCTACGGCCGACTAGATCGGGTAGGTAGGGCGGTGCGTTCCGCCTAAAGAAGACCACGTGTCGAGAGGGTTATTTGAATTTTCGAGATCCGATCTCGGACTCGAGATGAGCTTCACTCCGATCCGGGGGCTTATGATGATACGAGGATTCGCTCCTCCACGTAAATTATTCCATTGGTCCAAATGGCGTGTAGAAAGTCCAAATATATTATCCGCCCGAGTCGGAGAAGAGACATACCTCGAGATCGTGGCCAGGGAAGATTCCACAAGTACTTGGACTCGGACGCTCACCTCGGACCACCTCGAGTCGATATCGTGATCCTTGGCCCGAGACCGGGCCCACATCCACAGTTTTCTTGGACAAGGAGGCGAGCGCCCATTTAAGGGTATTTATGTCAATAGACCCAGCCGCCTTAATTTTAGAGGCGAAAGAAGGGCGTGTGCCTATAAATCATATAAATTTCAGAAGAGCTACGTGAGGCGATTCGCGAACTTTCACATGCGAGATCGTAAAGCGAATCCAAGATATATTCTTGGACTCAACCATAATATACCAAAAAACATCATCTTTTATTCATATTCATCCATCTCGATCTCTTACAGCTCATCCTTAGATTACACGTGGCCTCAATTCACTGGAGGTGCGTTATTTAGCATCGTCAGTCAATTTTCTACTCCATTAAATCATTAATAACCAGTGTCCTCTCCTCTGTTACAAGATTCACTTATATTCAATCAAATCACGACATGCACGTAGCCTCTGTTTTTTTATGTGTTTATTAATTTGTGATGCGCTTTGATATCATGTGTCCTTTTTTGATTGGATATGCAAGTGAATCCCTTCATTCAAAAAACACACACACAAAGTTTATTGTTTCTTACAAGCCATCTCGGAGACTCGGGTATGAAGAAGAGTCCCAAAATCACGACACCGCATGGTATTAGTCCTGTGAAGTGTGATCACGTACAAGATATGTAAAGTGAATCACAGGCCTTGAAGTTTAGAATTATCTTGATCAGAAATCAAAATTTCATTGAAAATAGAAAGCCTTACCAATTAGTGCCAAGGTCCTCCATTGAAGCACTGTACCAATTATGAAGGAAACTGATACCCCCATGACAATCATCAGCTGTAGAGTGATTCACAAGTTTTTTTAAGCCAAAAAGTGGAACTAGAAAACAAGAATGATGGAACCTTAAAATTAGGGCAGTAAGCTACGAATGTCACAATCTGACGTGACTCCTCTGGGACCCACCCGATGCTTTTCCATCTTTTTTTAATAAGCACTGATGTCATATCTGATATGCCACGCGTCATGTTTAATTTGACACTTAATTGTAGTGCATGTATACTGGTTAATTGGACAAGCAATGTAGATGAATTTGACCTGGTTTAGAGTTGTTAAAGCTCCTCTTAAGTCCTTGGGTGCAATTTCAGCTATAAATATGGGTACCTTTATCAACAGCAGGAAAGCAGAGTGTTTGGCTTTTTTTTTGCACAATAATAATAGACAAATGATTGAGTCACAACGAAAAGACGAAACATTATGCCACAACAATGATCTACACCATTGACTATTATATGACATATATTGATTGATCTAAGTCCCATAATAATCAATTGTATAGATCATTGTTGTGTCTTTTCGTTGTGACTCTATCACTACTCATAATAATAATAAGGTACTACAAAAACAAAATACAAAAAAACAAAAAAAAATTTACCACATAAGAAAAAACTCCCATCCCATATCCTGTTGCAAGCCTTCCAATATCCAGGGGGGCATCTCCCTTTATCATAGACAAAAAAAAAAAAAAAAAAAAAAAAAGTGTGTCAACTTTCTTTGTCTGTCGGCATTTATTTTTTCCAAAGAATCTAAAAAACAAAATGAATGGGACCCGATTACTATTACTTCTTGACAAGTGCGTAATGACATACATAACACGAGGCGTCGTCCTACGGTGTTTTTATCGTGGCATTACACAGAAAAAGATTAACCGGCAGGAAATCGATTTTCGCCACGTGGTACCACAACGATAGAATTGACGTTGAATAATGTTGAGACAGTAACATTAAAAGGCAAAGGAAAAGGCAATACCTTAGCAAAGTAAATGGCTAGCCATCCTGCTGCACAAAAAGCACTTGCCACTCTCATTGCCTATAATTTAAATTAGGTCATCTCTGTCTTTTTAAGCAGCCAAAATTGTAAATTTGGCCCTTCAAAAAAAAAAAAAAACACGTAAATTTAGTGAATTAAAAGCAGAGTGTAGTGTAGCATACCCCTTTCCGGCCAAGTAAATCGGCAATTTTACCACTTGTAATCGCTCCAATCATTGCACCGAAAGTCAATAATGAACCGAACAGTGAAAACTGCATTATAGTTACCGATTTATTTTTTATTTTTACACATCCATTCCTCAATCAATACAAGGTGACTGAAAAGTCTGTACTTTTGAAAAATAAGATTGTGTCATTCATTCTGACTCAATGGCTGTCTGAGTGACATTACTTTTCGTGAAAATACGCAGACACTCGTAATCTAAGCAAATAACATGTAATTAAAACAAAATCCTATTCTAATTTTTTTTTTTTTTGAATCTGAATCAGAAATCTAATGTTCAAACAGGATGGAAAAAAAAAATTTAGAAAAGAGAAGCTGATTGTAGAACATTTCCAGAAAATTTGGAAACGCTAGGATGTGTAGAATGAACGGTTAGATCAGGATCTAGGCCATACAAATGAAAATTCATTAAACGTGAATTCATATCTGAAATTCGTTTTAAACAGTCATGAAGATCTTCTACGTCGAGATTTTCTGTAAAAATCAATATCAATATTCAATAGCTAGCATATATATTTATATATATACCTGCGCTATGGAAAGCTTCAGCTCATCTCTAATGGCGGATTGCGTTGGAGATGAATAACCAGCCTGAAAATCAACATCATAACCCGGCGCAAAAAACAAGCTCGCTCGTCAGAATGCTGTTATAAGTTATAACAGAATCACATTTCAACAGAAAAACGAGAATGAATACATACGCAACATCCAAATTCATAAGATCCACAAACAGCAACGAATGTGCTGAGGTAAACCATCCATCTTTCCTCCTCCTCCTCCTCCTCCTTGTTACCGCCATTAGCTAAGGAAATAAGCGGAGCTCTGATTCCTCCATTTGATTTGTTAACACTTTTCTCTACATCTTCTTCCCCCATTTTTTTCTCTGGTTTTTTCTTTCTTTTTCTTTTTCTTTATTCTTGCAAAATTGATTCAATATACAAAAGGTGATAAAATTTGTGTCTACTTTATGCGATATTCACAACAAAAAAAAAATAGAAGCACAATGATTGTGCAAGTGGTGTAATAGTTTTAATGCAGTTCATGAAAAGCACACGTGGATCCACAGCATCTTATTCCATGTTTGAATAAAAAATTGTTCCCTCAAAAAAAATTAAAAAAATAAATGTTATTGTTTTATCGTTTATGATCGAGTGGAGCGAGCCACGATCTTTCGAATGACAAAATACTTTTTTTTTTTTTCCCAATATTTTCATCCTTGATTATTGTTGTTTTATGTCATAATCAATAACCTTAAAACATGTGTCTGTACTTTTTTTTTTATATTTTTTTGTCATTGTTGATTATGGTAGTCCTATTATTATGATGTAAAAGTTTTCATATTCTTTTATTCTTGATCATGGTCACTCTAGATCACGATCAATATTGAGTCATACATTATTATGAATAATGTAAAAATATCTTGTATTACTCATCGTGGTACAACCATTATGGTAAATGTACTTCCACAATTGTCGTCTCGGAATAATAACTTTACTTCCCATAATTAGTTTGATACAACGAATGTCACAAACTCGTGTGTCATTTAATGAGACCTTGTTTATATTGATGTCATCATCATGATGTAACATTCATTGTATCAACATTACTGGAATGTGAAACGTTAAAATATATACATGTATTTAGAAATGATTCAAGCATTGCACATTATATCATAAGGGTTTTTTCACAGTAAATGACACTATTTTTTTTATGAACACGATGAAAAGTCCACCACTAACATCATACAGAATACATTTAAATGATCCTATTTTTTCGAACACCATAGAGACTAGGCACTTTATTTTTTATTTTATTTTTTCCTTCTCTTTCGTTAAAGTGTTTGTTTATTTATTTACGTCGGTAATTGAATAGCTAAGAGAAGTTTGTGTGGTATACCGAAAATGCTATACATCCGTCACCCGACTTGTCAACAATGTTATAGAAAATGGTATATGCACTACATAAATATGTAATACATTTTCCACTACATATTATTGTGTCATGAATTAAAAGGATATTAAATTTTTTGTAATGGGTCTCTATAAAATGAATTATGTTGTGTAGGATGTCGTAGTAAAAAAATTAATGGATGTATCACTACTCGTTATATGCATCTTATCTAGTGTGGAGAATAGAAAGTCTATCTACTACTACCTCCGTCCTAAAATACTATCTTCGTCCTCTAAAAATTGTCTATTTTTTTATGGTGCACAAAGATTAAAAAAATAATTAATGTGATGTATTGAAAACACTAATGGATATTTTTACCTCTATTTCATAATAAATGTTTGTTTTGAAATATGTAAAGAGTATAAAAACATTAAATGATGATAGAGGTATGTTTGGAAAATATGCATTGAATAATGCATTGATTTTTTAAATAGACACTTTTTATGAGACAATTCATTTTCAAAATGTGGACACTTTTTATGGGACGGAGGTAGTATAAGTTTATTTGGGGTTTTTCCACTCAGATTAAGAAAAAATTGGTTAAATTGGTTATGTATCATTACTTTTGATAAAAAGTCTAAAATAATTTTTGACTATTATTAATGAAAAGTGGGCAGGTAGATAATAAATGAGGAATAAAATGAGAAAAATGTAATAAATGCATATTTGGTTATTTAAATGGAGTTATATACAAAAAAAAAAAAAAAAAAAAATATTTATATTTTGGGACGGAAGTAGTATTATGAAATAAATATACCTAAAATAGGAAATAATAATAATAGTACTGAATCTAATATTTATCGTAAATTCAAGACATACAGAAATCTTTATTTTTCTTAACACTTTGCTGCATTCAATGTAAGCTTTTACTCCCTCCCTCTGTTCCCATTAATTGTTGTAATTGCTATAAAAAAATTCATTTTTATCCCGCGTAATTACATTTTTAAAACATTGTTTATTATATGTTTCAACGTATATCTTTATTTATTAAGGGGTAAGAGATTGAAAATAACATTGCATTAATTACATCCAAGGGTGTTATTGTAATATTTATGTTAAGTCAAAGCATTAACTGCTCTCCTTAATATGTGTATTTTTGACAACTGCGACAATTAAGTAGAAACAGAGAGAGTATGATTTAGCAGTTTGTAACTACTACCTCCGTCTCAAATTAAGTGTCCTCTTTTTAGTTTTCACGTATAATAAGAAATGTAATTAATTTGTTGTGTTTTTATATTACATTGACATACTTACCCCTAACAAATAATAAATGTTTGTTTTGGGATGTGAAATGAGTGCAATAAATAAATGTTTGACTAAGGATATCTTTGGAAAATAAACATTAAATGATGCATTGGTAATATAAAGTGACAGTTTTTATGAGACAATTTTAGGCAGCTGCTATTCCCAAAGCACCTTTGCTCCTACCAAGAGCAATTGACCATTTATACGGGAAGTTATTGTGTGGTGAGGGAATTTAAGGGTGAAGTGACTGGTGAAACGATCAGAACCACAGAGTTTAAATACATAATAAAAATGTGTGTGGGGGCTGTCACATGGTGTCTCCGCACCGTGTGGAGACACCACAAAATAACTTCCCCATTTATACCCCCTCTACTTCTTACACGTGCTCTGGACTTTTTCACAGTAAATTTTGTTTTTGTTTTGTTGCAAAAGGACTCATACAGGTCCTTCATTCTGGCTGGACCCCATTTTTTTTTTCCGCAGATTTATTTTTTTATTGTTTACCTTAAAGAATGCATTACAAGCAAACATTTTTATTTTATTTTTTTTTCTTTCAAACTATTTATTTTCATATAACAAAAAAGTGTATATAAAAAATAAAAATAAAAAAAAGAAAAGTGAGCTGGCTTTAAATATGTCGTAATTTGTTTAAAAGGATGCTATGTTTGACCATAACTTAGTTTATTTTAGAGCTTGTTATAAATATAAAAAGATTAGAAGAATATCATCAATTTTTAGTGATAGTTTCACTATCCAACATGTCTTAATTTGTTTAAAAGGATGGTATATTTGTCCCATAAATTAGTTTATTTTATAGATTGTTATAAATATGAAAAATTTAGAAGAATATCATCAATTTTAAGTGATAGTTTGAACAACATGTATTTTCATTTTTCTTTTTTTACGGAAACAAAAGACACACACGCACAATTTTTCACTTCAAGTGGGACTCAAAGTCTGGTCACTGCTGGATTATGACCTAGTTTAACCACTAGGTCGATACATTGTTGGTGAACGACATGTATTTTACTAAATCTCAAACTATTTAACCTTTCTTAAGCACACACAATTTATAGGTGGCAAATAAATAACTATATATTGTACAATGTTGAGTTTTTCAATTCATCGTTTAATCGATGATCAACAAATATAATAACAAAAAAATATCTAGTTACAATGAGATCATTCCCATTTATCATTTATAAATTTAATCAAAAAATAATAATCAATTACTAACACAAGGGTAATTTAGTATCTTACCAACATGTTCATATCAAGGTCGATTATAAAGTGCGTATGGGGTTCCCTTCGGAAAAAAAAAATTCAGATGGGGTGATTAATGATAGTCACATATTTAATATTGTTTAGTAACATATCAATCTTGTTTCCCCTTTCTTAGTTTTACCATCAAATTTTTCCAATATTTTTTTTCTTTTATCCCACAATAATTAACTAGTACAGTTTTTAGTAATTTACATGTATTTTGACGAGAACAAATGGCGTGTTGTATCCAAATAATGATAGGACATAAATATCATGTTTAATTCATTCATAGGGCTGTAAGTGAGCCTTAATATTTAATTCGATTCGGTGTATTCAGCTCGAAAATGTTTGATTCGGGGCTTGATTCGTATCATCAAACGTCAAATCAAGCTTTAAAAATAGGTATTCGACAATCGAGCCAAACATGTTCGATAATATTCGGCTTGTACACTTGCAGCATAGTTCGGTTCAATATGTTATATTTTGGGCATGTTATATTTTGGACATGTTATATTTTGGGGCATGTAATATTTTTGAACTAGAATTTTTTTATTTATTCCTTTCACAAAAAAAATTTATATATATATAAACATGTCCAGAACGAGCCGAACATGTTCGAACTATTCGAACATTTTGAGCCGAATCGGACCGAATAATTTCCTCCATTTTCCCTGCCGAATACGAGCCGAACCCTGATATTTTAGGCTCGAAAATTTCAAGCCGAGTCGAGCCCTATATTCGAATAATTTCGAGCCAAATCAAATAATGTCAGGATTCGGTAGGGTTCGGCTCGTTTACAGCCTATTCATTCACCATGTTTTTTTTTGTTTTTTTTGTTCATGTCATGCACTTGTATGTCGATCAATCTAAATATATGAGGAAATTTAAAATATATATGTTTGAAAAAAATATATTTTGATTTGATAACAATGAAATCGACTACTTTTTGTAGCTATTTCCAACATTATTTATTCAATAATTAGCAGGTTGTGTATAATAGTAACACATTTTCGTAGCTATTAATTATAAAAAAACGAGAGGAATAAAGAAAATTAATCTCATAAAATCTATTTATATCAAGCGATTCTTAAAGTTTCAAGTGTCTGCAATGCATTTAAATAACAACTAATCTTGAATTAAAAAGTGTCTAGATTCATTCAATAAATTTATATATGAATTTTGGCAACTGTTTCAGATAAATAGGTACGGAGAGAGTACTTGGTCTCACAATTTGAGACCCAAAAAAAGTGATTAGTAACAGATAATGTTGGATAATTGGATAGAACGGAAATATCTTTAGGATAACATTGACTAATATTTTATTTATTACTAATAATCTATCTATTACTTACCATTGCCAAATTGAACTCTACATAACGGATCATATTGAATGATAGCCCTATGAAATTAAGTTATACTTATCATTCCAAATTACGGATTATCTTAGTTTTCTCTTCTCTTTCCGTATTTTGATTAATTTATTTACACTCCTCCATGTGCCCAACCCCCAACCCCCAACCCCTACCTTACTCCCACACCCTATCCTATCCTACCCTAACCCTCACCTGATCATCTAATGACAGATCTAAAAAAATGGATCTAGTATATATATAGATAAAAATAGTGTATCTATGATTCTATATATATACTTATATATTTTTATTAACAATAAAAAGCTTATTGTTCTCCCTAAAAAAAAATAGGCTTTATGTTCCAAAATATCTGAGGCAGTTGTCAAAATGATGTATGATTTTATGAATACAATGTCATTAACTAATTAATGTAGTCTTCCTTTTAACTTATTATATACTCCCCCGTCCTAAATTGTTTGAGATTTATTTCATTTGTAAATGTCTTAAAATAAGTCTCATAACTTATATTTAGACTTAAAGTTGTTTCTTAAATGTCTAAAATACCCACATATTAGCATTTATTAAAAAATGTAAAGACAATATAAAAGGGATGTAATTGTAAATTAATCATGTTTTTAATGACTAGACAATGCGATAAATGATGTTTCCTTAATTTTTAAGAGTTTTAAAAAGTCTCAAACAAATTGGGACGGATGGAGTAGTAAATTATGAAGAAAAAAAAAAAGCAATAAATTCTGCTTTTGAAAATGTTCTGCATTAGATTAAATGGAACAAAAAAATTCTTAGCATATGTTATTTTGAAACGGATAGAGTATATCGTTTTAATAAATAAAAAAACGAAAGTCATTGACCCCACCCACTGCCTATAATATAGGATAGTGAATTCAAGGAATTTTTTCAGTAGAAACACCAGATTGGCGCTTACCAAAGTAATAGTATTGACGCTTTAGAACCAACATGTCGTTTTTTTTTGTCAACTTTGTGTGGTTTTTTGTGCATCGTGCTTTAAGAACATGTTAAAATGTGTTATAACCTCTCCAGCTACTAACTTTATTAAACACATGAAAATAGAAATAAGGGTGTTTAAGAATTTTTTTGGGATGGGGGAGGGGGTGGGGTTGTTTAAGATTTAGGGGCATGAAAGTTTAAGGTTTAGACTTTAGAGGGTGGATTTCAATATAGGGTTTATCTTTTTGCAAGGGAGGATAAGAGATAAAGTGGCGGTGAAGAAAAATTATGTTGCATATGTTATTAATGAAGTTATATCAAATGGATGGATGAAATATATTAATGTCATTCACTTTCACACAATAGACGGCTATAAGTGTGAGGTAGGGGCGGATATGTGTAGGTTTAGGGGGTCATATGACCCTACTGAAATCCTGTGTTTTTTTTTTTAGTATTAAAACACATTTACTATTGTTGGTAAAAAAATATAATTTTAGACTTCAGTGGCATCACTAAATTTTTTTTTTGGATAAAATATGTAGTTTTACAGCTCGGTGACCCCACTTTAAAAAAATTCATGGATCTGTCCCTGGTGTGAGGTGAATGTATCACAACCATCTACTTCATATAATTTTCCAATAACTCATGCATCTTAACTCTTCTCGTGGCGGTGTAATTGGTGGAGTGACGGAGATGAGGTTGGTTTGTATTTTTTTCCTAGTGTTTTCCTTTTCATAATAAGAAAAAATGAATTTAAGTATACTTTATCACCGGATAATATATATATATATATATATATATATATATATATATATATATATATATATATATATATATAGAGAGAGAGAGAGAGAGAGAGAGAGAGAAGAGAGAACCTTGTAATTTTTATTAAGAGAAGAAAAGAGTTTACAAGAGTTTTGAAATTTACTCGGCCCCCCAAAAATATATGTCGTCAATATACATCCCCACCTCATTGATCGTGATGTATGGTGACTAGGGAAAAAACATGGCCCTCCGTACATTGGAATAACCAAAAATAAAGACAAAGTTAAAAATAAAACTATAAAAGCCATGGGGATGCAACTCAAGGAGAAAGAAGATACTGTAGCTTCATGTAAAAAAGAACTTGCATCCAACTACTGCAAAAGAGGAGTTCTCCTTCGTCAAGAACGAGGATTTTTCATGGATTCAATTGTTTTATGGAATATATTGACGAGTTTATTTTCTCTCTCTTCTCTTTTTCCTATTTTATTTATTTTATCTCGTCAAGATATGCATTTTATGATTGTTTCTTGGAATCTTGATATGTTACGAGAGTAAATATTAGTTTTTTGGATTAGGAGAAGCCCGACGATGATTATATAGTTTTAAAGATACAATATTTTCATTGATTAATGTCCTTTTTCATATTAATGAATTTGACCTTGTATGTTTATTCATATAATTTTTTGAAAATAATATCTCGAATGAGTGAATGACCATAGGATTGCATGAGAAATTTCATTCGAGTATTTGATGACATAAAAAGTATTAATCAATCGATAACCTAGGAACCAAGATCATATCTTTAAGAATTTTTGAATGAAAATTTGGTTAAACCTAAAGTGACCCTTAATTATAGCTATTACTCGTTGCTATTATGGCCCTTAATTAAAGTGGCTATTATTAGCACCACATCTTATTTACTCGTTGTTACGTACCTGCCGATGCATCAGACAATTTTCACATAATCAATCGTATGCAAGTTGAATGTAAGGAGAACGTGTGACTTCCCGCATTGTCGATCATGATTCGACTTTGACAATATCACATGTAGTGAAAAACAATTGATTTTCACAGAATCGATTATGTTATAACCAATCGGTACACGGTATTGTTGTCGTTGTGCAAATAAATAACCATTTTTTATTGTGTTTTTTTTAGGAAACATTTTTTATTGTTTTAATTAAATGGAAATGATAATGATTTCTCTTGATAAATTGTAGAATTAATTTTGTCTTTTCACCGTAGAAGGGAGACCATAACTTGGGCAACAATATGTAATAACCTCATAAATTTTATTTGGTTCAGGACCAAATCTGAATTGGTGATCCTGATCAATAAGATAAGTTTAGAATTTATTCAAAAAATAATTCTTTAAAGGAGAGCAAAGATTCAAAAATTGTTTCTCTCTCCTGTTCTAGTGAGAGTCTGTTTCTCTCTGCACTTTGAGAGTTTTTCTTCTCCACCATCTTTTCTTACTCTTCTAGTTCTTCAATCTTGTGCATGCCCCTGTTTCTCTAATCTTTTTCACAATCTGACCTTATTTCCTTGCTCCCCGTCCTTTCTTTTCTCTGTTTCCATGGACAACTCCCTAGAGCAAAGATTCAAAAATTTCAGCTTTTCTGAAGCGGAGAGTTGTGGAGTCATTTTGCCTAAGGAAGTCACTAAATCTGCTGAAGATGAATGTATTCGAAGTGTTGTACTCAAGATTTTCTCCGACAAGCCAGCGAATTTTAAGGGAGTGGAAAATATCCTAAAAATTATCTGGAATTTTACACGTGGATTTTCACTAAAAGGTATTGGCACAAATAAATTTCAGGTCTTTTTCAGCTTTGCCGAAGATGTGGAACGAGTCATGGCTGGATGTCCCTGGTTTTATGAAAACTTCCTAATGGTAATTAAGCGATGGAAAAAAGGAATTGAGTCGGATTGTCAGGCTTTTAATTCCGGGCCACTTTGGATACAACTTTGGAATCTGCCTTCGGATTGCAGCTCTATAAAAGCAGTAAAACATATCTGCGCAACTTTTGGGAAGGTAATTGATGCTAAACCCCCATCATCTAACAGCATGCAGGGGAATTTCTTTAGATGCCTGGTTGAGATAGACATTACTAAGCCTCTCCTCAGAGGTATGTTCGTCACTAGGGAAGATGACCGCTCTTGGGTGGACTTTAGATACGAAAATTTAGCCTTTTTCTGTTTCTACTGTGGAATTATTGGTCATGCATCTAGATCCTGTTATGCTAGAGGCTTAGACTTAAAAAGAGATATTCATAAAGACGATCACTTTGGCATATGGCTTAAAGCGAATTCTGGCAAGGATTTTGGTGCTAAAGAAAAGGGGGGAGAAAGCAAAACATTGCTGATCATCCAAAGCTTGACTCTGATGGTAAAGATGCACGTTGATCTGAGACGAATTATAGAGTCCGGACAATCTTCAATGGCAAATCAAGACTCTGCGCACTGCATGCAAGCTTTTTGTACCTGATTTTGTTCTGGATCTGCTTAAAAATGGTGGAAGCCTCTCTAATCAACAAAAAGAAGCCACACTTATCTTGCAGAACAGACTCAACTTTCCTCGGTTGCTTGATTGGAATTCCGGAAATAGGGCCATCGTTGCATAGCAGTCTTGAAGGTCAATCCAATGACCCCATCATCACCGAAGTTAATGAAAACGAAGAAGTTCTATCTCCGTCCGTTCAGACTCAAGGAACCAGGCAGGAGAATCTTGTTCCAAATAATACAACCCAAATCCATGCTTCTCTCATGGAAACTGATGTGGTCACTTTGGAGAGTAATATACCTAATGAGGTCCCTTTAGTTAGCTCTCAATCTGAAGCCTCATCCATGGGTAGCAATATTACACAAGTCCTTGACTCACCAAATGATACCAGAAATGAAAACATTATTGCTAATCCTTTCTCAGTTAGGTTCCCAGTTGATCAAGATGCAGCAGCAAGGTTCCTTCTATCCAAAAGAAAGTTCTCTACAATCAACTGTTTTGTCTCAAACTCTTCTGCTGAGCCTGTTTTGAAAAAGCTCTGCTTATTGGATAGGGTGGAGGAAGCCAGCCCTGAGTGGCTCCCCCCATCACAATGAGGATCATGGTGTGGAATTGCCAAGGTCCTGGGGGGGTCCTTGGCAGTTTCCCAACTTGAGGAGTTCTACAAACTCCACTCCCCAAACATGGTTTTCCTGTGTGAAACCAAGAACAAGTCACATGTTATCAGAAAACTCTGTTCAAAACTTAACCTGTTGGATTACTGTGTTGTTGATCCTATTGGTTTAGCTGGAGGACTTGCTCTCCTTTGGAATCAAGGTATCTCCATTATCTCAATTTTAACAACTTATTGCACTATTGAGGCAAAAATCAGGGATCCAATTCATAATATTGAATGGTGGTTTGTGGGGGTTTATGCCCCATCAAATCCTGCTGATAGAAGAAATTGTTGGTCCTTTTTATCCTCCAGGATGACTCTCTGGGGTGATCTTTTCTTAATTGTAGGTGATTTCAATGATATTATGTCTTCTAAGGAAAAGTTGGGTGGTATTCTACGGTCTGAAACCTCTTATCGAGATTTCAGAAGTTTTGTTAATGACAACTCCCTTTTTGATCTTGGATACCAAGGTCATTTTTGGACTTGGAAAAGAACCTGCAATGGCCAAATTACTACTTTTGAAAGGTTAGATAGATTTCTGTGTTCTACTTCTTGGCATGACCTCTTCCCTAGATTTTGTTGTTCCCACTTGTACACGGTTGCTTCTGATCACTGCATCCTTTTGGGTAATACTTACCCCCTTAGTGTCAATAAGGGTAGATCATTTATTTTTGATCAAAGATGGATTCAGATGGAAGGTTTTTATAATGCAGTTGTAGCTGGATGGAACACTAATGTTGTGGGCTCTTATATGTACAAATTCTTGATGAAAATAAAAGCTGTCAGGGTGCAAATTCTTAAATGGAAGGGGAACATGCCTTCTAACACAGCAAATATAATTAAAGACTTAAAGCATAAACTTGATAATGCTATTAATTCTGGTTCTAACTCATCTACTATTTTTAATCTGGAGAAGGAGCTAAAGAAAGCTTATGATCTAGAAGAACTTTACTGGTCTCAAAAATCTAGAATCACTTGGCTTCAAAGTGGGGATAAAAACACCAAATTCTTCCATGCCACTGTCTCCAACAAAAGGAGGAAAAATCACATATCTTCTTTAAAAAGGGCCAACACTAATCTCTGGTGTCATTCTTTGGATGATTTCTCCAATGAATTTTCTAATTATTATTCCTCTCTATTTACCTCCACAGGGAATTTTGCTGATTTGGGGAGACATTTTGGAGGCATGGAGAAGAAAATCACCACTGCCATGAATCAGAAGTTGATGCTGCCTATCACGAGGAAATCGAAATGCGATCTTTAGCTTAAAAACTCACTCTGCTCCCAGTCCCGATGGTATGACTCTCTCTTTTACAAGCATTTTTACCATCTCATCAAGCATGATTTACTAATGATGGTCCAAAGCTTCTTTGTATCTGGAAAGATTCTTAAGGAAGTAAATCACACTTGCATCTCCCTCGTCCCTAAGATAGCTCATGCTTCTGAGGTTACCCAGTATAGACCTATTAGCCTCTGCAATGTCTCCTATAGGATTCTCTCCAAAGTTCTTGCTAATAGGCTCAAAAAGGTCCTACCCACTTGTATTAGTCCCAACCAATCAGCTTTCATTTCTGGCAGATACATTTCAGATAATTACATCTTGGCCCATGAAATTCTGAATTTAATGTTGCATGACAATTCTAAGAGAAATGGCTTTATGGCTCTCAAACTTGACATGGCCAAGGCTTTCGACAGAATTGAATGGCCTTTTCTCAAGTTTATCATGCAAAAATTGGGCTTCTGTGAAGCTTGGATAAGCAGAATTTTTGAGTGTATCTCCACTGTCTCCTTCTCCTTTATCATTAACGGTTCTGGACTGGGTTTTATCAAGCCTTCTAGGGCATCGAGCGGGGTGACCCTCTTTCCCCATACATTTTCTTAATTTGTTCTGAGGCCCTAAGTTTCCTACTTCATAAAGCTGAAAGCTCCGGTCTTATCCAAGGCATCAAACTTGCTAGATCCTGCCCCTCTATCTCTCACCTTTTCTTTGCAGATGACAGTTTGGTAATGTGCAAGGCTGATATTTCCCAAACCAAACACCTTTGTGATATCTTGGATGTCTATCAATCCAGTTCCGGTCAGCAAGTTAATATTCAAAAGTCGGGCATCTTTTTTAGTAAAGGTCTTGGTGAAGAACTTAAAAACTCAATCTTGGAATTATTCCCAGGAATTTCTCTGGCCCCTCATACTAAATAACTTGGCCTCCCTTTGCTTTTAGGGAGATCAAAAAGAGATATCTTTGGTTTTTTAAAAGACAAGATCCACTCTAGATTATCTTCCTGGAAATATAACTTCCTTAGCCAAGGTGGTAAAGAGGTCCTCCTAAAGTCCGTCATCACTATGCTTGCCTCTTATCCAATGTCTGTCTTGAAAATTCCTAAAGGAATCTGCAATGATATCACCTCCCTTATGGCAAATTTCTGGTGGGGAAATCACACTGAATCTAAAAAAGGCTTGCACTGGCTAGCTTGGAAAAAGGTCTGTCTCCCGAAAGGTCTTGGTGGGCTTGGTTTTAGGGATTTTGAAGCCCTCAATATGGCCTATCTATGCAGGCAAATTTGGAGGATTCTAAACAACCCCAATTTGTTCATCTCTATAGTTTTAAAGGCCAAATATTTTCCTACCTGCTCTCTTCTAGAAGCCTCAAATAAAACCAATTCCTCTTATTTTTGGAAAGGCATCCTAGCTACCTTACCTCTTTTTAAGGAAGCCATTTTAAGTCTATTGGAAAGGGTGACTCTGAAAAAATCTGGGAGGATAACCAGTTACCTGGTAATCCTAATCTTAAGCCTTTAACCCCTCCTCTTAACTCCCCAAATATTTTCTGGGTTAGAGATCTAATTAAATAGAACAAATGGGATGAAACTTTGATCAAAAAGATTTTTTGGCCGGTGGATGCTCACCAAATCCTTTCTCTCCTATAAGTATCTCAATTCTCTGAGACACTCTCTTTTGGAAGCCTGCTAAGAATGGTCAATTCTCTTTGAAAACTGCTTATGCTTTCCTTTTTGACAAACTCAATGATCTCTCTTTCACTAATCCTGCTGCAAATTTTACCTCTGTTTCTGATGGTCAAGGTAAATTCTGGAAGCTCCTTTGGACTCTGAATCTCCCAAACAAACTTAAACATTTCTTCTGGAAATGTCTTAGGGGTATTCTTCCTTGCCGAGCTCACTTATCTAGAAGAATGAAAAATTGTTGTATCTCTCCCTTGTTGTTGTTTTGTGGTTACCCAAATTGAAACTATCGATCATATTTTCCTCACTTGCCCCTGAGCCGAGAGACATCCGTCGCACAGCCTCTTTATCTTGGCCACATTTCCTCAACCAAAGTGCTAGTATATGTTCTTGGTGGACCTCATCTCTCGGATAAAAATTTTGCGACCTTTAAATCCAAAATTGAGCATACGATATTCTTGTTTTGGGGTATCGGCTTTCCGAAATGATTGGCTTTTTAATAGAAATGTTTCGATGCAAAAAAGCGTAGCCTACATTCTTTGGAAAAGATTATCGAGATTTTAGTCTTGCTTAACTCTCCCGATCCTTACCTTACTCATGCTAAAAATTACATTGTTAATAATAATCTTCCAAATTTGCTTTCGCCTCTCAATTCTCTTTCTTTATTCAAGCAGATCTTTGCTTGGAGTTGCGAAGCAAACTGCGGGAGGGGAGCCGCTATATACGATAAAAATTACAACTTGGTTGAGATTTGGGAAGGGCTTTCAACCATCTTGATTCTCCGCTAAGATCTGAAGGTGAGGTTGTCCGATGGCTTCTTTTGACTTAGAGACAAAGGTTGGGATAATTTGTTCTTTGGCCAGATCGCCAGTCCTTGCGAATATGGTAAATGGCACTATCTCAATTTCCCGGAGGTTAATGCTATTATTAAGGACATTCAATTTCTTGCTACTTTCTTTTTTGTTGTGCGGAGGCTTGTGTTTGTAAATAGAAAACTTAACATTATCTCCCATCATGTTGCTTTTGCTTTGCTAAAAGTCAGTTACTCCGGCCGTTTGGACCGGAGTCTTTCCTCTTGGATCGTCTCTCTTAGACGTGATGAAGAGGTTGCTAGATCCTTGTACTCCCATATCGTTTTGATTCTTTAGTAATGAAAATCTTTCGTTTCTCAGAAAAAAAAAAAAAAATCTTTAAAGTTTTCAATTGGGGGTGATTCTGATAATGGATGATAATGAATTGTCCTGTTTTATGAACCTACCGGCATATTGAAAAGGTTGAAAGATATCCTTTTTTTTCTTTTTCTCGATCGTTTCTGATATAGGAAGGTAGCACATTTAATAACACCGATTAGTTTTAAACGCTTGATTTGAACGGTTTCTTTGTCGATACCGAAGTATCCTTTTGAAACCCTATCAACAGAGTAAAAGATCGGAAGGTATCGCCTGACTTTTATATTTTCTCCGATTAGCATGTCTTTTCCGATTCCCTGTCCCCTGTCCCCTGTCCCCTGTCCGTACGAGGGTTAGATACGCTTTTTAAACTTGAAGATCGAAATCACTTTCTTTTGTGAACCTCCTGCAGGTATGGATCGGCCTGATAGAAACTTTTATTTGACGATGGATAGATCCGATGCTAGTCTTGGTACATATTTTTACCGCTTCCATTAAACTTAAAGCCCCTCATTAGATTTTTTTTTTTTTTTTCTTCCTCTCCCTTATTTTTTGTTTTAATTTGAATTAATAGATGCCTTACTTAGCATGAAGTTCCCTCCAATCCCCCGCAATGATGGCAAGCACGACGCCCTGATTCATAGAAATATTACTACCTTCTGCGTCCGTGGCCAAGACGACGATCTGATTGGTAACCACTTGTTCAGTCTTTCTTCGATGTTGATTTGGGATTTCATTTATTTGCTTAATTTATTCCTATTTTTAACTCAGCTGAGGAACGTAGAGAAGCCAGAAAATGTGAAGCCGACGAGTTCCGACATGAATACAGCTACGGCAGTAGCTTGGGTAGACACTTTTATCCCTTTTGCTGTGTCAATTTTGAGCAATCTCAACTTTTTCTTCTTTCTGATTTATCCTGATTTGTATCTATCTCTTACCTGAAAGAGCACAAAACTTTCGTCTGGCGTGGCGGTACTCATTCGTGGGAGGGTACCCTCCCTTTTTCTTTTTCTAAATCATTTCATCCAACCAATAAGAACCTTGCTTAAACAATACCACCCAGTTAGTTCTTCTGATCAAGACATATGAAAGGCATTTCACTATCCATTGGGGTGTCGGTCACACTTTAGTTTGGTTGACATTTTGCTGCTATTCCCCTTTGCGCATAATCATTGTAACGAGAAGCAAAAATGGCACAAATGCCATTACTTAGCATATTAGGTTAATAAACAAGACGATCTTCAGTGAGATTACAAATGAAGTAGTCTTGAGAAGTGTTACTCCCAAAATTCTATATAAAGTCTACACGGTCATTATTTCAACACATATATATTTTTTCTAATTAAAAGAATTAAGAAAAATAGAAATAGTAAACAACCACGAGACGGTTTTAGGTGTAGACTTTTGGTACGGCTATACGTCTTAGTTTGACATTCAAACTCTCTGATTTGGATTGCCTTACCTGAGGAATAGTCTAACTTTTCACTTTTTTATCAGGTTACTGTCATGGACCCAAATTATTTTGTTTCTTTTGAGGAAGCCAAATACAAAGATATATATGTGAAGGAATTGGAGATGAGTGACATTGAGGACCATCTAGCTACCATTAACGATGCTCTTTGAGCAGAGGCTCCTGTAGTGGAGGCTTATTGAATGGGGGCTCTTTCAGCATAGGCCCATGGAGCTGAGGCTTGAGTTGCAATTAAAATATATTATTGAATTGAGATTGTGTGTGTGTGTGTGTGAGAGAGAGAGAGAATAGTTTGCAAAATATATAAGGTTTCTGGTTTTATGCAAGTGCAAGGAATTTAGTCGTGGAGCATATTTTTATTATTTTTGTCATTCTCTCTGATTCCCTTGTATTATATTCTTCTCGAATCCTTTTGATACACAAAAAAAATATTGAAATGTTCACCTATAGAAGTAGTCCAATTCTTGAATGATGGGGCTCGGAAGGTTTATTGTTTGCATCAACTAAAGACAAGTGTCCGACGTGAGGATCCTCTCCTCGTCTTCCGAACCGTAAGTTTATTTACAACTCTACCGAGTAAAACAAATCACAAGTTGTCTCACGTTGTGAGACAACGTGAAGGTGAGGTCGTTATGAAATAAGCGTGATTAAGACACCTCACACAATCACGGGGAACACTCTCAGATTTGCGATGCCCAAGCCCAATACTGAAGCATATGATCCCCATTATTACAAAGAGAACAAATGGTGTGGAGTCAATAACATGTCACCATGTCAAAAAAAAAAAAAAAAAAAAAAAAAACCCTGCAATTAACGATTCATGGTTCATTGACACATGATAATATTCCCACGTAACGACCCCTTTAAGCTACAAAATAAACCTCTAAGAAGTTGGAGATCTCAACGTCTCTACTTCTAGAAGAAGAAAAAAAAAATGACGGAAAGGTCAAATCATTAGGAACCTGCTCTTTTGAATATGAGATACCATTAGGCTTGGTGACGTTAGACATGCGTCTTGTGACGTCACCCGTGTTATTAGCTTTCCCGCCTACTTTTGTGACTTATTCGGTTCGGATGGTAGACTAAGTCATTAAAAAGTGTATATAAGGTGATAACAAATGATGTAATGACTATTGCTTATTGAAAGTAAATTGTTCTTTTCTCTCTGGTCTCTCTTCTCCTCTTCTTTGTGTTCTAATTCTTCCCCATTTATGCTTGTCTTTTTGGCGGATTAGTTCGTCAAAGTCCAAGTCCTAACAATGTATTAGGCGGTTCTCTCTATGTCGTTTATGGGTTTGATACGATGCATCGGTTGTTTTATCTTACAAAGATTAACTGCAGTGATAAGAGACATGAAGCAATGTGTGAATTAACCAAAGACGATACTACTTAATTCCAGAGTTTGAATCAATGGTGTATATGCACAGGGGGAAACAATTATATTATACAAAAAATAAAATAAAGCATGAAGTCAAAAATAATTTGAATTAAATGAAAAGTTAAGAGACTTATTCCTCTGGCTGTAAAATTTCCATTGCAATGTTTTTTTAATGAGTTCTAACATCTGGTAGACCCTTCAAAAAAAAAAAAAAACATCTGGTAGTATCCTCCGGGACCTGAAGTTTTCATTGGCTGATCAAAGCCCCATGATGTACAATAACAAATAACCAAATGTACAATTAAATGCTAACAACGTGTCATAAAAATATGTATTATAAAATTAAAATAATGATAAAGAAAAAACACCACAAAAGACAAAGTATCGAGAGGATTGGAAAAATGTTTGTCTATTATTCTAAAGATATAAAAATGTTATTTATAGTACAATTTGTGGTATGAATTCAATAAGTTTTTTGAAATCGCAATATTATATAAAATCAATCACTATCAATCGATATCAATAAATAATCATCGAATATATATTGTATAATATAGTACTAATTTTCAATAATAATAATATGTAATACCTGGGCCGCTAGCGAACCTGGATTGCATGCGAAGTATTTTGAGGATAGTACCATTCTAGCAGCTGGGTTGGGGGCTAGACCGTCCTACTTGTGGCGCAATATTCTGGAGGGGCGGGACCTTATGTACAATGAGATCAGATGGAGAGTGGGAGACGGGGAGTCGGTGTATGTCTTCCATGATACCTGGGTCAATAGGCAACCTTTGTTTCGCATACCTTTTGCAGGGCACGAGCTTCCGACAGACTCCACTGTTTCTGATCTTTTTTTATACCTGGTTCCAGAGTGTGGGATACACAATGGGTGCAGCAGGTTTTTAGCCCTTGGGAAAGCATATGCTATATTGGAGACTACTGTGGCCCTGTAGGGCATACAGATTGACGGATTTGGCACTATGATCGTCGGGGAATCTACACAGTTCGGTCAGTATATTTCCTGGGGCTATCGCTTTATCGGCCATCTGTTGAAGGTGGGCCGTCTACTTCGACAGGACAGAGCAAGATTTGGAGGAGCTGTTGGCGGCTTCCGGTTCAACCACGTATTCAGCATTTTTTATGGCGATGCTTGCATGATTGCCTTGTTATTGGCCAGGGCTTGCAGCGACGGAATATGGGGGTGGTGTTTGTCTGGCATGTGGGAGACTTTGAAGACGATGCGGCATGTGATATTTGAGTGTGAGATGGCAGCTAGAGTCTGAAGAGTGTCGCCATTTGGTGGGACTCTACAGCACCTTCGTTCCACCTCTTTTGGCGAGTTCTTCATCAGGTTGCTTGAGGAGCAAAGTGCGCAAGACGCGGCCATGTTTGTGGGGCTCATGCGGGGAACCTGGAAGGCGCGCTGCTGAGTAGTGTTTGATAGCCAGCTAGTCTATGTCTCTGCGATATGCTCGCGATCTTTGTCTGCTTCGGCTGAGTTTGTGGAGGCCATGGAAAGTTACCGGACCCAAGTCCCAGCGCCTCATTTACCAGATAAATGGGTGAAGCCCCCGATAGGCGTAATTAAGAGCAATGTGGATGCATCAGTTATAAAGACATGGGCGGGCGTTGGGGTGATTTTCCGTGACTCAAATGGACTAGTACTCCACTCATTTGCGTATCATTTCGATCTAGGCAACCCAATAGCAGGGACAAACCCAACTCATTAAGGATGGGGTGCACGGCCCCCACTCAAATTTCAGGGCGAAGTTACTAATATACTCCTCTTATAATAATAACATTGTGTATGTATATCATTACATAAAATTTTAATAACAATTATTCATTTATTTCAATTGGTTAGAAGATTTATTACTTATCTTAAGGTCATGTGTTTGAGTCTTTGTTTTTGAATTTTTTTTCCACATTTTTTTTGAATTTGGCCCCCACTGGAAAATTTTCATGGGTTCGTCATTGCCAATGTTCTTAAACTTGCTAGGCGAAGTCGATGCATACAGCGCGCTAGCGATTTTAGGGTTTTAAGGGGGTTTTAGGGTTTTATAGGGGTTTAGGGTTTTAAGGGGGTTTAGGGTTTTTACGGAGGTTTTAGGGTTTTTACGAGGGGTTGGGTTTTATGCATCTTTCTTGTCTAAACACTTGGGAAAACTTGATGTTCGTCAGATGGAACCCTAATAGCCTAGAAAGGGCCTTAGGCGCCTAGAAGGGCTGGAGCGCTAGAAGGATCGAGGCGCCAGAAAAATCGCCCGAAGACACTTGGCGCCCGGATAAATCGCCTAGAGCCAAGTCGAGGGCGCCTGGGTCGTCCAGGGCTAAGCGGCGCTAAGCGATCGCCAGGCGATTTTTAAAAAGCTGGTCATTGCCCAATAGAATACATGGAGCAAAGTTATTTCTCTGGCCTTGGAAGAGCGGAGCACTTGCAAATTCGGAGGCTGAGAGGTGGAAAGTGATCGTTTGGCGTGTATTTTGCGCCTCGACGACGCGCGATGATCTCACATCATAAGGTTCTTGGTCAGGGATTCTTTTGGCTATTTTGCTTGCAGGTTTGTTTCTCTTTCTTTTTTCGTTAATTCAATGAATGAGTAATGTCTCAACAAGATCTTCTTACAGTTAGACATGATTTCTATGTTCCCACTCAGATACTCTGAAGTTCATCGCTCCCGGATAATGTTTTGACCGTTTGTTTGACGGATCTTGATTAATAAAACTATTTTTCCTTAAAAAAAACAAAAACAAAAAAAGAAAAATACAGTAATGGACAACTATTTTTTAACTGAGATTCTCCATTTTTTTTATTTCTTCTCGTTTCTCTAATTCTCTCTCAGTACCGAAGGATCCTTTTGAAACCATAACATCATCAGAGTAAAACGATCGGAAGGTACCGCCTGACTTTTTATATTTTCTCCGATTAGCGCATGTCTTTTCTGATTTCCTGTCCGAACGAGGTTTAGTTTTTTTTTTTTTTTTTTTTTTTTTTTTTTTTTTTTTTTTCTGTCTGTTAAGGATATGTTTTTTTCCTCCTTAATAAAAACCCTAGGTCTGAAATCACTTTCTTTTCTGAACCTACAGGCTGCAGGTACGGAATTGCCTGATAGAAGTCTTCATTTGACGATGAATAGATCTGAATCTGATGCTATGTTTGGTATTTTTACCGCTTCCATTAAACCCCTCATTAGATATATTTTTTCTTTCTTTTTCTCTTTCTGATTTTTTTTTTTTTTTTTTTTCTAATTTGAATTCGTAGATGCTTTACTCAGCAAGGAGTTCACTCCAAGTCCAATTCCCTACTGTGGCGAGGCTGATACCGTGATTGGTGGAGATTCATGTAGCTTCTACCTCGATGGTGATGACGACCTCATTGGTAACCATTTATATCCACTTTTTAATATTTGTTCAATCTTTCTTAAAGGTTTGATTTGATTTCTTTTATTTGCTTAATTTATTCCTATTTCTAACTCAGCTGAGGCCCGTAGAAAAGGCCGAAAATATGAAGCCGACGCTTTCCGACGTAGATACAGCTACGGCAGTAGCTTGGGTATACACCTAAATCTTTTGCTATGTCAATTTGAGCAATCTCAACTCTTTCATTCTTTCTGATTTATTCTGATTTGTATCTATCTCCTACATGAAAGAGCATAAAACCTTCGTCTGGCCTGGCGGTACTCATTTGTGGGAGGGTAAGCCCTTCATTTGCTTTGGTATTCGTCCACAAATTAACCACTTTGGCACCATACGAGGCACCATGCTTCGAATCGACATTCAAAAAGACTTTTTTAAACTCTAATTGACTTTTAAAAAGTCCTTTTTTCGAGCGTGCTGCATTGGTAGGTGGTGCCACAACAATAAGTTGTGTTTGATGCGTTTAAAGACCCTCTATACCTTTATACACTTTGCTTAGATACATATGTATTTTGCGTATATATTGTTTGATAACAAGGTCTTTTTGAAAGACAGACAAATCATCTGGAACCATATGGGTTGGTGTGCATGGGATGGACTCAATATGTGTGGTAACTAGGACCGGAGATCTGGTTCGTCTCCTATTTCTTTGTATCTCAAATAATGTTATCTAACTTTTCTGACAGGGAGATCACTCACTTCCAATTTTAGATTTCATATGTCAAGTATTACTCCTATGATTCATAATATGAACAGGACTTGACACGTGTGCACCGTGACTATAAGTATCTTACAATAGAGACAGTTCTCCGTAAATTCAGGAAAACAATTATCTCTGAAATCGAAGGTGTGTTGGATTCCTTTGCATTCTCTCGTGTTAGTTGTCTCTATCCACTATACTTCGTAGTTATTTTCTGTCAGTATGGTTGGTTATTGTGCCATTGTACGTGGATACACGTGGCATACCGTTTTCAGTCTTGGGTTTAAGGGAGGACATTAAATTCTTTCGTTGACGTACGTTGCCGGAACAGCTCGTAAAGGCCGAGCTCAAAATTAATGTGGAAAAAGAAAGGATAACTGATAGTGGTGGGTGGGGGGGGGGGGGAGAGGAAGATAGTTAAATTGGTTGGTAAATGCTATGATTTTTTTACTTGGAAGGTTTTTATGAGCAAACAATTAGGGTTATCAAGCCCCTTGTTTGTTTGTTTATGTGTATAACGCCCATTTTTTTTGTAACGAAACAGCACTTGATCATAGTGATTGCTTTATTTGATCTCGTATTTGCATTTTGGGAAATCCCTCCTTGGAACTCTAGATGTGATAATAATAATAGTTGTTTCTTTTCATTTTTGTAATGAAGCATTATTGATGCGTTCACAGTAGTCTTTTTTCTACAATTAACATTATTTTCTTTGAAGATCTTACTAGCATTATAGCTTTAGTCATCCGTTAAACTTTCAGCTAATGGTTAATGCTTTGTTTGAGCAGACCTTGCAAGCCCATCTAGTAAACTATGTGAAATCTTTGGTCCGAGCATCCCGAAGCCTTTCGGTGTTGGTATGTTCCTAAGACCCTCTTCCTTTGACACGTAACAATCTTCTACTCATTTTTGCTTTTCCTTCATGCAGTTTCCGTGATTCCCCGCACTGAGAATGATCATAAAGAAAGCTGCGATGAGGTACTTAGCTAGCATTCATCTTCTTGGGTGCCTTCTTGCTCTTTTGTATCTTGATAATTATCATATGCGAGTTAATTCAAGTATAGAGTTACATTGTATATGCGTTGCATCTATTTCTTGCTTCTTGGAGGAAAAAATGGGCGCCCAATAGCAGCATACTATTGTTCATTAGCACCCATAAATCCACCCCAAACACTCAAAAAGTAAATATGATCTTGCATAAGCCAATCCCCCTCCCCTCCCCTCCCCTCCCCTCCCTCTTTCTTTCTTTGTGATAGTTGTTTGAATATACTGCGAGAAGTAGAAAATTCCATGAGATATCATTAAGGATGAATCATTTTAAGTTTTAACATTGGGTTTCCTATGTTCTAACCAATTTTGAAAGGACATGTTTAGGGAGACCTCTAACCCACGCGATCCCTAAGAAGGGAAAGAAAATGCGATAAAATCTCAAAAGATCCAAAAAAAACGCCTCCTATGTTCTAACCAAATCTTGAAAGGATATTTTTAAGGACACTTTAACACCCGCGATCCCTAAAAAGGGAAAGATAATGCGAAAAAATCTCAAAAGATCCAAAAAAACGCCTATCCACTACAGGTTGGTTAAAATAGAAATGCTGGTGGGATCCTTTTTGTGGTGTGCCAATATATTCTCTTTGTAGATAGATCGACCGTTGCATCACTGAAGTTTGCCTTGTGTTGCATGATACGGGCTTGCTCTGCTGACGGCCTTCGTAAATAGAGCACTTGAATGTCTGATTCAATGATTATTCTCTTCGTGTTGCGGGGCTTCTGTCTGTTTAAGTTTCTGGTGTTAGTTAGTTAGTTAGTTAGTTTGTTTGTTTGTTTGTTTAGACATGATGCTCTGAGTTCATTAGTAATGTCGACTCTCTTAATAGGCCTCAAGTGATGAGTATGAGGAAGACGAGGAAGACGAGGAAGGGGAAAGTAGTCAGGTAAGCAAGATCAACATAACTTGGGAAATTATGTATATTCTGAGGTTGTATTTATTTTGAGCACTATGATTTTTCTCTTTGTGGTACAGTGCTTTTGTCTGTTTTTGTTCCTGGTATTTTTCTTGTTTAGACATGATGCTCTTGAGCTCACTGGTAGTGTTGACACTCTTAACAGGTCTCTAGTGATGAGTATGAAAGTAACGAGAAAAAGATGGCTAGACTCAGAAAGGCTATACTGAAGGATGAGAAACGTCCGGTAAAGGGAATCAACATAATACACTCAATAGCTATAGTATCGAAAAAAGAGCGAAATAGTTTCAATATATTTGAATCTTGGGCGGAGTACATAGACTAGAACGACTAACTAATGTCACCTACAACCTATGATGCACTCTGTGGTAGTGTGTTCCGCATCGAATACGCAATTTAATGATTGGCTAAATGATTACTCAATACTCACCGTGTTGTGGCAATTTGTGTGCATGTGTTTTTGTTTTTGTTTATTATTATTATAAGTTTTTGACACAGAAATGCTGGCACTGTTTGCAGAACAAATGGCCGAAAACTGCTGGATATGATGAAAAAAAGACCATAAAGTTTTTACGGGAGCAAATGAGAATGGATACAAAAACTATTCAGGTAAACGGAATCAATTAAAGTTGGGAAATCATGTATTTTGTGAGCCTCTTCTAGTACCGGAAGGTCTAAACCGTCAGAATTATGATTCATAATTTTTATTCTTGCATCTTTCGTTGACTTTCAAGTATTCCTCTAGCATGAGTGGATAATACTCTGGTTAGTTTTAATATAGGGACGTCTCATTATTTATGTAGCGCATAGTACCTCAAAATTAATACGTCGGCATTCTGAATCTAGCTTATTTGGGGAGGTGGATAATACACATGATATCTTTAATATAGAGTAAAGAGGGAGGAAAAAAGTAATTTCAATATATGTGAATCTTGGACAGAGCACATCATATTATAGTAGGCAGACCATTTCTTCAATTGTAGCGTGCAACCTATTGAGTGATACGAGCTTGCTGCAGTGTGCGACATTCTCTTCACGTTATAGCACTTGTGTTTTTTTCTGTTTGTTTCGACTTGACGCTTTGAGCTCACTGGTAATGTTAGAACTCTCAACAGGTTTCAAGTACTGAGTATGATGAGACAGAGGCCATCAAATTTCTACTGGAGAAAATGACGATGAGAATGGAGACTTTTACCGTTGATGAAACCATAAAGGTGAGGAATCCCATAACATTATAGCTTGAATATCATAGAATGGAAATAGCTTATATTGTTGTTTAATCATTATTAGCTAAAAAGGGTACAATAGATGTTTGATCATCTTGCCAGTCGAGTGATTTGAAGAGTATACCAAACTATGATGAAGTTTCCATAATAAAAAAAAACAAAAAAAACAGATCCCTTGCTTTATGCTGAACTTTATATGTTGGTCAATGTCCTGATGATTATTATTATTGTTATTATTTATTTTGGCAGACTGCAATTTCCGCTTTTCAGCATTTGTACCAAAAGAAGTTGAAAGCCAATGAGATTGATGTAAGTTTTCGGAGTGACTCTGTGTTTATTCCACCTTTTTTTTGAATCATTTCATCCAACCAATAAGAACCTAGCTTAAACCATACCACCCTGTTATTCTGATCAAGATAGCATTTATTTGTTAAGGTGAAAGGAATTTCACTATCCATTGGGGTATCAGTCACACTTTGGTTGACATTTTGTTGCTACTCCGGTTGCATAGTCATCGTAATGAGAAGCAAAAATGGCACACGGCATTACTTAGCAAATTAGGTTAAATAAATTAGACAATCTTCAATGAGATTACAAATTAAGTAGCGTTGAGAATTGGAGTACATGGATGTGCATGATCATACAATGGGTATTGATAGAGTTACTCTCAAAAGTCTACACCCTCGTCATCTCATCACACATATTACTATTTTATTTTTTATTTCCAAAAAAATAAAAATAAATAAGAAAAATAGCAACAGTTTCAATCACGGGTTGATTTTAGTTGTAGACTTTTGGGAGGGCTATACTTAGTTTGATATTCAAACTCTCTGATTTGGATTGCCTTACCTAACGAATAGTCTAACTTTTCACTTTTTTATCAGGTTACTGTCATGGACCCAAATTATTTTGTTACTTTTGAGGAAGCCAGATACAAAGATATATCTGTGAATGAACTGGAGATGAGTGACATCGAGGACCATTTAGCTGCCATTAACGAGGCTCTTTGAGTGGAGCCTCCTTGGACGGAATTGGAGCATTTAGCTGTCATTAACGGGTTTGGTAACAGAG
This sequence comes from Gentiana macrophylla, assembly GCA_026214975.1. Classification (NCBI taxonomy): domain Eukaryota; kingdom Viridiplantae; phylum Streptophyta; class Magnoliopsida; order Gentianales; family Gentianaceae; genus Gentiana; species Gentiana macrophylla. Next base: position 119,944,868 of record CM047811.1, on the reverse strand, counting down.
GCTCTTTTGAGCATAGGGTCATGGAGCTGAAGCTCGAGTAACAATTAAAAATGATAACGGTTATGGGTGTCATCCTTGGGACTAATACACAAGTATATTTTGGATTTGGGATTTTAATTATATATTATGGAGTTTGAAGAATATGGTAAGGTCCCTTTTAAGCTACAAAAATAAAATGATGGAAGGGACAAATCATTAAAGATAAGATGAAGACTAAAACACAACATATGGATAAAAAATAGTCGTCACCCATGTTTATCACCCATTATGCATGCTAATATCGTCTTTTGTGATATTTTGTTCATATTATGTCCAGTTTTGTGGTTTCACTTATTTTATCTCGCAGCATGTCAAACAGGTGAATAGAATTACAAATCCATTCCATTATATCGGACTCGACCAATTTCATTTCGTTTCGGCCGTCCGGACTTTTTCTTTTTCCTTTTTTTAGCAGCATTCCAATAGATCATTACCAAACAACAGTGGTGCAACGCTTTAGCATCGCCTCATGTACAATTTGTCAAGGCACCAAAATCGCATTCAAGCCAAAGAAGCCCAGAATAAAACAACCAATTGATCCCGTCTCTATATATAAAGTAAAAAAGCAACATCCTGCAGTGGGGTCAACATAAAAAACTCACCTAAAAGCTCCACCGCCGACCTACCGGAAAATCCAAATGCAAAACGCCCCTCCACCCCTGTCGAGTGAGGAGCAGGACCTATTGAACCGGAGTACGAGCCGCTTCAAGCGCAGAGCTACTGAGGACGCACCGTTGCCGGACGAAGGTGGCTCAGTGTGGACCCGCCGCAGTGGGGTGGATATCGTCCGGCCTGCCGAACCCACATACGAGCCACATACGAACTCTACACCGGAGAAGATGAGCCAGATGAGGATATGGTGGGTTTCGTCGCTCATTATCTGAATCAAAAAGCTGGGAAGTCGCCGGTGACCATGTCCGGTGTGAAGGAAGTGACTATACCATTGGAGAAGCTAAAAACACTCTGGAAACCATGGAGAAGGGCTCTAATAATAAAGGTATTGGGTAGAAATATCAGTTTTCGGCTCCTCCAAGCGCGACTCATAGATATGTGGGCCATGGGTAAGCATATCGAGATCACCGATCTTGAAGATGGCTACTATATTGTTCGTTTTGTATGCAAAGAGGATTATGATCGTGTCCTCGAGGGTGGTCCTTGGCTTATACAGAATCATTACATCACGATTTCTAAATGGAAACCGTCATTCCATCCATCCAATGAGCCCATAAAATCCACCTTAATTTGGGCAAGAATTCCAAGAGTGCCTATCGAATACTTTGATGAAGAGGCTCTGATCGAAGTCGGGAACTGCTTGGGTATTGCTAAGAAAGTTGATGCCACCTCTCTTCGCACTCAACGTGGTAAGTACGCAAGAGTTTGCATTGAAATTGAATTGAACAAACCCCTCCCGACTGCTGTGTTGATTGATGACGACCTTTATAAAATTGAATACGAGGGGCTGCACATGATTTGTTTCGAGTGTGGTACCTATGACCATAAGATCGAGGAATGCCCCGTAAGGTGGTCGACATGGATACTTGACCAATCACCTCTTGAACCGGCCAAAATGCCTACGAAGCCAATCCGTTTGACCGCTTGGATGCTTGCTACGAATCGCAGAGGCGACGCAACCCCGGCACGAAAAGCTTCGACAAATGCAACCACTCCTATCATCGATGGTCCATCGGCTTCGTCCTGGAAGGCGCGAACAAGCGCAGTCGTCGGAATCCCGACTGGTGGTTCCAGGTTCTCCGTCTTACATGATGAAGAAATTAATGAAGGGGACACGCACCCTACGTGTGGATTTGCTACGACATCAATTTCGATCTCTTAATCGGTTTAGCTCTCCACCGGTCGTTCGACAAGCTAGTAGGGGTGATCGGGCTTCGAATTCCCGAGGTCGTGGTAGAGGTGGTATTCATGTAGCTTCAAACAAGGTGCGCATTCAAACTAATCCAACTCGTGGCCGTTTGGACTCCACTTCGGTCCCTCCCCAAGTCCCCACCTTCGGCAACCCCTCAAGCTTTCCCACAGTCCCGTTGACGGACACCACAAATGTGACCAAGGCACCTGATACCCGGATTGCCACAATTGGGACTGTGCTACAAGAAGCTATGGCACTAGATGAGATGATTGCTTTAGAAAGTGTCAAGCAGCAAGATCCAAATTACGTGAAAAATAATCCGTCGGACCCGTCTTTAACAATGGATACCCATACATCTGTATCCAATAATTTGTAGGTACTCTCTGTCCCTGGACAGCCCTCTCTCTCTGTTAATTTTGATAAATGAGGATCCTCTCGTGGAATTGCCGAGGAGCTAGCTCCTCTACCTTTTATCGGCATTTAAAATTTATTGTGCGTGACTATCATCCCGATGTTCTTTTTCTCATGGAAACCAAAGTTCCAAGCACTAAGGCTAATCAGATTTTACGTAACTTTAATTATTCCGACCTTATAGCTGTTGAAGCTCGAGGATTTAGTGGGGGTATGTGGTGTTTCTGGGATAATACGGTTGTTGATTTGCGCCTTATCTATGCTACTAACCAGACCATGTTTATAGCGGCTGTTGAAAATTGCAGAGCCTCGTGGATTCTTTCATTGACTTATGCTTCCCCGACCCCCTCTGTCCGGGAAGAATTGTGGAATCTCTTTGATAAAGTTGCTACAATTATCTGTGTTCCGTGGTGCATTATTGGTGACCTAAACCAAGTAGTGAATGAAGATGATAAACGGGGTGGTCGACCGGTTTCTGGGCCGTCTGTTGATAGGATGCGAAAAACTATTAGTGTTTGTGACCTTATTGAGGTTCCATTCCAAGGGCCAAGGTTCACTTGGTCCAAATTTCGATTCATAGTTCCTTTACTATTGAACAACGTCTCGATCAGGCTCTTTGCAACAGTAAATGGTGGGATCGGTTTCCGGATTCAAATACCTTGCATCTACCTCGCACACATTCTGACCACCATCCGATTCTACTATCCTTACATTCGGTTATGAATGGCTCAAATGTTGAAAGACCATTTCGATTCCAAGCTTGTTGGCATCAACATCATGGTTTTAGAGATTTTTGATGAGTACTTGGAAGAATGGAGAGAGGCATTGCACACCTTTCTCTTCATTCTCTGTCTTTGGCTTTACAAGATTGGAATAAATATGTTTTCGGTAATATTTTCCACAGGAAGAAACGGTGCCGGTCCCGATTAAATGGTATTCAAGTGGCTCTTTCAAGAGCCCCCTCAAAATATCTCAGTGACCTTAATTCCAATTTGCTTCAAGAATTTGATGAGATCATTGCTCAAGAAGACACGTTTTGGCATCAGAAATCACGATTTGATTGGATTGAAAATGGGGAGCGAAATACCAGATACTTCCATCTTTCCACCGTACGGAAACGAGGCAGAAGTAATATTACTTATTTGAAAAATAGCAATGGTGAATGGATTGGGACGCCATTTGCGACACTAAAGAGCATGGTGCGGAAATTCTTTATTGACCTTTACTCGGATGAGCCCGTTGACCCGTTTCCGAAAATCTCTATACCGAGTCTATCTCACTCCGACATAAGGATACTTAACCGACCGGTTAGTAGCAACGAAGTACGGACGGCCTTATTTGATATGGGGGGATTTAAATCGCCGGGCCCGGATGGTTTTTCCTCGATTTTTTTCCAACACAATTGGGATGTGGTAGGTGAGTCTCTTATTTCTTGAGGTCATCACGGCGTTCCAAAACACTCTTTCCTCCCGAGGCAAACCGGACGTTTATTTCCCTCGTCCCGAAAGTGCATCCGCCGAATCGATCCACTCACCTCGACCAATAGCTCTCGCAAAAATGTGTCCTCGAAAATCATTACCAAAATCATAGCGAATCGACTGCGTCGTGTGATTGATAAACTTGCCGATAATTGTCAAAATGCATTCATCCCGGGCCGACAAACTTCGGATAATATTATTATTACCGAAGAAGTTCTTCATACAATGCGAAAAAAATCGGGCCGGAAAGGTATTATGATCATCAAAGTGGACCTTGAAAAAGCTTACGACAGAGTAAATTGGTCTTTCCTTCGGCACATTTTGCAACTGGTTGGTTTTGACAGGGGCCTAATTAATCTTATTATGCATTCCCTATCCAGTACGTCCCTGGAAGTGCTTTGGAATGGTCACCCTCTCGATGGCTTCACTCCACGGCGTGGCCTTAAACAAGGTGACCCCCTTGCCCCGTACCTTTTTGTTCTCGTGATGCAAGTGTTGAGTGTGATGATTAATTCCTCCGTAAATGAAAAGAAATGGAAACCGATTTCCGTCTCACGGGGTGGAATCTCTCACTTATTCTTCGCCGATGATTTAATTTTATTTGCGGAAGCCTCGGTCGATCAGGCCAAGGAAATGGACCGAGTCCTAAAACACTTCTGTCGCATCTCAGGCCAAAAAATTAGTGTCGCTAAATCTAAGTTTGCGGTCTCTTCAAATATCAGCCCCCCAAACCACCAATTGCATTGCGGATGTTCTTGGTATGACTCACACACAACATTTCTGTAAATATCTTGGCGTCCCACTTTATCACGGTAGAGTTAAGAAAGAGGATTTTACCCTCATCGTTGACAAAGTCCGGTCGAAATACAAGCTTGGCAAGCCTCCACCTCTCGGCGGGCGAGCCATCCTCACCCAAACCGTGCTTACCACATCGGCCTTTTACCACATGCGAGGCGGTTAAATTACCCGCTTCCATCATCGATTTAATTGGATAAAATCGCTCGCTCTTTCTTTTGGGGCGACTCGTGAAAAGAAAAAAGATACATTATGTGGCTTGGCACTCTATTTGCCAACCCAAGCTCCAAGGTGGCCTCGCGATTAGAAGAGCTCGAGAGATGAATATGGCTTTTTAGCCAAGTTAGTGTGGCAAATTTTGACGGATCGCAACAAACTCGGGTCCAAATTCTGACGAAAAAATATGGTTCTCCATTTGTGACGCCTAAACCGACTTCTTCTTTTATTTGGCGCCACATCTGCTTTGCAGCTAACGAGTTGAGATCGGCCTTTGCTTTTGACTCTGACGGAACCCCCATTTGGACGGCCAGTCCTTCCGGCAAATTCTCAGTGAGTTCGGCTTACCACGAGGCTTGTAAAAGTAATATGCTAACGAACAACGATACGGCAGGCTGGAAACGAATTTGGAGCATCAAAGGCCCACTTCGAGGTAACATTCTTCTTTGGCTCATTCGTAGAAATTCTCTCCCGACTGCCGGGACGCTTACCAGGAGGAATATCATTGACGACGACATATGCAAGTCTTGTCGGTATTCTAGTGAGTCTATCTTGCATGCTCTTCGGGATTGTAATTGGGCGCGTAAAGTGTGGAAAGACATCGTACATCCCCAGTTTTTGAACAAGTTTTTTAGGACCCACGATGCACCAACTTGGCTTGATAGGTGCCTTAAAAAAGACATGCTCAAGAAGGATAATATCGAGTTCTGGAGGTTCATCTTTCGGGAATTAATCTTAAGCATATTGTACTGGCGCAATGAAGAATTTCACAATGAAGATCGGCATAGACCCCCGAAGACAGTTTTTATATCCCAAGCTATACGGAAAGCACGTGAACTTCATCTAGCGTGGTGCAAATAAGATTTCAATTTATTTCTTTGCTTCTTGTATAGTTTTTTGATTTGTTTCGTTTCCGAACGGTTGTACAATTTTATGTAATTAATATAAATATCCGGTTTTTTTAAAATAAAAAAAAAAACATCCTGCAAAATATCCAAAAATCCTTTAACTGTCTCCCATGAGTATAGGAATAAGAAACAAAGAACCTTGTAAAAAGAATACAACCTATCTGCACTCTTCATATATATATATATATATGAAGAGTGCTTCCAGGGTTATCAAGCTTTTTCAATGAACTCTCACGGCTGGTAGTTGAAGAGTATCTCTAAGCATTCTGCTAAATGATCAGGGTGATGTGAACCGTCCAGATCTACAGAATTCTGTGTCGTACTACCTAATTTTGCTAAAGGATCAGCCTTTGCATTGCCCTCTCTGAAAATATGAGTCACTTGAATGTGAAAGTCGGCAATGAGCAATTGCAATTCATAAATATCGTCCATATATTGCATTGCCAAGGTGTTGCAGTTTGTCCATTCAGCATATTGACTACAACTTGAGGGTCCACTTCCGCTTGTATAGTATTGTGTGAAAAGCAGGCACAATGAGTTATACCAGCTTTGAGAGCTTTTATTTTGGCTTCCATGTTGATACAAAACCCGTAAGCTTCGTAGCCAGCTTGCAAAACCTTTCCTGCATGATCTCAGATGACAAAGCCTCCACATGCTGGGCCGGGATTCCCTGTAGACGAGCCATCACAGCTATCCTTGATTTGATTTTCATGTGGAAAGTTCCATTGAACCAAATGAGCTTTCTTAGATTCAGGGTCAGGCCGAACGAATTCCTTCAACAAACCACTTGTAACAAGAATCTGATCTTCAGTAGTAGATTTGGAGAGTTAACCACTTGTTATAATATATCGGACTTAACCAATTTCATTTCGTTTCAGCAATTCAAATCCCAAAATAATAATAATAATAATAATAATAATAATAATAATAATTCAACGTATTCTGTCAAGTGATTAACGTCGCGTTCATCATGAATATTTCACATTGAAAACCTAACCTCGCATTTGCAAACATAACATTGATCGAAAATATTACGTCCATACGATGGTCTTATCAATTTTTTAATTTTATTTTAATGACAATTCTCACAAGAATCAGTGATTTTTTTTTTTTTGTCTTCAAGGGGGAATCAGTGATTCTCAAGATTGCAACGATGAATCCCTTTCCGGATTAGACATTTCCTCTGGAGAGCACTCCATGATTATTTACCCACGGCCAAGGCCCTCTATCGGCGAAATTGCGGAGATGGGCGGTGCAGCCTTTGCGGAGCAGCTTTGGTGGACACAAAACACCTCCTCTTCCATTGCTCTGTACCACAGGTTGTATGGCACAAGCATTACCATGATGCCGTATAGCTGGTGCTTGCCTCGGCAGTTGATCTTGGCTGATTCTTAATCACAATTAGCTATAGGCATGGGGAAGATGTCGCAGCCACTATAGTGACAACCCTCTGGTATATTTGGAAAGCTCGTTGCGTCTTGGTCTTTGATAACAAACCCGCATACATTGGAGCTATCATCTCAAATGCCGGTGTCGGGAAGCCAAAAGCTACAAGGAAGCATCAACCTCTATCAACCCTCACCCCGTTCGGACCTCATGGCCAAGTCATTGGGACCCACCCCTTTCTTGACCTTTAAAGTCATTGTTGATGCATCATTTACCGAACATTCGTCTGGAATTGGCGTAACCACCATGGAGCAATCAAAGCGGCTGTCTCGCAGCAAATCCACAACAATTTGAAAGTCGACTCTTTAGAACTTATGGCAATCTTTCAAAGCGACTTCCTAGCTTCTAGTTTGGGACTCCGATCGGTGATTGTTGAATCTGACTTTAAGTCATGCGTGCAAAGACTACAAAACCCATCTGAATACCTCACCAGCTTGGGATTCCTTGCCTCCGACCGTCTCAACGTTGCTAAAGCCATTATTAGTTGTTCCTTCCGCTTTATTAAGAGAAGCGCAAATGTTCCCGCTCACCTTCTTGCCCAAGCAAGCCTGTCTGCTAGGAGTTTAGCTATGGTCGTCGTTAATGGCACCACAATCGATCTACATTTCAACTTTACAAATGTTGAAATCTATTTTCAACCCCTCCAGAGTTGAATTTATGAATAAAATTCGACTCTGAAATGGTTGAAAATAGATTTCGACCTTTGTAAAGTCGAAATTTACACGCGACGTGGTGTCCGGATAGATTAAGTGTTGTACCAGCGTCCTTTAGTTAATCGGGGACTTCACCCACCTCCAAATGTTACTTTCGGCTCCGTGGCAGATTTGATTAATTAATAGTATCACTTTTTCCACTAAAAAAAAGATTGCAACCATAATACGAATGAAAATATTCATATCAAACATCACAAACCTAACACAACAACTTACAAGGATATTTCATTTGAAGACAACATTTAAACACATATATTTTGTCAAGGGGAGAATAGCAAACCAACATTCTTCGGTAAATGACAGTGATTTAGGGGCTAAATTACAATTTTGGTCCTCTAACCAGACATGTTTTTCAATTTTGGTTTTGATTTTTCTCCGGCGACAATTTTAGTCCTGTAAGTGGTCTTTTTTTTGCAAAAATAGTCCTGAACGCCGGAAAGACCACTTACAGGACTAAAAGTGTCGCCGGAAAGACCACTTACAGGACTAAAATTGTGGCGGAAATAACCAATTTTAGTCCTCAGTAAATGGTCTTTCCAAATGTTCGACTACTATTTTTGCAAAAAAGACCACTTACAGGACTAAAATTGTCGCCGGAGAAAAACCAGAACCAAAATCGAAAAAATGTCTAGTTAGAGGACCAAAATTGTAATTTAGCCGTGATTTAGGTACATAAATTTGTCCCCCAAGACCGAGTGCTTTCCTCAGCCATAAAAAAATTTCCTCCAAAAATAATATTAAAAAAGAAACAAAAATACATGGACCACAAGAAACAAATGTCGGGGGATGGGTGGGGGGATAACTATCGGTGCATTAAAAGTTTTCCCTTCAGTAAAAACTTTTTCGTTTTCCGGTTTTTTATTTTTATTTTTATTAATAGTGGGAAGAGGGCTAAATTACAATTTTGGTCCTCTAACTAGACACATTTTTTAATTTTGGTCATGATTTTTCTCCGGCGCCAATTTTAGTCCTGTAAGTGGTTTTTTTTTCTCCCAAAAATAGTCCTGAACGCCGGAAAGACCACTTACATGACTAAAATTGTCGCCGGAAAAGACCAATTTTAGTCCTGTAAGTGGTCTTTCCGGCGTTCAGGACTATTTTTGCAAAAAAAATGACCACTTACAGGACTAAAATTGTCGCCAGAGAAAAACCAGGACCAAAATCGAAAAACGTGTCTAGTTAGAGGACCAAAATTGTAATTTAGCCGTGGGAAGAGAGTATTGAAGGATTGGTAGCAAGTTTGGAAGCCACGGATGCAAGGATTGCAGAGTTAATAGTACGGTTCAAAGCTTCCGGAAACAGATTCAAAAAATCCAAAATCAATAAAGCAATGGATCGAGCAAATTTTGACCAGAGGTTCAAGGAAATCATACAGCTCTTGCGCACTTTCTTCATCAGCAGTGCAATGGAACAGATTGACCCTTGTTGCTACCAAGACATCAGATGAAGTCTAAATAAATTCCAGTCAGAGAACTCAGAAAAATGAGGTAATGGATTTCCCTTGGCTAGATTTTCCTGCATTTGATGGAGAGGATCCGGGTGATTGGATTAAGAGATGTGAGCAATATTTCTTAATGCATAATTTGAGTGGAGAGTATGGCACATGAGGGGGAAAGTTGGTCTATGATATGGGTAATGAAAAAAAAAATCCTGAACAGGGCAGGTTAAATGGCAAAATCACAGGAGCATGTGGCATATTCCCTAGGAAAATGCAAGAATGAGTCGATATATCTTGGAAATAGCAGAATTTTTAATATAATAAAGTATTTGATCACTTTCCCGTCAGCCCAAAGCTCGGGCATGGGATGCGATTGTTGATATCTCATCATTGACCCGGTACCTAACCCATAATAGCACTCTGTCACTCAACGATGGTTTGGCTAGAAACTTCCCGATAACCGTATCGAAATCAATCGCATATATCCCTCTTGTATTATGGATAAATCCAGCACCCACAAATCCCAACTTATTAGCCGACAACGAAAGATCTAGACCGAGACCTGAAATTTCGTAATTGCCGCAATTGCAAATATTGTTGCGACCTTTCTATAATCTCACCAGTACCAATATGCTGCTGGAGAATATCTTTAGCTATTTTGTCTAACATATTTAATATGTCGGGTTGGACCACTTCCGGCCACAACCACTGTTCGGCCAACATTGATGAGCTTCTTCTTTTTGTCATTAAACGGCTCACCCCGATAGTCGACTTTTGAGTCTCATCCCGTTCGCATATTGCCAAACACATACTACCTGCACAGGTTGATTCAAAGCCAAACACATACTACCTGCAATATGCGAAGAAGCCTTTGTTCTGATGGCGGTAGACTCGAGGTCGACTATTGGGTGAGACGTTTGATGACAAAAAAAGAAGCTTATCAATGTTCGCTGAACAGTGGCTGCGGCCGGAAGCGGTCCAACCCGACACATTAAATATGTTATACGGAATAGTTAAAGATATTTTCCACCAATATATTAGTACTACTGGTACTACTGAGACTTTGGAAAGGTCGCAACAATATTCATAATTGCGGTCAATTATGAAATTTCACGTCTCGGTCTAGATCTTTCGTTGCCAGAGAATAAGTTTGGATTTGTGGTTGCTGGATTCATCCAGAATACGAGAGGGATATATGTGATTGAGTTCGATAAGGTTATCAAAAAGTTTATAGCTAACCATCATTGAGTGACAGAGTCTGCTATTGGTCAGGTATCAACAATGGCATCCATACCTGAGCGGTCTGACGCGCAAGCGATCAAATACTATATTATATTAAAAAATCTGCTATTTCCGAGATATATTATAAGTTGTCCTATTTAGAGATTTAGGCTCCAACAATCTGACCATCCTCTTATCTCATCTCTCAAATAAAGGTGTGGGTTCTTTCTAGAGACATAAGCCTTCAATTCCTCAATCATAAGCTGCCACCGTTTTGTCTGCCGCAATTTATGAGCATCATCTAATTTTTTGCTAGCAAATCTCGAATAAACTTCTTCACAGAACCAAGAAATGAAATTCACTCAGAACTGAAGAAGGTAAGTTCGATGAGGGACACAAACTCAGTTGGCTTATATAGAAGCAGAAGGCTGAGGGAACAAACTCAGTAAATGAAGAACTGAAGGTCACAGACTCAGTTATTGAAAAACGAAGAAATCTTTGTAGCTTGAACACTTGAAGAAATCTAGATTGTAGGGAAATACTGCTCACCAGGGGCGGATCTAGAGCCTTCAAAGGGTGGTCCACGGACCCGGCTAAAATTAAAAATACTCTGCATTTTACCTATAGAAAATATTTCGGACCCCGTTAAAAAAATTATTTAGTGTGTTAAATATTTACGGACCCCGCTAAAAAAAAGTTCTGGGTCCGCCACTGCTGCTCACACCTCCTAATCCAATCACCTGGATTGTAGGGAAACGCATTGTCTCATTTATCTAAGTTTCATGGCTGGAATTTCTTTGGACTTCATCTGATGTCTCAGTAGCAACAGGGGTTCAATCTGCTACCATTGCTCTGCTGCTGAACCAAATGCGTAAGGAGCTGATTGATTTCCTTGATATCGTTGATCCTCTGCTCAGAAGTTGTTCGATACTCATTGATTCTAGATTCTTTCAACCTGTTTTCCGAAGTTTTGAACCCTACCGTTAACTCTGCAATCCTTGCATCTGTGGCTTCCAAACTTGCTTCCAATTCTTCAATACTCTCTTCAACAATCTTCAATTTTGATCCATGGTTAAGCGGTTTTAGGTCGAATTTGTCATGAACAAAGCTATAAAACAGAAGCTTAGTGCTGATGCCATAATAAGCATATTAATATTCAGACCTATCTTTTGCAAAATGGTTGAAATTCACGTAGATACTAATGTTAAAAGAATTGAAATTGATAGAGCAGGCAATTACTTCAATCAATTTCAGTCACCTGTATTGACAATGTTAAGTAGCAATACTCAAGAAATCACCACAAAAAAAGAAGCAGATTCTTCTTGAGTGGATGAAGTTATTAAAAAAACGAAGAATCAACAAACTCACAAGTCATACTAGAGAGCTATTAGAAATTTAAAGAGGGATGCAAGAATGTTGATCAGCCCGGATAGTCGGTCAATTTTTAAGGTTCTATGTAAAGGAACCCAAATCTTAACTGTCCATTCTAGGTTTCAATCTCACCGACACCGTACCGGATCAACTATACATGATGAGCAATTTCGTATTCCACAAAGATGCCCCTTAAATACCAAAATTACTCGTTTGGGTCCAACAAAAAGAGAAAAGAAAAATATGTCACAGTACCTAAATGCCACAAAAAGAGAAAAGAAAAAAAATAAAATCTTGTTAAAATAATGTTCAAAGTGTTATAAAAGCTCTTGTAACATTGTGATAATTTAATGGTGCAACACTTCTAGTCTTGTAGTTGTCCCCATAGGAGTACATACAATTACACCACACGTCCTCACCTCGATGAGATTCTACAGGATTAACATGATTAAGCTATCGGTTGCATAGAATAAACTAGTCACCCTAGTAAGAAATCGAATTTCGATTAAGGTGGAATTTACCTATCGGTTACCTTATCCTTTTTCCACACTAAAAATCTTCGTTCGATACCAATTAAGTGTGTGAGTGCAAGTATTGATTGTCAAGCTCAAGAATAACAATGTACTCACAAGTGCAAGTGAAATGAACTAAATATTTTTACAAACTACACAATTTTTGGATTAGATTTCTACATCTTCATCTCCATCTTCTTCAAAACTTTTACAACTCAAGAAGATGAAAGCATTCGTAGCAGAAGCCCTATATGGTGTCCTATCCCTAAAATGAAGATAAAAAATAGAGTTTATCCCAAATAGCTCTCACAGCAGAATCTCTATCTCTATTTATTTTTAGGGATATGAACAGTGCATCCTACTTGTGGGAATGCACTATTCACGTCCCTAAACATATTTAATTATTAAAAATTATAGGGATAGAGATAGGGATGCTGATGGAGTGAAATAATAAATATTAATGTGTATGAATAGGGTAGAATATGTATTATTTAATATTATTTAAAATGTTATAGGGATAGGGATAGAGATGCTGTTGTGGAGGTTTTTGAATTGAGATGTTATAAAATAGGGATATGTATTATTTTAGGGATAAAAAATGATGCACCTGGTATGAATGCCCTACCAATGTTAAAACCAACCTCTTCAACTCCATCTTCTCCAAAACATAGTTTGTCAAATTACACCCGAGTAGGAAAAGAGAAATCTTGAAATGAATGTTATGATACAATTATTCTAGTTAATCAAACTTGCGGCTGCTAGGGTTTGGGAGGAAGAAAGAGATGGGTTGGCAGCTGCAATTTCACGTTTAAATAGAGTAAAAAGCGTCACGAACCGAGCTGTTCGAATTTCGGTTCGAATAGGCGATTTAGTTTGAATTGTCTTCATTATATTGGTCAAAACTTTGCATGAAGAAGTCAGATTTGAGTGATTCAAAATGCGTTGAAAAGCTTATTTAAAGATCTACAACTCTTGTGAGTAAGTCCAATCCGAATTCTGGCTCTAAGATGTGTCAAAAGTCGCTTGAAATCAGCTAATAGTATAATTGCCCGAGATAATTGGTTCATAAGAACTCTGCGGCTTCGGGTACACGTTCCGACCATATAAACACGACTTGTCAACATCAAATCATCTCTTCCGAGGTTTAGTTGATCTAAAATCCTGTAATGACAAGTTAAAAATACCAAGTATAAACCCGCTAACAAAATATTGGTTTTAATAACCCAAAAATACTACTCCGTATAAAAACACTTTATTTATCACTTTTTATGATAATTAGTAGTATCCAAATCGATGCCCAGAAATATGGAAAATTAATTACTATAAATGGAGAAAATACATTGTGAAATGTAAAGAAATCTACTATGGTTATGTAGCCATAAGCAAAAAAAAATTGATTTATTTTTAACCCGATAACCGATTTCGTATAAACTAGACATAGACATAAAGAGGTAGATAAAGATTTAGGATAGTGATTTAGGCACATAAAATATACACATAAATCATCCACACAACACTTTATAACCACACACTTTAACTTTTAAAGCAAAAAAAGAATAACACAAATTCTGGACCACACATTTCCATTTCGGGGGATGAGATCGGTACACAATTCTGTATACTAATCATTTTCCAAAGATTTATACCAGTATGATCTGATGGATGGTTGCTTTATCTACCGATGATTGTCCAATCACGGAGCTGTCAAAATATTCGGCCTCAAGCGATCCATACGAATTATTTTATTGGGAAATTTTTAGGTAGTGTGTGACTTACGTAGTTGAGATACATCTTCGCAAGCATAATCAGAGCCACGGATCGAACTACACACCACACAAATAATTCGCATCTGATCTTGTGGGGCCTGATTGTCTTAATGTGAAGATGTATCTCACGTAGTGACACACTACCTAAAAATTTCCCCTTTTTAGGTGGGTTTGACCTTATATATGGGGGATTGAGGGAAAATGACAAAAATATTTACAAAATGAATAAATAGGACACACTATATTTTTTAGTTGCAAAAAGGATAAAAAAAAAATTCAGACGAACAAAAATACCCTTTAATAAATCCGCGCTCATTTCCTTCACTGGCTTCCGTTTCACTTGCTTCCGTTTCAGCACACAGGTTTGATTTTTTTTTTTTTTTTTTTTTTTTTTTTTTTTTTTTTTTTTTCAAACAAACGTAACTTTGATTTAGAACTCCGATCGTCGAAATTTTTTCACCAAAATTCGTATTTTTTTTGCTCTTCAATTTGAGCCCAAACACGATATCCTTCCGACGTATATTTTGAAAGGCGAAAAAATATTTATATTAACCGGAGCGTGTTTTTCTTATAAACGACCGTAACTTTTGATTTAGAACACCGATCATCAAAATTGTTTCACCAAAATTCATATTTTTTTTATCTTCATTTCGAGACCATGTTTGATACCTTTTCGACGTAGTATTTGAAAGCCGAATTTTATCGCAGCTTTACAGTAACACAGTGACACAGTGACACGGTAACACGGTAACACGGTAACACGGCAACAGTGACACGTTTTATTAACATCCAAAATATCACCATTAACCTTGCATAATACAACAATCTATCAAAAAAAATGGTTAATATTCTAATGAAACAATATATGAAAGCATTATGGAGATGCAACTCCGGGGTTATCAAGAGAATAAAAACCTAGTACTATTGGATGTAATCAAAAAGCATATTAATGAAACTAAAACATTCTTCAAGTTCTTGAAGACAAAAACAGTCCGTTTTAGCATCTATGAACCTTCGTCCTTCAAACCCGCACCACATCAAACTCCATGAAAGATGTATGAGGCAGAAAATGCATCAAATAGCATCGGCTCGGCTTCATCAATAGAGAATCTAAGCTCCTCCAATTTTCTAAAGACAAAAAAACACAAACATAACCATTTGAATCAACAAATTAACACACCAACAAAGTAACACACTAGTCTATTTTTGTTCTCAACAAAGTAACACACCAACAAAGTAACACACTAGTCTATTTTTGTTCTCAACAAAGTAACACTCCAACAAATTAACACACCAACAAAGTAACACACTAATCTATTTTTGTTCTCAACAAAGTAACACACCAACAAAGTAACACATTAGTCTATTTTTGTTTTCAACAAAGTAACACACCAACAAAGTAACACACCAACCAAGTAACACACCAACAAAATAACACGGTAACGCACCAACAAAGTAACACACCAACAAAGTAACACACTAGTCTATTTTTGTTCTCAACAAAGTAACACACTAGTCTATTTTTGTTTTCAACAAAGTAACACACCAACAAAGTAACACACTAACAAAATAACACACCAACAAAGTAACACACTAGTCTATTTTTGTTCTCAACAAAGTAACACACCAACAAATAACACACCAACCAAGTAACATACCAACAAAGTAACACACCAACAAAGTAACACACTAGTCTATTTTTGTTCTCAACAAAGTAACACACCAACAAAGTAGTAATACACCAACAAGTAACATACCAACAAAGTAACACACTAACAAAGTAACACTATTCTATTAGAAAGCTTAATGTTATGAAACAAGTAAAAAACACAATCAATCTTCTTTAAAACATCATAGATGCATCCTTAAAAGAAACCTTAAACTGTGGGATCACCAATATGATCAACCACAACAAACCATTATTTTTGCTCTGAATGATGATACGGGGATCCACTCCTCCACGTGGAGCTATCTGATTGATCCAGCTGGCATGTGGAAAAGTCTATGTTAATTATGCACATCGGATCGAATACGAGATTCACCAGTGAAGGCTATAACCACCGACAGATCCTGCAAGTGTCCTACCTCGATCGCCCACGTCGATGTGCATCGAGTCGAGACCAAGACTTCCTGTCCAGACACCCTGGCCCACCATCCAACAGGTTACTTGGGCAGGAGGGCAAGGCCCATTTAAGGGTAATTATGTCAATAGACTAAACCGCCCCAAGTTTAGGGCAGAAAAGGGCATGTGCCTATAAATACATCATTCCAGGAACTACGTAAGGCTTGATTCCTGGACATTCACACAGGATACGTAGGCAATCCAAGATACATTCTTGGACTCAGCCATAAAACACCAAAAACACCATCTTTTACATAGCTACAGCCGTTCGATCCCTTTACAGCTCATCCTTAGATTACACGTGGCCCTGATTAATCGGTGGTGCATTATTTTGCATCATCACTGAACAATTTAATCTATGCTTGCGTTTCAAAGATCAATCAAAATCACAAATGACCTTCAAGCATCCACAATCATGTCAGGATTCCCAAACGATGCATTTCCATTGATTTGTAAAGTACGTACATGAAAAATCTCAGAATTATGCGTCATTAATTCATATAAATCTAGTAAGGGACATTTTAGCCAGAGTGCCTTTTTGTGCAGAAGCAAATCATGAAACTTGGCAAGCTATTGTAATATACACCACATTTTGATCCAGCGGGAAAAAAATCATACACCCTTAGACTAGCGTAATCCAGGTATAGAATGTGCTAGAATTGACAAGTGAATCAACTATCTTAACGTGTGCAAGAGAAAAGCAGGACTAACTAAATCTAAGATTGTTTTCGAACATTATCCAACATATCAGAAGCACATGTTTTCATTGCCTTCAAAAATAAATTCTCTAGTTAAAAAACTCCATACTCCATTTCATACTTAGACGTATCACAAAGACAATATCTACCATCACACACACACAAAGTTAATTTGTGCAACGTATAAGTCTGGCATTCATCTACTTGCTAATCAAAAGCTAACTTTGCATCATGAAATATGCAACATATCCAATGAGGTTACGTTAAATGAGAATAAGGTATCAAAGATTAAAGGTTCATGGGCATCACAAAGGGACTTTTTTTATATGCTTAAGTATGATAAACAATTCAACAGAGAATACACCAGCAAATTAACTCAAAGTCAAACATAATTATTTTGATGTAGTAAAACTGTAGTTATAAGCTTTCACATGCGTCAAGAAATCATCTTAAACACGATTAATTACAAAGAATTAAAAAGAAGGATATCCTACAATGTGACCAAACTTATCCCAAATGAAGCCCAAAAGACTATTCGAATAGGAAGTTAGGTCAATAAGTTGAAGAAAATCTCAAAATTCCACACACGTTCGTTCAAGTACCTGTGAGTTTTGAATTTCAGTTTTGAATCTTGACAAATTCGATTTCAGTTTTGGAGTGACATTGCCTTCAGTACCAAAAGCCATCGACTTGCCAATGGTTGAGCAGCTATTGAAGAGTAAATTGTTATCATCATCATCGAAGAATTATCTGATATCTTGTGTCTTCTGACTACCTAAGACTGATCTATTAGCTTCATCACCGCTAATCAGGCCTGTTTTCCTTCTATGCACCGAATCGAAAGGCTGATTTAAACCATTTTTGTCATCTGTATTGACAGAAAGCATCTTCTAATTCACAGATGGCATTTCCTTGAAGGTTGACTCTAAATTAACACCATTAAAGAATAAACCTTCATCATCATGGAAGATTTATCCGGAATGGTTTTTGTGTACAAGGGCTACCAGAACAGAGCTATAGAGCACATAACTCAAGCAACTAGTTGACGTACCCAAATGTTTCTCCACGGGATCTAAAATCTCCATAGCTGAATCGAATTTCCCTGAACGTATAAAAGCATCATGGATCAACCTGAAATGGTGGTCGAGAATCAGTTGATTTGAAGCAAATGTAGAGGACGCCGGAGAGCAGCACCGGCTTTTGGATGAGTAATCCCTAATAAACTGAGGGATTGAAAGAAAGGGCAAAATAATTCGAAGGAAAATGTTTTGTCTTTAAAAAAAAAAAAAAAATAAAAAAAAATAAATGTAAACTGGATTAAAATTTATATACAGGACGAAAAGTGGACTAAAACCTAATATTTCCTTAATAAAATAACAACAACAAAAACAAATACAATCTTATTATCATTTTATTATTTTATTTGTTGTTATTTTATCCTTAAAAAAACAACAAAAACAAAAACAAAACAAAACACACACAAACAAAAAAAACAAAAAAAAAAACAAACATTTTGAGCTCCTCCCACGCAAATGGGGAGGAAGCATATTTTCCAAACCAAATAGTGTTCAGACATATAACTTTATAAAGTCAAGTTTCCCTTTGCTTTATTCCTAGGAACGTAGAGAAGGCCGAAAATATGGAGGTTGGATCCTCTGCTGTAGGTCAAGCAGATCAGAGGTTGCTGTGATGTCGAAATGACACCGTTTCGAGGCTATCTTACACAGTTTAAACGACGCCGTTTCTTGCGGCAAAGATTCACAAAGCAGCGCACTTTTACGTGACGATCCCAGTTCGAAAATATGAAGCCGATGCTTTCCGACGTAGATACAACTACGGCAGTAGCTTGGGTAGACACCTAAATCTTTTCCTATGTCAATTTGAGCAATCTCAACTTTTTCATTCTTTCTGATTTATTCTGATTTGTATCTATCTCTTACATGAAAGAGCCAAAAACCTTTGTCTGCCCTGGCGGTGCTCATTCGTGGGAGGGTAAGCCCTTCATTTGCTTTGCTTTTGGTATTGTTCCTCAAATTAGCCACTTACTTTGGCACCATATGAGACACCATGCTTCAAATCGACTTTCAAAAAGACCTTTAAAACTCGAATATATGCCATATAATTGACTTTTGAAAAGTCCTTTTCGAGCATGTTGCCGTTGTATGTAAGTTGTGTTTGATGCATTCAATTAAAAACCAAAGCCGTCCCAGGGGAGCTAACAAGCGCCTGCGCAGCCAGCCCTCAGGCCCCATTTTAATTTTATTGTGGTGTAATTTTGGTTCATTTTATTTTATACTTAAACTAAAAGATCGGAAAGCCTCAAATTCATAGCCAAATTTAGATTAAAAAGTCTAATCAATTTTTGTTGCATTTATTATATGCTCATCAACTCGTATATCCTGATATTAGTTGCTATTGAATATTTTTTTCATATGGTTAAGGGTATTAAGAATTGTTTTTGGCCTAGGGCCTTCGATCACACAGGGACGGCCCTGTTAAAAACCCTCTATACCTTTATACGTTTGCTTAGATACGTATATGTATTTTGCTTTATATATTGTTTGATAACAAGGTCTTTTTGAAAGACGACAAATCATCTGAAACCATATGGGTTGGTGTGCATGGGTTAGACTCAATATGTGTGGTGACTAGGACCGGAGATCTGGTTTGTCACCTATTTCTTTGTTTCTTATGTAACTCTTTTCTGGCAGGAGAGCACTCATCTTCCAATTTTTTAGATTTCATATGTCAAGTATTACTCCTATGATTCATAATATGAACATGACTTGACACGTGTGCACCGTAACTATAATTCATAGTTATTTTCTGTCGGTATAGTTGGTTATTGTGCCATTGTACGTGGATACACATGGCATACCGTTTACAATCTTGGGTTTCGGGGAGGACATTAAATTCTTTTGTTGACGTACGTTGCCGGAACAGCTCGTAAAGGCCGAGCTCAAACTTAATGTGGAAAAAGAAAGGATAACTGATAGTGGGGGGAGAGGGAGATAGTTAAATTGGTTGGTAATTGCTATGATTTTTTTACTTGGAAGGTTTTTACGAGCAAACAATTAGGGTTATCAAGCCCCTTGTTTGTTTGTTTATGTGTATAACGCACATTTTTTTTGTAAAGAAACATCACTTGATCATAGTAATCACTCTATTTGATCTCTTATTTGCATTTTTGGGAAGTTCTCCTTGGAACTCTAGATATGACAATAATAATAGTTGTTTCTTTTCATTTTTGTAATGAAACATTATTGATGCGTTCACAGTAGTCCTTTTTCTACAATTAACATTGTTTTCTTTGGAGATCTTACTGGCATTATAGCTTTAGTCATCCCTTAAACTTTTGGCTATTGGCTAATGGTTGATTCGTTGTTCGAGTAGACCTTGCAAACCCATTTAGTAAACTATGTGAAATCTTTGGTCCGAGCATCCCGAAGCCTTTCGGTGTTGGTATGTTCCTAAGACCCTCTTCCTTTGACACGTAACAATCTTCTGCTCATTCTTGCTTTTCCTTCATGCAGTTTCCATGATTCCCCGCACTGATAATGATCATAAAGAAAGCGGTCATGACTCATGAGGTACTTAGCTAGCATTCATCTTCTTGGGTGCCTTCTTGCTCTTTTGTATCTTGATAATAATCATATGCAAGTTAATTCAAGTAGAGAGTTACATTGTATATGCGTTGCATCTATTTCTTGCTTCTTGGAGAAAAAAATGGGCGCCCAATAGCAGCATACTATTATTCATTAGCATCCATTCATCTACCCCAAACACTCAAAAAGTAAATAACCCCCCCTTCCCCCCTTCCCCCCTTCCCCCCTCTCTCTCTTTCTTTGTGATAGTTGTTTGAATATACCGTGAGAAGTAGAAAATTCTATGAGATGTCATTAAGGATGAATCATTTTAACATTGGGTTTCCTATGTTCGAACCAATTTTGAAAGGACATATTTAGGGACACCTGTAACACCTGCGATCCCTAAAAAGGGAAAGAAAAGGCGAAAGAACTCAAAAGATCAAAAAAAACCGCCTATCCACTACAGGTTGGGTAAAATAGAAATGCTGGTGGGATTCCTTTGTGGTGTGCCAATATATTCTCTTTGTAGATAGACAGACCGTTGCATCACTGAAGCGTGCCTCGTGTTGTATGATACGGGCTTGCTTCGCTGACGGCCTTCGTAAATAGAGCACTTGAATGTCTTACTCAATGATTATTCTCTTCGTGTTGCGGGGCTTCTGTCTGTTTAAGTTTCTGGTGTTTGTTTGTTTGTTTGTTTAGACATGATGCTCTGAGCTCATTAGTAAAGTTGACACTCTTAATAGGCCTAAAGTGATGAGAATGAGGAAGACGAGGAAGTGGAAAGTAGTCAGGTAAACAAAATCAACATAACTTGGGAAATTATGTATATTCTGAGGTTGTTCCAGTACCGAACATTCATTTTGAGCACTATGCTTTCTCTCTGTGTTACAGTGCTTTTGTCTATTTTTGTTTCTGGTATTTTTTTTATTTTTTTTTGTTTTTGCTTAGACATGATGCTCTTGAGCTTACAGCTGGTAGCGTTGACACTCTTAACAGGTCTCAAGTGGTGAGTATGAAAGCAACGAGAAAAAGATGGATAGACTCAGAAAGGCTTTACTGAAGAAAGATAAAGAGAAACGTCAACAGGTAAAGGGAATCAACATAATACACTCAATAGCTATAGTATCGAAAAAAGAGCAAAAAATAGTTTCAATATATTTGAATCTTGGGCAGAGTACATAGACTAGAACGACCAACTAATGTAACCTACAACCTATGATGCACTCTGTGGTAACGTGTTCCGCATCAATACACAATTTAATGATTGGCTAAATGATTACTCACCGTGATTTGGCAATTTGTGTGCATGTGTGGCTAACGTGTTTATTTTAAATTTTGACACATAAATGCTGGCACTCTTTGCAGAACAAAGGGCAGAAAATTGCTGGATATGATGAAAAAAAGACCATAAAGTTTTTACGAACGGACACAACTCTTTCAAAAATTATTCAGGTAAACGGAATCAATTAAAGTTGGGAAATCATGTATTTTGTGAGCTTCTTCGAGTACTGGAAGGTCTAAACCGTCAGAATTATGATTCATCATTTTTATTAATACTCTGGTTAGTTTTAATATAGGGATGTCTCATTATTTATGTAGTGCATGGTACATAAATACTTCAATTGTAGCGTGCAACTTGTTGAGTGATAGCACTTGCTCTTCATGTTATATATAGCACTTGTGTTTGTTTTTGTTTGTTTAGACTCGACGCTTTGAGCTCACTGGTAATGTTAGAACTCTCAACAGATGTCAAGTACCGAGTATGATGACATCAATTTTGTACTGGAGAAAATGACGACGATGAGAATGGAGGCTTTTATTTGTGGATGAAACCATAAAGGTGAAAGGAATCCCATAACAATATAGCTTGAATATCACATAATGGAAATAATTTATATTGTTGATTAATCATTGTTGGACAAAAAGGGCACACTAGATGTTTGACCATCTTGCCAGTTGAATGATTTGAGGAGTATAATAAACTACGATGAAGTTGTCATTATAAAAAAAATAAAAAAATCATTTGCTTTATGCTTACATTATATGTTTGGTTAATGTCCTGATTGTTATTATTATTTTTGGCAGGCTGCAATTTTTTCTGCTTTCCAGCATTTGTTCCAAAAGAAGTTTTTAAAGCCAATGAGATTGAGGTAAGTTTTCGGAGTGACTCGGTGTTTAATTCCTTTTTTTTGTTTGTTTGTTTGTTTGTTTGTTTGTTTGTTTGAATCATTTCATCCAACCAACAAGAACCTTGATTAAACCATACCTGATATCACCTAGTTAGTTCTTCTGATCAAGATAGCATTTATTTGGTTATATGAAAGGGATTTCACTTTCAGTACTATCCATTGGGGTATGAGTCACACTTTAGTTTGGTGGTACTTAGTTTGCTGCTATATATTCCCGGTTTCGCATAATCATCGTAATGTAATGAGAAGCAAAAATGGCACAAGGCATTACTTTAGCAGATTAGGTTAATAAATAAATAAAACAACCTTCAATGAGATTATAAATTAACGAGTCTTGAGAATTGGTGTACATGGATGTGCATGATCGTTCAATGGATATTGATAGAGTTAATCCTAAAGTTTACACCCTCCTCATCTCACCACATACATTTTTTTTTTTTTTTTTTTTTTTTTTTTGTTCATTTCTAAAAAAGATTATAAAAAACCACAGACGTTACCATATTCTTCAAACTCCATAACACCATACATATTATATAAATAAAATTCCCAAATCCATAATATGCTTATATGGTTATAGTTGGTCCCCAAGGATGACACCATAACATTTATCATTTTGATTGCTACTCGACCCTCAACTCAAAGAGCCTCCATTACCCGCCGGCCCGTTGCTCCTTCTCGAAGCCTTTTGATACACAAAATATATTAAAACGTTAACCTATTAATGTAGTAATTGGCAAAGTGGGCTCGAGCCCTTACAATTCTTTAATGATGGAGCTTGGAAGTTTCATTGTTTGCATTAACTACAAACGAGTTTCCGAGGTGAGGATCATCTCCTTGTCTTCTGAACCGAAAGTTTATTCGTATAATTCATTTTTTTAAATATATTTTTAGAGTAAATTCGTATAATTCTACTAGGCAGAAAATCACAAGTTGCTTTGATGGCCCTACCATTCAAAAGAGGAACCCTTATGTACTCTCCCAAATTTTATTTTCGAAAATCTACCGAGCGGAAAATCTCTGGCTGCTTTGATGGCTTTACCATTCAAAAGAGGAACTCCTATGTACCGTCCCAAATTCACCGTGAGGAGGGATATAAAGATGATAATAAATCCTTTCTCCTTATAAAGGGTAGAGTATTTCCTTTTTTTTTTTTTGAGGAAAAGGGTGGAGTATTTCTGGAGATGAAAAACTGTGACTTAGTGATACTAATCATCGGTCCTGACATCTTAGATAATTGATTGATTTTACACCTGTTGCATCACCAAATTAAGCATGTTTTTCACTAGCTTTTGTTGAGTCATCCGCGTTAAGCAAGTGAGATATGGTTGGATCACTATATAAAATAACAAATCGAGTGAAGCACCTTTACGGGTCGAGTATGTGTGGCTCATAAGTAGCCTAATCGAGTTACAACCAAGAATAAACATACACATGTTTGATTTCAAAAGAGTTAAGGGTGATAAAGTACTAAGAAAAATCCATACCAACTTTCAAGGTAATTCGCTGAATGTTAACTAACTAGCTGAGGCCGAAGGTTTCACACCATTCTGATCCTCTTCGTTGTATGTAAACTCACCGCCTTCATCATAAATCGTCCTAATATGAATATCCCCTCCGCAACGATCATCGGCTAGAAACAGTTTTGGAAGGCACCTCGTACAATAGTCTATAGCTCCTCATAGGATCAATGCTCGGGCATGTGGTGCGAATTCAGGTATCTACGCACAAACTCACCACTTGACCCTAAATAATACATTCTACGGTTCACTGGTTGTTTGACTACAAATGTCCTAATAACGGTATCCCACACGATCACATATATGCCTCTTGTCTGTTGGATGAATCCAGCGAGCACAAATGCCATCCTCCGTCGCCGTATGATCTAAATCGAAAGGTTTAATGATTGGCCAGCCTAACGAAGATGTCTGCAACCTTTTCCAATGTATCAGCATTAGCGCTGGGGAACTGCTTCAAGAATTGTGTCTTTCACATGTTGGATAAGTATTGAATTGCCGCTTCCGGCTGCAACCACGGTTCTTCCAACATTGATCAGCTTCTTCTTTGGTTATTAAACGGCCTAGCCATAAGAACAAATGTTTCTTCACATATTATCATTATGGCAGTGGATGAAATACATGCCTGCATAGGCCGATCAAAACCAAAGTAGAAAACCATCGTCATCAAAACCAAAGTAGAAAACCATCGTCATTGGTCAAAAGAGGAATCATCAAACAACAGTATTAACCATCTCCTTCAAGAAAGGGATGGGCTAAAGTAACTCTTCACACAAAACATGATGGATCTCTCAATTACCTGTGTAGTTTCATTGATGTTGCTTTTCCTCATCCCGTAATAACTCCATTGCCTTTTTATCACTTGATGCTTGTAGAGAGTGTCAACATTGATGCCTGTTGAGAGTGTCAACATTACCGGTGTGAGAACAAGGCGTCATGTCAAAAGAAACACCACCAAAAACAAAAACTATTGGTGGTGGCTAATATCAAAGGGCAAAAACAGAAAACTGCGTCAAAATAAAAGTATAGTCCTAAATCATGAACCATAAGCTATTATTAAATCAACAAGTAATTATCAGATTTATTAATTGGTTTAATAGGAGTCAAGAGAAAAGTTTACCGGTTTGAAGGAAGCTGGAATTTGCGCCATAATATTGGAGAGAATATCGCCGTCCCAGCAAGAGATGGGTAGATGTGTCTTTTGACATTGATGACCAGGGGTGGACTTTTCATTGCATCTAAAACAAAGCCTTTTTGCCCTTATTTCCTGAAATTCAGTTAGGGAAATATTATTCAGTTAGCCCCTCATTTTCTTAAAGGAGATGGTTAATACTGTTGTTTGATGATTTTCTCTTTTAACCGATGACGATGCTTTTCTACAACAGTTTGATGATTTCCTTTTTGACCAATGACGATGCTTTTCTACTTTGGTTTTGATCGGCCTATGCAGGCATGTCTTTCATCCACCGCCATAATGACAATACGTGAAAAAACATTTGTTCTTTGGCTAGGCCGTTTAATAACCAAAAGAAGAAGTTGATCAAAAAATGGCAGAACCGTGGTTGCAGCCGGAAGCGGCAATTCAATACTTATCCAACATATGAAAGACACAATTCTTGAAGCAGTTCCCCGGCAGCATATTGCTAATGCTGATACTTTGGAAAAGTTTGCAGACATCTTCGTTAGGCTAGTCAATCACGAAATGAAACCTCTCGATTTAGATCATACGGTGACGGAGGATAGGTTGGCATTTGTGCTCGCTGGATTCATCCAACAGACAAGAGGCATATATGTGATCGTGTGGGATATCGTTACTAGGACATTCGTAGTGAACCGTAGAATATATTATTTAGGGTCAGGTGGTGAGTTTGTGCGTAGATACCTGAATTCGCACCACATGCCCAAGCATTGGTCCTATGAACTAGCTATAGACTATTGTACGAGGTGCCTTTCAGAACTGTTTCTAGCCGATGATCGTTGCGGAAAGGATATCCATATTAGGACGATTTATGGGGTTGAAAATGAAGACGGTGAGTTTACATACAACGAAGAAGATCAGAATGGTGTGAAACCTTCAGCCTTAGCTAGTTAGTTAACATTCATCGAATTGCCTTGAAAGTTGATATGGATTTTTCTTAGTATTTTATCACCTTGACTCTTTTGAAATCAAACATGTGTTTGTTTATTCTTGGTTGTAACTCGATTGGGCTACTTATGAGCCACTCATACTCGACTCGTAAAGGTGTTTCACTCGATTTGTTATTTTATTTTTATTTTTTGAGTTTGAGCTTGTGTCAAGCTACTCTAATGATTAGCCGAGCCGATATCGAGCTTTAAATTATAATAATCGAGTTATATTAAATAATTATTTAATTAATTATATTTATAAAATTTATTACTAAGTAATGCTTTTATAAACCATTAAGTATTAGACGAGTCGAGCTTGATATATATGCAAAAAAATAAACGAACTTTAAAAAAACAATAAACGTTCGAGCCGAGTTTGAACTTGTTTTTTTATTGCTTGATCAAGCTCGAGTTAAGTTTTGAACGAGAGTATTTTAGTTGAGTCGAGCTCGAGCCTTGAGAAGTATTTTTAAAGAGTTCAAAAGATTTGATTCCATAATAATAATAATAATAATAATAATAATAATAATAATAATAGTAATATTGCGTTGTATAATAGCGGATACAACCAATGTAATAAATCTTCTATCACACATATTTTACCTTAAGTTGTAGAGATTTTTTTTAATCCTTAAGTTGTGTTTTAGTCTTCATCTTATCCTAATGATTTGTCCATTCTGTCATTTCCTCCTCTTCTTCTCCTGGAAGTAGAGACGTTGAGACCTACAACTCAACTACTCAGAGGTTTATTTTTGTAGCTTAAGGGATCGTTACGTAGAAATATTGTCGTGTGGAAATGGGCCATGAGTCGATGATTACTTTGGTTGGAGCAAGATTGTCACTTTTGTGTATCAAACTCCATTGAAACTTTTTGAAGTTGAATGAAAGTTTCATTTTTCAAGTTCATAGCTTGTGATTGGTAAATTCTTAGCTTTACTTTGTTTTTAATTGTTCTTATTGCTATGAATGCTAGCTTTGACATGTTGGTGCTCATAGTTATGAGTGGCTAGTTCCATACTAGCCAAGGCAATGTAGTTGTGATAGTTTAATCTCTTATGGTTGATTGAGAATGATTGTTCATGTTTCTTAGTTTCATTTTTGCTGAACCTTTTTCCTACTTGCATTGTATGACTTGTTTGTGGTGGAGTAATTAACTAATGCTTGCACACACACACTTAGTGGATACCGAACGAAGATATTAGGTGTGGAAAAGAGGTAGGAGAACCGGAAGGTAAAGTTGACATTTATTGGAGTTCAATTTCTTATCCGGGGAGTTGACTAGTTCTTGCATTCAAGTGTTTATCATGTTGATTCATTAGGTCTAGGGTTCTTAGGCCAATGAGGAGACATAGTGCAACTTCGTACACTCGTATGATGGGAGGTTGTTAGCTTAGGAATGCACTGTTTCGCACGTTTGAACATCATTGGAAGGTTGGTAGGTAATCATTCCCAAGATACTAGAAGAGGTTGCTTGAGCAATGAATTTGCCTTGGTTAGATCTTTTATCATTTTAATAGTAGAATTTAGAACAATTACTTTCTTGTTTCCTTGCGACTTATATCAAGATAAAAATAGCTAATTCATGTTTGACCTCACATTCCTTGTGGATACGACCTTGACCACTTACTAGACTACAATTGACCCGGTACACTACCGGTAAGATTGGACACCTAGAAAGCGTTGAACATGACTCCATTTCTTCTCCCATGGCAGCAAGCCAATGAGATGCCTCAGAACATGTCATAGCTTCCCTGTAATTGTTTGGTTCAGAACCATCCACTTCCTCAGCTACCTATAGTGCATATTGATGAGAGTTAACTTTACTATGCTTCGGTGCATGTTTTAACCCCCGTTTACGACACTTTTTGCTTATTTTGGGTAGATATAGACCATTTATAGGGTAAAAACACATTGAACACTCGCTTTGAGATAAACCGTCAAAAAGATGGAAAACCTCACAATTTTATGGTATTTTGACCCCTTTCGAGGCCTATCTTTCTTGCGGAATTATGCTCGGTATGTTGTTTGGCATGTGAAATGCAGGAAATAGGTGACTCGTAAATCTGGACGATGAGGTATGAGGTTTAGAGAGGCATATCCAAAGCCGCGGAGGTCTTACGGGTCAATTGTCTCGAGTATTTTTACTCTCAGCTGAATTAAATCGACTTTTGACCCAGCTTAAAGGCAGAATTCGGTTTGGACATCTTTACGAGAGTTGTATATCTTCGAACAAGATTTCCAACGCATCTTGAATCACTCAAATCGGAGTTCTGCACGCAAAGTTATGGTCAATTTATTGAAGACAATCTAGTACCAAACCACCTGTCGACGAACTTCGTACAGTTCGGCTCGTTACGCGTTTTTCACCATAAACGCGAATTTCTTGCAGATTTCTGATTCTCCTCTTCCCAAAGAAACCCTTAGAGTCACCATTCCTCCATTCATTCACCTTAGATTAGCTCATTTCTTCCATTTCTTTTAGATTTCACTTATTTTAGTCTTAGATTTCGCTCTTTGCTCAAGCTTGGATGTTGTCTTCTTCAACTTGACATTGGGTTTGTTCATGGATTCAACTAATTTCAGTTTTTCTTCATTTTGGTAATCAAATTACTTATTTTTTTCTTCAGTTTATGGCTTTGATTTCTTGTTTGATTTTTGTTTCTTTCATTATAATGAGTAGCTAAACTAGTTCATAGCCAAATTATGTGAAATTTGATGAAATCAAACCTCTAATTGATGAAATTGAGAATGTGTAGTTCTTAAAGTTAAATCTTTTGATGTGTTTGTGTTCTAAAACTTGTGTTTAATGCTTGAATTGATTCGATCACTTGATTCATGATTTCACACATTGTCTTTATATATGTATTTTGCCAGATGATGTGGGAAAAAGGGTTTTGGAATTGCCAAGTAAAACTGACTGAGTTGTTTAGATTTGGTTTCTTGAGTGAGGTTTTCAACGTGAGTTAAGCGTCTCTAGAGCGTTAATCATGTTTTGGTTAGTTAAATCCTTAAAGGTGGACTGTTGAACCGGGCATTGTGTGGTAGGTTGTTGCATTGGCGTCTACACTCACTATTGGAGATTGCACCCACAAACACATCGAGAGTATGATTGGTTGGTAGGTTGGTTATACTCGTTCCCAACGAGTCGATTAGAGGGGTGAAACTAATCAATTGGATCATGGTTTGACTATGTCTTCTTCCTTATTATCTTTAGTTTATATTACATCTTAGTGTTAATCATCACTTGTTTCACTCTTGGTTGACCTAAACTAAGTATGAAAATGACTTTGGTACTCGATTGATTCCTCGATGGATACAACATTGCTCCCCACTAAAGTGCTTCCGACCTGGTACTTTGCCGATTAAGGTTGGCCGTTACTATTTTGGTCATCAAGTTTTCTGGCGCCGTTGCCGGGGAATCAAATCGATATCACATAAGTCTTTTGAAGACTTAGACTTAGGTTGTTTTTTTTTTGTTGCTATTTTTTCTTTCTTGATGTTGGATTTTTGTTGAAGAGTCGCACCACCTACTGCGGTGGTGGTGGTGACTAGATACCGTGATTATGTTCTTGTTTTTTCCTCGAATTGCAGTGTATGGATCCGTATGGCCATGAGGGCTCTCCTCCCTTCTCATTTGGAGGCTTTATTTCGGTGGTATGAGTTTTGGATTCCAACCATATCATCACTTCAACCTATACACATCACTATACAACAATGAGTGGGGAGTCCTCCATGTTCTCAGTTTCAACACCAATGCCTATGCAATATGCTCAACCTTCACAAATACCTCATCCTCCACAAAAGAGTACGACCGATATGTTATTGGAGCAAATCAACAAGACTTTGAAAGAGCAAGGCCGAACTTTGCAAGAGCAAGGATGGATTTTGCAAGAGCAAGGTCGGGAGTTGATGGTTATTAAAATGAATGCTACTACTCTTCAATCGGCATTAAAGAACTTGGAGAACCGGGTAGAGCAATTGATTGAGAATAGGAAGGTTGAGACGAGTGCTAAAAATGATGAAATTTCATTTACTCCACCGTCGACTCTTGAGGTAATCACCCATCATGAGTGTTAAGGGTGATTTTGTACGTTTTATAACGATATATTTTACGATGATTTTCCCCATATTTATATTATTTGCATAAGAATTGGCCTTTATATTGAAATATTAAGCAAGTGATGTTTTTAAGGGTCTAATTGCAAAAGTGATTAAATTATGTGTTTACTTGGTGGTTTTATGATTATTTGGATGATGTTACACTTTGCAATGGTTTTGATGTTTGTAGATATGCATATTTCGAGCTGAAAAGGGGATCAAAAGATGATACGAGTCGGATTTATTTGACATATAAGAGATAAGGAAGTGTTATATGAAGAAGAGAAGAGATAGAGATGAGAAGAATGAGATAAAGATGAAGATATCTAGTCCGGACATACCGGACGGCGTCCCCATGTCCCGTCCAAAGAGTGGGACGGGCGTCCATAAAGTAAACTCAAGCGTCCAGAGGAGATTTAAAAGGCTAAAGTTGGAATCATCTCTATTTTTTTTATCTTTACTAGGGTTAGGTTTTATTTGTTTTAGGAAAAAGAGATAATCCTAAAACCCTAAGTCGGTTTAAGCACTTATATAAGGCGGGCATGCAGCGAGCGATCAATAACTTAACCTAGAGATCGAAGCGACCGAAAAACCGAGAAGAAGTACACTCGGTCGACCGAGTGCCTCGCTCGATCGACCGATCCATGTTTTTTATTTTTTTTTTTTTTTCTGTTCTTCGATCCTGAGGATGAGCTGAGGCTGTCCTGAGCAAGCATGTGAAACTGTTTCAGCAACTCGATTTCTTCACTTTGGATGTTTTGTAAGTTTTATTTAAAACTTGTTTCTTTATCATGTTCTTAATGTTATTTTGCAATTAGATCGAGAGATTGTTGTTTGTGTGATGTTTAATGTGATGAGAATCATTGTTAGACTAGATCACCATGATGAAGATTAGATTTTTAACCTAAAAATAACGAGAGTTGATTAGGTTGAATTTCTAGGTTGCTAGATTGAGAAATCTTACACCTTGTTATGGAGCGTTAATCTTTAAGATCGAAAGATAGAAGATTAATAGGCGAATTATCTACGAGAATAGAAATTCATACCTTTGATAGGTGAACCACAACCTTTATTAAATCTTTACTAAACGATCTAGGGTAGAAATTGAGAGTTGCGAGATAGGTGGATCATTGCTTGTTCCTCGTTAACATAAATTGAAATTATCTTTGTGCCTTGTTCTTCGTTGTTTTCTTAGAAGTTTATTTTCTTTTAGTTTATAGATTAGAGTTATTTTCGTTCGCAATTATCTTTCCTGGCTTTGGGTGACAATCCTCTGTCGATTTATTTTATCGTTTTTAGTTTCGTTTTAGTAATAAATGACCTTAGGAAAATTAATGAACTAGATACCCGATTCCTGTGACCGACTCGGTATTAATCATTTGTACTCACGATCCCTACACTTGGGAATACCGATTTATAAATTTATTACTTGTTGTTTTGCATAGATAAAATCCGTGACAATGAGTGTTATGAAGAAGGTATGAAACATGCTACTAGTGAATCATTTATTCCTTCTAATTTGAACCTTATTGAAAAAATAGTGGTGGTGGATCACATAGAATATGTTGATGTTGTGGTTGAGCCAAAATGTTATTGTTTGGTGTTTGAATCTTTGTTACTTGGCATATGCTCTCTTTCGGGGAAGTTGAATTCATTATGTTGCACGGTGAATTTCCTGAACCAATCTTTGTGGCGGGGATTGAGACCCTTGTTTGTCTTGCCCCATTTTAAGGGTGTGCTCAATTCTTTTGATTTTTGTAGGTAGACGCAACGGTTTGCTCTCCTTTGGTATAATTATCCTTAGCATTGTTGCGAGTAGAAAGTCGAACTAAGGACTTTAAACTTAGAATGTTTTAAATAATGTGTTCTTTTTTGTTCTCAATAAAATTGGATGCTTTTTTTTTAATTGCCATGTTCTTGAGGCTATTGGGCAAAAGATGTGCAATTTTTTTCTTTTATTATACTCGTGCTTCGTTTCTTTTCTTTTAGTTTCTTAATAAGGCAAGCCAATTACGTAAAACAAAGGCGCTTGTGGGGGGCAACCATTTTTTCTTTGTTTGGTAGTAGTAGGAGTGAGTCTTTGGTAAAAGAGTGGAGAATTTTGGCCTAGGAAAAGAGCTCTCGGTGAAAACTTTCTTTCCATCCCCGTACCGTACTTGGATTGTTATCATTTTGGCATATATTTTATGCATAGATGACGCTTCTCTTTTTATTAACTTTTCATCTCATGTGATCCAAATTTGGTACTTTTGGTTTCGTTATGATAATGTATGTGACACTGATTCTTTTGATTATTTCTCGATATCTACTGCTTGCTTTTGGCACGGTGGCTGTTCCCCGTGCATGCGTTTTCGTGTTTCTTGGTTTCATGGATTTAGGTGTATGAGATGAAGCTTCGTGGATATGTCATATGCACTCATTTGCGCCTTTCTGTCGGGTTAAGCTAAGCTTTCTTTCTCCGTTATCATTCACACTGAGGACAATGTTGCATTTAAAATGGGGGGTGGTAAGCTTAGCTGTGATATGTGCTTCGTTGTTGATTGTAGCCATTGTGTTGTATGCTTATCGTTTGGTCACTACTTAAGTAAAATTTGAGCTATTTTTAAAATTCTCCAAGGTTTCGATGTTGTATTCGTATGTTGAGCCCTCGTGTTGATAGGATAAACGGTTTAGTAGACGTTTAAATACATGCTACTTCGCTTACTATCTTATCTTGGAGACGGGATTTTCACGCACGTGTAGCTTCGATTTCATTAACCATGGTAACTAGTGACCGATTATGGTAGACTCTGGCACAATTCGGCTACTTAGAACTCATATTATTAACTTCGAGACGAAATAGAAAGGCCGACCTTGGTAGAGTTTGGGATGACAGTTATGACGTTTCTTTGACCCGACCAGAGCCAAATAGCCATCCCGTGACCTATTCCACAGTAACCCCTCTGAGCTTTGGTAGGACGGTTAGACCCCCATCCGACACTTAGCCGTTCGTTTTTAGCCCGTAATTTCCCAACCCCCAAGCCTTATTTGTGGTCTACATCCCCTTGAACACCCTACGAGTTAAGCTTAATCTTTCATCTAGATCACACTTGCTTAGGCAATTGTGGGGTGGTAGAGTGGTTTGTTGTATAGAGGAGTTGGTGTTACGAGCTATTTCATGATATTGGAGGGTCGGAGCTCGATTCATTCTATGTGTATGTGATGGCCTTTGACTCAAGCCAAATAAATGCAAAGTGTATGGCAGTTTCCTGATATGTATTCCAAAAAACAAAACAAAAAAAGAAAAGAAGGAAAAAAAATCAAAGAAGTTATATGAAAAATAAGTTATGAAAATTGAATAAAGGTTGAGTCAAAGAAAGCCAAGTATGTTGGGACTCTTGTATTGTTTTGTTATTTGATGTTGGTGTTGGGGATGAGTCATTAGAGTTGAAACATGATTTATATTCATTTTTTGCCTTGTTATATTTGATACATAGTGCGATATGACGTTTTACCTCATGAATCATGTTTCTAAAGACATATTGAGCTAGCTACGTTTTGTATTCATACACCCCATGATTAAGCTTGCTCGTTTTTATCTCTTTCTTGTTTATCCCCCATAAAATCCCTTTGGTTAGCCCCGTCCCTAACCTAACGTTACAACCTTGCAAGTCTTACTCGACCTTGCTTAGCTTCGGTTGGCCCGATTAGTGGAGATGCTTATGAAGTATGAGCCTATGGTGTAGTTGCAATGACCTAGCGTCCATAATCCAAACCGGTAAGCCGTGGTAAATGTAGCAGAATCTATTCACACACACACACAAACACACATTCCGCTTGCTTGGTAAGGTATGGTTAAGTTGCATGCATTTACTCATTTACTTGTCTCTTTGGTTTCTTTTAAAGAGAGCATTTTGCTCAAGGGTGAGCAAACGCTAAGTGGGGGGTGGTTGATGAGAGTCAACTTTACTATGCTTCGGTGCATGTTTTAACCACCGTTTATGACACTTTTTGCTTATTTTGGGTAGATATAGACCATTTATAGGGTACAAACACATTGAACACTCACTTTGAGGTAAACCATCAAATAGATGGAAAACCTCACCATTTTATGGTATTTTGACCCCTTTTGAGGCCTATCTTTCTTGCGGAATTACGCTCGGTGTGTTGTTTGGCATGTGAAATGCAGGAAATAGGTGACTCATAAACCCGGACGATGAGGTATGAGGCTTAGAGAGGCATATCCGAAGCCGCGGAGGTCTTACGTGTCAATTGTCTCGAGTATTTTTACTCTCAGCTGAATTAAATCGACTTTTGACCCAGCTTAAAGGCATAATTCGGTTTGGACATCTCACTCATATGGGGTAATATGAGTGAGACGACCTTCAATTGTGTTGCCGCTACCGGTGACTCATACGGAAAATCAGGTTCAACGTCGATTGGTAAAAGGTAATTTCTGATAGTTTATTTGGTATCCCTATATCCATGGAAAAGAAACGGCAGAGTCTATTCTTTTTTATGAGGGCCTTTCAATAATATGAGGCGAGTATTTTCTAATTTTACCTCAAATTTCAGTTTGATTACAATGTTAGAATACTTTAGTTGCTATATAAAATTTACGGTATAGGTGTTGATCTGTTTCAAGTCTTAAGTCATTTTGGAAATCGAAAAGTCATTTCATGCGTTGGTATTTGAAGTGTGATATTTATATATGCCACACATTTTGTGTAAACAGATAGCAAGGTTATGTTTTTGTGTTAAAAGCTAGAGGTTTGAACAAGTCAAGATGACTCAATATCTATCTATTTACATCTATGTTTTAGAAGGTGTTTAAAATCAATTGACCCAATTTAGGGTCGCAAACCCGAAATCAACACGTTCTTTTGTGTAATTGTCTCGTGTCGTTTTGTTTTTTACTATTGTATTTTAGCCATGAAGAGCAAAATCAGTTTATCTATTTTGAGAACTTTTGTTTTAAAAGGTTCTTTTTCTTTTTTCTATTCTTTTCGGATCTTCAGCTGTATAATCCGATTATCTTCATTGATAGTTTCTGGTAATTGTATTCTCTATCTTCTTTTTCTTATTTTTTTGTACAGGAATGTAATTGTATTATTTTATTGTCTAAGCTATTTCAATACTCTAAATTTTCTTTCGAGAATCAGAAGCTTCTCAATTCTTATTAGAAAACTTCTCTTTTATTATTTATTTTGAATATTATTGCGGAACAATCATAAAACATTGGTATTCTTTTTGTTGCAATTGTTTTTGATAGGGTGTCAAATGAGATTTTACAGGTTGTTGTCCCTCACATTTAACCCCTGATTTCTTCCATTTAAGAAAGACGATCGGCAGAGCAGATGATTGATTTCTATAGCTTTGCTCTGTCTTTGCGGCCTTTCTCTGCCTAAAGGTGAAGATTCATTAAGAATGCTTGCTTCTAATGTACTTATGTGTCGAATTGTTGTGGATTGTTTGTGATCATCAAGCTACAGTCTTAGCTCTTAAAAAACACAGCAACAATGTGATTGTAAGCATCGCCTTTGTGGAACTGATGTTCGTAAAAGTGATGAACTATTTGGGATATTACTTGCATCCTTAACTTATATATATACATTTCAATATGAAAATGTTTTTGACCCTTGAGATATTATACAAATCAAGTGAACAGCTACACAAATGATGGTCTTCAAGCTGTAGTTTTAACTGTTAATCCTGAAATTTTCATACACAATGAAAGGAATTCAGTTTTAGCTATAGGAACGTGGAAGATACCGTAGATTTATATGATCTGACATGTGTTTGGGCTGCAGATGCCGTTGGATGCGGTGTTTTCAACAAATATGTGAAGAGGTGAGAGCTAATATCCCCTAATTTGTTTCATTGGTAGTCGAATTTAGCTTTCAAAATGTTTCGAAGTTGTTGAGATGTTTACGATAAAGGTTTGAGGATTGTATGCTTCATTTAGGAAGGTTGTCTCCCTGCCCTATGTTGTTGTTGCTTTTGTGTTACCCCCCATGCTCCCTCCCCCCTTAGTGAATACAAATAATTAAGCAGGTAGGATTACTTGGTTTATGGTTCTAAGATCTCTGGTGACACAAGGTTTATTCTTTTGGAGATGTTATATTCATCACATTTTTTGTTTCATCATTTTACATGTGTAATATCCCAAAAATTCGAGAAGGGTAAAAGAGTAAAATGGGTAATTGGTATTTTCCTATTTTATTTCTAGCCACAAAAAAAAGAGAATAATTAAAAGGATTTTTGTAAGTGATTTTAATTAATGAGTATAAAAGGGGATTATTACCTAAAATTATTCATTATTTACACGGCGAAATTTATGGTAAAAAAAGTAGCAGTCGGCGCTTTGACAGAGGAAAAGGGAGGACGAACTTTCCAATCGCGAGCCTAATCGGATCATTTATGCAGACAACAATAGAAGAAATCGATCACTGGAAGAAGACGATCGTTTCCATGGTTTTCGTTTTCAATACGGTAAACTTTCGTTTCAGCCCTAAAATCTAGATTCGCTTTCGTTCTTGAGAAAATCTGAGCTTTGGTAGAAATAGATATTGTGCTAATCGTAGTGTGCCGTTTAAATATCGTAGGTTGATCATAGTAGTCATGAATCGAAGAATTCACGTGTTTTGCTTCAATTTTTGCTTTGGATTTATTATCAAATTGCTAAAAGGTAAGGATGTTCTTTAATCGGTGTTTTGTTGTGTTATTGTTAATCGGTATAGTAAATTGTTAGTTCATCGAATTAGATTGATACTTGTGTTGTGTGTATTAATTTTTATTCGGGTAATGTGTATGGTCAACCGGACCATTGGTGCAACAAAGGTAAAGTTTTCCTTAGCCTATATATATATTTATATCTCGCAACCGATTGTATGTTCAGGTTTAAAGTAGAAAAAAAAGGGGTTTGGAAATTATATTATTTCATGTTAATGGATGTTATATTAATGTTGATTTTATTATGCCATCACTCGTGGATATTGCCGTATTCATTGCGTTTGTGTACCTGTGCATTATAGAATCCCTTAGCTAATATGTATGCCGACAGCAAGTTGAATCATTTTGTTAGTATGTAAAAATAAAAAAAAAATTAGTGTAAGAAATTTATTATTTTGGTATAAAATAAAAATGTTAGTAAAATAGTGTACGGAAAAGTATATATTATTTTACTTGGTTGTTATACTCAATGAGGTGGATAATCATGCAGTGAGGTTTTAAAGCAAAGTAGTTTATATGTTTAATGGTTATAGTAAAAGGTGGTAAAAGTGGAATATATATATATATATATATATATATATATATATATATATATTACAGAAAAAGCGTATCATGTTAACTTTGTGCCTTTGTGTGTGATACACGAAACAATGTGGCTTGTATGTTCTTTGGAACATTATATGTTAATTTACAATGCCTAAATACGACTTCTGGTAGCCTTGGCTCAGCATCACAACTGAGACCCTCTGCGGGGAGAAGGTGGGAGCACCGGAAGGCGTTGTTTAGGCTTTTTGGGACATTGACTTAGTAGTCTTCGATCATTTTACAACGTGCTAGGTAGTATAACTAGATGTCTAGGACTAGAAGTCCTTAAGAAGCCTTTATGTGAATGAATCAGGTGGTTAGATCTAAACTCTTAAATACATAGGTGGATGTCTAAAAGCTAAAACATCAATATCATTGGTGAGGCACATTTTTTATATCGAAGCATGTGACACTTACTACTCCTATGGGACAACGTGTAACTCCTACATGGAACACGAGTCCATGCCCCCAGAGCGGTGCAAACCATGTTGTGGTGCATTTTCACCATGCGTAGTGTCCTTTGGTATTTGATGTAACAAACCTTATTTGTGAGGATATACTACGGAGCTAGTAGAGGGTGAGAGAGCTCTACTATTACAACCTATGTTGTAGTGATTGTAGATGATGCCAAGTTATATGTGTATGTCTTTATTGTTATTTATTGTAACCGTTTCTTCTACCCCTTACAAAGTACGTATATACTTACCCCCTCTCTCTAGTCCCCGCCCCGAGAAGGTGGTGTTTTTGTAGGTCGTTTTCGAGGCCACTGAGGAGTGACCCGGAGATGATGCCGATGACGTCTACTGTTATTTACTTCCAGTATTTCAATTTGGGTATATATCATCTCATCCTCATATTGATAGAAACTGATGAATTGAGTTTATGGTTATCAAGTTGTAATGTACATATTGTATTTAATAGTTAAAGATAATCTTGATGATGTAATAGTTGCAGCATGTGTTATTTTCGATCTCTTTTAGTTGTTTTAAGTACTCGAGTCAGCCGTTTTGTGTTCCGCTTGTTTCTCTGATGTTGCTTACGTAAGGCTTACGTATATCATTAGAATAAATTTTAATTATATGTGTGTCGGACGTTCTTTTCCGGATAAGGACTTGGTATTCCAGGACAGGGGCGTCACAACATGGCACCGGTAGACTTCTTTAGTTTCCGTATTAGTCAAAAGCTTTCAAGAATTTTGTGGAGCTTATTAGCAAAGTAAGTATTTATGCGGAAGATGATGAGAATTTAGTATGTTGTTTAGCAATTTAGACCTGTTGATGACCCTCTTGAATTTGTGATCTAATGCTAAAGTTATTAACCAGGAAAAAGTTTGATCCTTTGGTGACATATATACCTGCGGTTATATTGACAGAGATGCAAATTAATGAGTTAGGTAACACACATCTTCATCTATTCGTAAATAAATAGCTGCCCCTTAAAGTCATCATACATGTTCTTGCCCATCCTGATATAATATCTTCTTCGATCAACATGTAGTAGTGTGTCTGTGATAACAGGAACTTGAAGGTGATATTGTATTGATCTGTTCAAATATAGGAAATTCTTTGGAAGTTAAACAACCTCAATATGTTGATTGTCGCAGTCTATTACGTTCTGGCCCTGCTGGATCTCTTTGTGTCAAATATCAACTCATTTGCCCCACTTCATCATTCACGTTTTTGAGCTGTTATATCATATATTACATATCATGATACATATTTTTTGTTTTTGTTAATTTTTGGTGATAGACACTTCTCCTTTTCATTTCTAATTTACTGTAAGATGGTATGCTTGAACAAAATAATGCTTATGAGATCATTTCTCCTGAAGATATTGGCCTTTATCGAGCTAATGTTTCTTAATTTAGCCTGAATAGCATGTTCATCGTTGGTGTTATTATGCGGCCTTATATTTGTGATATTTGTGAGGGAAAGTTGTGTGCTTTTTGCTTTGATAACTGGAGTACAACAAGCACTATTAGCTCTCAGAATGTTTGCGGATTTCCGCAATTTTTGTTTTTTTGTTTATTAGCATATGAAGTATCAAGCTTTCTTCCGGAGTCATACTTCATACTCCTGAAGATTGCAATACAAAAACCAGATAATGAGCTATCTAATATTCATGTTTTGTGTAGATGTTTTGTTTACTTAAAACTTCATTCTTTTCTCTTTATATTATGTGGTTTAAATTGGATAGCTCATTATCTGATTTGATGTCTTTCTATTCTAATTTGTTGCATTTATTATCTGATTGTATTTTTAGTTCTATGAGTTTCTGTATTAGTGATTTTATTTTTGAAACGAAAGGATTTAATTAAAAACCAACAGATTACAACCGGACCACCGCCGGAAAACATCCTGACAATTTCCAGATCCACTCCAGCCTAGAAGCTGGACACCACCACCGGAAGAAAAGAAATAAAACAGAAATGAGGATAATCCCATTTTCACCAAATTAGCAGTGATTCACTTGATGCTTTTAGAAAATTTAAAGTTATGATGTGTTCATGCTGTCTCCAAAGGATTTGATTTCCTGCGCAATAACAACAAAATGATGCAAAACTTATGTCCAGTGGTACTTCAAATGATGCTTCAATCTATTGTTGCATCATCACTTGCTTCATAGTTAAGTAGGTAAGTTGTAAGTTGTATATTACTCCCAAATTTTATGGTGTACAATACTTTTTGATTAACTTTTTTTTTTTCTATTGTAATAGGACATATGTGTGCGTCAGTTTCCAATTTTAAACATTTGAGTTGTAATTATTGAGACTAATTTTTTGTCGTTAAATATATCATGAGTTTTCATCTTCATAATTGTTTAGTTTCAAATCACAGATTATGCACTTTTGTAAACTAGTTTATATATATATATATATATATATATATATATATATGGGTAAGGGGTGTGGTTCCCACATAATATTCTATGAAATTACCAAAATTTGATATGTATTATTAGTATTGACATATTGTGCTGCCACTTTCAACACCCATGTCCATCACGGCGGACAATGTAGAAATGTCAGCAAACTAGGGTAGAGAGAAGGGTTTTTTTTTTTTTTTTTTTTTTAGGACAAAGGAACCTTTATTATTATCAAGGTCTTACGGGCGAAAAGCAGAGTACAAAAAAACCAATAAAGGCTGCAACCTTCTTAACTCAACCTACTCAAACTACCAGCAAAGATTACAAGTGAAAGCAAAGAGAGAAGGGTTTTAACCTTTATATCTTTTGTGCAAAAGACCATTTTCCTCGTTCACGTGACCCCTCAACTCCGACCCGACAGATTGAGGAGATTAATTATGATGACTAAGTGTCCCTCTTGGTGGGAGAATCATGATTCGTTGTCCACCATCCCATCAACAATTCGGCTCCTCTGATGCTCCTTCACAGCAACTCGGCCCATGCCCTTCCTAGCTCGGCTCTTAACAAACCCATGTCAGCCCACGTCCTACTCCTCAAATTGACAGCAACTTCGGGCCAAGAAGGCCTTACCTTGGCCGCCGCCAATTTTGTCAAGTTCAGGGCCATTCAGCCCGATGCGACGGCATAACAAAGGCGGTCCTGAAATTTTGGGCCCAGGCGAAATCGTTGAATTAGCCTTTTAGTTCGAAGCTTTTTAAAAAAAAAAACATATTTACAAAATATTACATCAATATCGCGCTTTTAACATACGTAGATACAAAATTCAATTCGTTGATAGCCTCAAACATACATATAAAGTAGTACAATTAAACATCTCTTTTGTAGAACATTTAGGTCTTTTAGTTCGAAGTTTATATATATATATATATCATGGTTCAAATGACTCAAAAGATGTTTAAATAAGTTAATGAATTGGCTGGAATAATAAAAACAAAATAAAAAAACGGTGTGAGTAGTAATTATGTGGTGTCGATAGAAACCACATATATATTGGAGGTTGCTAATATATCAGGGTTCAAAAGGCCCAAAGTAGTTTAAATGGGTCAATAAATTAACTGAAATAATAGAAAACAAAAAAAACCCAAAGTGATTTAAAGTAGTCAAAAATAAAAAAAATATGTTGTTGCCGGGACAAAAAAAAGGCCAAAAGTCTGCTGTTGCCAGGACTTGAACTCGAGTCTTTCAAGAAAGAGCAAAATATCTTAACCAACTAAACTACAATAGATATCTAGAAAATATTCGGACATTTATTATTTAGCGTTGTTGATTATCGTTTGTTTGCAAAACACGTATTTTCGGGGCCCTGGGATGGTTGGGCCTTAAGCCCACGCTTCCTCTGCTTCCTTATTGGGCCGGCCCTGCATATCAGGTCCAGCTTCTCAACCCGCAAGCACCCCGGCCTCCCCGACCTCAAGCCCACCTTACCGCCACCGACTCGGCCCTCCCATCCAACTCAATTGCACCTTGGCTTCTTGACAGCGGTGCTACCCACCATGTGACCTATGATCTTCATACTTTATCTCTCCACTCCCCATACTCTGGCGATGACATTATGGTAGGAGATGGCACGGGTCTCCCTACCACTTAGTAATGCGCCAATCCTGTCTTTCACTCTCGCATGAAACATGTCGCCGTTGATTTCCATTTTATTCGTTATCAGGTTCAACGAGGTTGGCTTCGCATTGCACATGTTAATGCCCAAGATCAGCTTGCTGACTGTCTTACAAAGTCTTTACCAAAACCAGTTTTTCATCACCAACGCACCAAATTAGGCATCGTCCCTCGTCTAACTTGAGTATTTTGTGTTTTGTATTGAGATAATTAACTATTTCCAGTAGGTTATATTGTACCTATATATACACGGTGTACCACAACCAAATTCAAGTGTGAAAAATATAATAGGTTTCCATAGAGCAATGATAGTGGCACAACGGTTGTGCAACAACGAGTGACACAACGGAGATCTGCACCGTTGATTATAATAAGTCTGAATTGATCATGATGTATATTTAACATAATCAACGGTGCAGATCTCCGTTGTGTCACTCGTTGTCCGTATCATTACTCTTTTCCATACTCTGTTAGTTAG
This sequence comes from Gentiana macrophylla, assembly GCA_026214975.1. Taxonomy (NCBI): domain Eukaryota; kingdom Viridiplantae; phylum Streptophyta; class Magnoliopsida; order Gentianales; family Gentianaceae; genus Gentiana; species Gentiana macrophylla. The sequence goes on along the minus strand of CM047811.1, from coordinate 119,902,042 downwards.
CTCTTATATTTAATCGTAAATATCACAATTTTCCTTGGTCGGTATGAAAGATCAAACCAAGCATTTAAAAATGAAACAAAAATGGTAATAAACACCAGCGTACATAAATTGTATTTTAGGTGAACCGACTTAAAAAAGAGAGAGGTTACAATATTTTATAAAGCTAACAATGGGAAGTTTGTCCACTGAAAAGTTAGTATTTTTTTTTTTTTTTTTTTTTGAAACTCAGTAATTTTATTAAAAGAAAAAAACTGAAGTTTACATGACCAACCCCTGACCTCACCACTAAGAAAAATTGCGTCATCAATACATGTTCATCACCTCCTTAAAACCTTAGTCCGGAAAATCCTTATGGAAAAACCCGGATGCTAAGGAAGGAGTGTGATCCCCCATGTATTGGTATGAAAACTAAAGCAAAGAACAAAAGGTATCAAAACCAAACTAAAACAAAAACTAATGACAGTCCACTAAAAAGTTAGTTTAGTTACCAAAAATGGATTGTAATTATAGTTGTAATATTCCGACTTTCGTAAAAAGGGCAGACGTGTCATTTTGCGAAAACGTAATTAATATTCTTTTTCCTTTTCGTTGGAATTTAAATCCTTTGAATTTTAACGGTTTCGGTTTAATGGTTGTTCGAGGGTATTGGAGTAAATTCGGGTTTAAAATGATAATTAGGTTGTCGTATATAAACGGAAATATACTAAAACCTAATCATTTTTCCTAAAACCCTGAATCTTGGAGCAGGCGCACTCCTCCCCCTCAGAAAAGAGAAACCGCTGTTTTGGGCATTGAAACCGTCAGTTTTCGATCCTTGATATCTCATCCGTTCCTCTTCCGTTTTCAGATCATAGCATACCGTTGGAATCCTCGTGACGAGAGCTTCGCATCGGTACCAGGCACAACTTCTGATTCTGAGTATTTAGGCAGATAAGGTAAGGAGAAATCCTTACGTTTTCAGTTTTGAATTTATAACAATTGTGTTGCTTTCCTTGCGGTATTAGTGGTTTAATTGTGTTAATTTGATGCCTAAACAATGGTTGATGTTTTGGTATGGGTGGTAGTTTAATTCGAGTACTTTTGGTCGTGAAAGATTGGGTTTTGGTTTGGAAAACGGATGAATACGATGATGTGCTAAACCGATTTACGGAAAATCGCCAGGTCGGACGGGCGTCCGGTTTTACGGCGGGGGCGTCCAACCTTGGGCGGGCGTCACAGATCCTCGGACGGGCGTCTGGAGTGCGATTTTGATCTGAGATTGAAAGGGGATGTCGGGCCGGGCGTCCACTTTTTGGGCGGGCGTCCAGAGCCTTCGACGCAGGCGTCTGGTCCTTCGAGCGGGCGTCTGGTCCTTCGACGGCGTCCACCTGGAGCCGGTCTCGGCTTGTTTAAATTGGCTTTCGACTATCGTTTAGGGTTGTTTAATCAACCTTAAACCTTTATAAACGATATTATTATTTTATTATAACACCTTTAAACCTTACTTAGGCTAGAATTGGTCTTCGATCATGATGAGTGGTGTCGATAAGGATGTGTTATCTAAATGAACTAGGATGGTTAGTTAATCACCTAATACAACACAACTTGCTAGATAAAAGATTAAACACCATGTGGTCTTGGGTAGATCCTCGAAGATCTATAGCGTGATGTGTGAACAGACAAATCAAAGTGAGTGTCCTATCGGCCTGCGCAGCCTATAGGCATCGCCGTATGTTCATACTATCGGAACCGGTTATTGTATCCTCAAGATTTCAATACGTTCGGGTTATTGTATCTGAAGATTTCAATATGTCACGTTCCACCTTGATAGCATGTTGTAACAAAGATAAGCTAAGCGATTCTGATTTAGGCATCTTTGGGAGATGTAACCTTTTGCGTAGAATCGAGTCTGTCTTGCCTTTTAGTTGAAACCTAATAATGTTCAACCTTATATGTTCTAAACTTAAACGTACTTCTCTTCCTTTCTTGAGTATTATATACTTACCCTTGTGCATTTACATTTGTATGTGCTTGGGGGTGAGAAAGCGAAACAGAGTACGAGTATTACTTAGGAGTATGTTCCCGAGAGGATCTCTGAGCTTGACATTTGTTTTTATGCACTTTCATTTCACGCAGGATATGTTGCCTTTGTTTTATACTTTGTTCATAGTACTTTGGGATGACGTGTGTTCATCTCTACTTCTTATTTCATAGTACTTTCCATTGGACTATTCGGGAGACTTGATTGTATTGTTTTGATACACTTTCGACTTTTAGTACCTTTTTCTATTCTAGTATCTTTATGGATATTTATTACCCGAGCATTTAATTTCCGCGCGCTTGATTGTATTGATTGTAGGCTTACATGTATAAATGAATTAAATTTTATTTATATATGTGCGAGCGTCGTATTTCCGGATAAAGGCTCGTGTCCGGAACGGGGCGTTACGATTGGTATCGAGAGATACGTGTTCCTTAGGCTTCTATTCTTTGAGTTTAACTCAATCTTATCTTTAGATCCTTAGTAACACTCTGGTTCTCTTGGTTGTCGGGATGACTAGAAACACAAGATCGAGGATTTTGGCTCTTGGTAATCGACGTCTGAGAGGGGTGAAACCTCAGGGGTCGTCGCGATTTGTCACCGCCGCCGCCAATGCATACACCACCGCACTGAGCCGGGCAGTTCGAAGATCGAGCTCCACCACCACCTCCTCCTCCACTGTGGTTAACCTGCGGCTTCACTTTGGCCTTCTTCAGTATCGGCCAGTCGGGCGCGGGCGCCGAAGAGGACGGTTGTCTATCCATCACCGGTGACACAGCACCACATCAGGCTATTCCTCAAGTATGGTTTTCAGGCGACCACACAGTACCCTCCGCCAGATCCTCCGCAGTGCAGTGTATCCTCCTTATCAGCCGAGCATCGAGCTCCGTACTACTATCGGCCAGCGACCGCAGTACCCTTGGTTATCCCCTGGTCTATCACTTTCAGGCCACCGGTTCAAAGGCAGCGGCAGCAGATACCTATGGTTACCCTCCGGTTTACCCACCAGCTAGGCCGGTTGTTGAGTCAAGACCATCAGATAGATTGGCACACTAGGCCGAGAAGAAACCGTATGCAAGATTTTTATGGAATGTGGAACACGCAAAAGTGAGGAATGGATCGAAGTTTTGAGAAATCGTGTAGAACATAGGTGTCCCCGAGACAGAGATGGCCCGATTAGCGGTCGGTTTTCTTTTAGGTTCACCCGAGTCTTGGATAGATGCGATTCGAGTAGCAACGGTAAGGTCACAGATTGGGCGGCTTTCAAATCCATGTTCTACAACGAGTACTTTCCGCAACGGTACAAGCGGAAAAAGCCATCGATTTACAAACTTGAACAAGGTAATCAAATGACGTTGTCCCATACACAAATCGGTTCAATGAGTTAGGAAGGTTTTATCCGGAGTTGATGCAAGTGGAAGAACGAAAGATGGCCCGTTACAAGGGCGGTTTGGCATATGGGATTCGATCGGGCATGCTAGGCTTTACTGACAAGGAATATGGCGAGCTACCGAATAAAGCCTTGGAAGTCGAAAATTTCGTGAAGAGAGCTACGATGGTTGTTGGTAATAAAAGAAGCTTTGAAACAAGTCAGGGTAGTGGCGGAGAGGGCTCCGCAAAGCCAGATTCGGAGGTTTCCCGCACAGACAACAGTTAGACCACCGGGTGGTGCCCCACCAGCAGTCAGGCCACCAGTTTGGCGCTCCCCCGCGCAGCTAGCCCCCGGTTCCCTCAGTTGTTTCTTTTGTGGCGAGCCGGGTCATTTCTCCAGGAATTGTCCACGCATGAGCGCCAAAGGCTCAAGCGGTCGACCTAGTAGAGCGAGTCCGAGTAAGCAGCATGAGATGTTTCTTTGTTGATGCCAGAGAGGTCGAGCCAGAGGATGATGTGATCACAGGTACCTTTTATGTTTGATTTGTTCTTTTGAGTTATTTATAGCATGCTTGGAACATGTTGTAACTTTAGTTAATTGGACAAATGCATGATAGGTATGATAAGAGTAGGCAATCTAGTAGTCGTGGCCTTATTTGATACAGAGCTTCAACCACCTTTGTGTCCTCTAGGATTGCTAAGAAACTAGATTTACCTATGGAGCATTTGAGAGATACTATGGAGATTGTTACACCCTAGGCAAGGTAAATAAGGTGGTTAAGATGATACCACAAGTGGATGTTCGAGTTGGACCTTATCGATTGTAAGAGTGACTTCACGGTTATGGATTTCTCGAGACTTTGATGCGATTCTTGGGATAGACCGGCTATCCAAGAATTATGTTCACTTAGATTGTAGGGCCAAGAGAGTTACTTTCGAGTCCCGGGAAAGCGAGATAAGACTTATCCTGGGAACGTTTACGTGCCAAGCAAGAAGAGACATCCTATCATTTCAAATGGTCAAGGCCATCAGGGCATGTCGAGAAAGGATGTGAGGGCTACTTGTTGTACGCAGCGATGGATGTGGAACAAGCAAAGCCTAAGTTGGAAGATACTAGAGTGGTCGAGATTATCCAGAGGTTTTTCCAGGATGAGTTGCCAGGGAACATGCAGGGCATGGGTCATTGAGTTTGAGATCTGATTAGTTCCGGGGCGGCACTGGTTGCCAAGGCACCATCTGAGATGGCACCGGCTGAATTGAAGGAGTTGAAGGCTCAACTCAAGGAGATGTTGGAAAGGAACATCATTCACCCGATCTTCACCTTGGGGAGCACCGCTTTTGTTTGTGAAGAAGAAGGATGGCGGATGCGGATGTGTATTGACTACGAGGGCTTTGAACAATCGACTATCAAGAATAAGTATCCACTACCGAGGATAGATGATCTGCTCAACCGATTCTGAGTGGTCGGAAAGTGTTTTCAAAGATTGATTTGCGGTCGAGGCTACCATCGATTAAAAGTTAAAGTGGCGAGATATTCCGAAGACGACATTCATCACTTAGATATGGACATTATGAGTTCCTTGTTATGCCTTTTGGACTCACTAATGCTCCATCCGCATTTATGGATTTGATGCGTGGTCTTCATGCCTTACCTAGATAAGTTTGTGATTGTCTTTATTGACGATATTTTGGTATACTCTGTGGATGAGGCGGAGCATGAGGAACATCTACGGATTGTTTTGGAAACGTTGAAGAAGGAGCGATTGTATGCAAAGTTTTCCAAGTGTGACTTCCAGTTGGACCAAGTGAGCTTCTTGGGTCATGTCATTTCGTGTGATGGCATTCGTGTTGATCCGGCCAAGATTGAGGCGATTAAGAGTTGGCCTACACCGACTACGATTTGAGGTCGAGCTTTACGGGTTTGGTGGTTACTACGAAAGTTTGTGAAGAATTTCGCAAGGATAGCTACTCCACTCACCAGACTTACACAGAAGAACACCAAGTTTGATTGGACACCCGAGTGTGAGTTAGCATTTGAGTTGTTAAAGGACAGGTTGACTACAGCACCGGTTTTGGCAGTACCCGAGGTGTTCGATGATTATGATGTCTACACCGATGCTTCAGGGCAGGGTCTAGGTTGTGTGTTGATGCAAGGAGGAAAAGTCATTGCCTATGCATCCAGGCAATTGAAAGTACATGAGAAGAACTATCCCACACATGACTTAGAGTTGGCAGCAGTGGTTTTCGCATTGAAGATTTGGAGGCACTATCTCAGATGGAGTCAAGGCTAGAATCTTCACCGACCACAAAAGTTTAAGGCATTTCTTCACTCAGAGAATTTGAATATGAGGCAAATGGAGATGGCTAGAGTTCGTGAAGGATTATGACTTGGACATTCAAGACCACCCGGGAAAGGCAAATGTAGTGTGCGAGATGCCTTGAGCAGAAACCGATGGTTTTGGAGCCCAGGTGTTGAGGCTATCACAAAGGGGTTGATGATTTGCGCTTTAGCGATTTGATCGATTGAGGACCGTCGGTTTGCGGCACCGTTGTTGGCTAGATCGAGTTGATGGATGAGATCGAGCAAAGCAAGATGAAGATGCGATTTTAGTTGATTTGAAGAGGTTGCAAGGAGAAGCCTTACACGATCGGCTATGTGTTGGATCGAGTGGAAATCAGGTATCGGGATCGTCTCTGTGTGCCTAATGTTGGAGATTTGAGACAAAGAGTTATGGAAGAGGCACACAAGATTGCTTTTGCAATACATCCGGGTTCTACCAAGATGTACCGGGATTTGAAAGAGAGATTTTGGTGGCCTCAATGAAGCCGAGATAGCTAAGTTTGTTTCTGAGTGTGACGTCTGTCAGAGAGTGAAAGCTGAACATAGGAAGCCAGGCGGGATGCTTAAGTCATTAGATATCCCAGAATGGAAATGGGAAAAGATCACCATGGACTTTATTTCAGGTTTACCTAAGACGAAGGGTGGACATGATTCTATTTGGGTGATCGTTGATAGATTAACCAAGTCGGCTCATTTCTTGCCTTTCAGGATGAATATGCCCTTGGCAAAGATGACGGAACTATATATGGACAATATAGTGAAGCTTCATGGAGTTCCAGTCTCCATTGTTTCTGATCGGGATTCGAGGTTCATCACGGTTTTGGCGAGCTTGCGGGGAGGCATTTGGTACCCGGTTGGATTTGAGTACTGATTTCATCCTCGACAGATGGTCACCCTGAGAGGACTATCCGACACTTGAGGATATGCTTAGAGCATGTGTCTTGGAGGTAGGAGGATCTTGGGTAGATTATCTACCCGATTCAGAGTTTGCTTACAACAACGCTTATCACGCGCATAGGCATGCCACCGCTTTGAAGCCTTGTATGGTAGAAGATGCGGGACGCCTTTGTTTTGGGATGATGTTGGGAGAAACAGACATCGGGCGAGTTAGTTGAGCAAGCCAAAGAGAGGGTTCGATTAGTGAAGAAAAATCTGCAGATAGCTCAAGATAGCGTAAAAGTTGGGCGGATGTCGACGGAGACCGCTTGAGTTTGAGGTTGGTGACCGTGTTTACTTGAAGGCATCACCAATGAGAGGAGTAAAGCGTTTTGGTCGAAAAAGGAAAGTTGAGCCCGAGGTATGTTGGACCTTTGAAATTCGGAGAGGATTGGACCTTTAGCCTATAGACTTGATTGCCGCCGAGTCTATGTCCGTGAGTTCACAACGCCTTCCATGTTTCAATGTTGAAGAAGTGCTTGACGAAGACAGAGGTTGAGTCTACAGGTGGATCCAGAGATACTTCGGGACAACCTCGCTTATGATGAAAAGCCGATTAAGATTACGAACGAGGAAGGAAAAGATGATTAAGAGGAAGATGGTTCATTGGTTCTTGTTCGATGGAGCAATCATACACTGAGGAAGCAACTTGGGAAGTTGAAGGTGATATGATCAACGAATTCCCGGAATTTTGGATTTACAGTGCGTTCTAGTTTCGAGGACGAAACTCCACTTAATGGGGGAATGTAATATTCCGACTTTCGTAAAAGCGGCAGACGTGTCATTTTAAAAACGTAATTAATATTCTTTTTCCTTTTAGTTGGAATTTAAATCCTTTGAATTTTAACGGTTTCGGTTTAATGGTTGTTCGAGGGTATTGGAGTAAATTCGGTTTAAAATGATAATTAGGTTGTCGTATATAAACGGAAATATACTAAAACCTAATCATTTTTCCTAAAACCCTGAATCTTGGAAGCAGCGCACTCCTCCCCTCGAAAAAGAGAAACCATTGTTTTGGGCATTGAAACCGCCGGGTTTTGATCCTTGATATCTCATCCGTTCCTCTTCCGTTTTGAGATCATAGCATACCGTTGGAATCCTCGTGACGAGAGCTTCAGCATCGGTACCAGGCACAACTTCCGATTCTGAGTATTTAGGCGGATAAGGTAAGGAGAAATCCTTACGTTTTCAGTTTTGAATTTATAACAATTGTGTTGCTTTCCTTGCGGTATTAGTGGTTTAATTGTGTTAATTTGATGCCTAAACAATGGTTGATGTTTTGGTATGGGTGGTAGTTTAATTCGAGTACTTTTGGTCAGGAAAGATTGGGTTTTTGGTTTGGAAAACGGATGAATACGATGATGTGCTAAACCAGTTTCTGGAAAATCGCCAGGTCGGACGGGCGTCCGGTTTTCTGGACGGGCGTCCAACCTTGGACGGGCGTCTGGGATCCTCGGACGGGCGTCTGAGGTGCAGTTTTTGATACAGGATTGAAAGGGGATGTCTGGACGGGCGTCCACTTTTTGGACGGGCGCCCGTCGAGCCTTCGACGGGCGTCTGGTCCTTCGACGGCGCCCACCTGGAGCCGGTCTCCCACTTGTTTAAATTGGCTTTCGACTATCGCTTTAGGGTTGTTTAATCAACCTTAAACCTTTGTAAAAACGTATTATTATTTTATTATAACACCTTTAAACCTTACTTAGGCTAGAATTGGTCTTTTTTTGATCATGATGAGTGGTGTCGATAGGATGTGTTATCTAAATGAACTAGGATGGTTAGTTAATCACCTAATACAACACAACTTGCTAGATAAAAGATTAAACACCATGTGGTCTTGGGTAGATCCTCAAGATCTATAGCGTGATGTGTGAACAGACAATCAAAGTGAGTGTCCTATCGGCCTGCGAGCCTATAGGCATCGCCAGATATGTTCATACTTATCGGAACCGGTTATTGTATCCTCAAGATTTCAATACGTTCCGGGTTATTGTATCTGAAGATTTCAATATGTCACGCTCCACCTTGATAGCATGTTGTAACAAAGATAAGCTAAGCGATTCTGATTTAGGCATCTTGGGAGATGTAACCTTTATGCGTAGAATCGAGTCTGTCTTGCCTTTTAGTTGAAACCTAATAATGTTCAACCTTATATGTTCTAAACTTAAACGTCACTTCTCTTCCTTATCGAGTATTATATACTTACCCCTTGTGCATTTCTCATTGTATGTGCTTGGGGGTGAGAAGGCGAACAGAGTCTGAGTATTACGAGGAGTATGTTCCTCGAGGAGGATCTCTGAGCTTGACATTTGTTTTTATGCACTTTCATTTACGCAGGATATGTTGCCTTTGCTTTATACTTTGTTCATAAGTCTTTGGGATGACGTGTGTTCATCTCTACTTCTTATTTCATAGTACTTTCCATTGGACTATTCGGGAGACTTCAATTGTATTGTTTTGATACACTTTCACTTTTAAGACCTTTTTTTCTATTCTAGTATCTTTATGGATATTTATTACCCGAGCATTTAATTTCCGCTATTGATTGATTGATTGTGAGGCTACATGTATAAATGAATTAAATTTTATTTATATATGTGCCGAACGTCGTATTTCCTGGATAAAGCTTCAGATCCTAACTGCTACGTTCTGATAGTTCAACAAGATCGTAAAGGATGAAGATAATATGTGTTTTTTTTAAGGGTAGATGAAGACAATATTGTGCCTCATCAACTTATGTATTGAAAGAAGAATATCTTTTATCATTTTTAACTAGTTGTTTTTTTTTATAATATTGACTTAATTTGATATTGGAATAAAACTCATAATTTCGCACAGGTAATCCAATGATTAATTATTAGTGTTATATGGAGGGTGAAAAAAAGAGGGAGGGGGGGTGATGAAATAAAACATCTAGAACTAGAAGAACACGTGACAACATTAATTTAAAGGGGAAATTGGGAAAAAGCTAGCTATATTTCAGACTTTTATTTGGATAAAAATATAAACTCCTTTTCATTAAGCAACAAGAACATGTTAATATGTGTTTTAACCTCTCTAGTCACTTTTATTCAACACATGAAGATCGAAACAAGGGTGTTTAAGATTTAGGGGCACGGAATTTTAAGGGTTTTTTTGCCGGACTAGGATAAGTGATAAATGACGGTGTTATGAGGTTGATATGTATTTTTACCTTCGGTTATTCAAGTAATTAGTTAATCTATCTTTATCCATATTGCTTGTCATGTCTAAACGATTGTTTGCAATATTATTACTCTACTAGGAAACTAAATAAATTTACAAACTTATATAGGGATGTATAACCCCTCAAAAAAAATATAGGGATGTATAAATTAAGCTAGACCAACTAAACATAAATACAACAGTAGTTATACATCCACTACTCTTTCAACCACAACATCTTACACAACATAATCAACACAACATATTCTGTTGGGACCAATCACAAAAAATAATTGATCACTTTAATCAAGGACTACACACATGTAGTGTACATATCATTATTCTAAATACAATACAGTGATAAATTACAGGTCAAATTGAAGTCGAAACTAATTCTTATATCATTAAAGATGATGAGGGACGGCACCGGATCTCCTGTCTAAATAATATGTCTAATTTCCCTGTCCAACATAAAACGCTGCCGTTTCATAAAAAAAATTTGTCCACTTGACCCTCCACTTTCTTGATAATAATTTCCTCACTCTTTGTCTTCTTCCCCAAATAGTCTCCCGGCCATTAAAGCCAGTACCCGACTTCCAATTCCAAATATAGTGAGAGTTAATTGACGGGAATTACTTTCTGGTGCTTTAATGAAATATCAAAGTCAAAGCAAACATAAAAGTGTTAACTCACCGGCATCTAATTTTTTGGGATTAAGTTTTGAATGGAATGGAACCATTATAATTATACCTTCAAAACAATGGAAGAATTTATGAAAACTAAAACAACTTAGCCTTTAGAATAGTTTAGAAAAATAAATCATCCTTCAACAAATAACAATACTCTGATGGTGGCTTAATTCTAACTCGCCGGATTCTCTAATCAATTAAACTCTCTTATGGAAACAATGTAACCGGTTCAAAGATAATAATTAGCAAATAAGCAGAGTGGCTACGGTGGTTTGGATAAATAATAGGTGGGTTTTACTTATTATTTTCGTTACGGGAAAGGGTTTGGGCAGGAGCGCCGGACCATTGCCGGAAAGGGCAGGTGATGAAGAATGTGGGAAGTCAGGGGAGTAAAGAAGATGAAGCAAACATTTTTTTTTTTTAATACAAACGGCAGCGTTTTATTTTGGACAGGGAAATTAGACATAATACTTGGACAGGAGATCCGGCCTGATTGTGCACATGTCAAATTATGTCACTTCTTTCCCTTTCTATATAAAAGAAAAAAGAAAGAGAAGTTGAGTAACCGGGTAAAACCTATGATGTCTGAAGCATTAAGATACTTATTACGCGTGCGCCAACACGCGTTCGAAAATCACATCTCACACGCGTGTCGGTTGATTAAATTAATATTATTTAAATTTTGAATATCCGACACGCTTAAACACACGCTAATACGGCACCGACACTTCAACCCAATTTTTAATTTTTTTAATTTAATTTTTCTTCAATTAAAGCGTTAAAATCTGCGATTTTTATCTCTATAATAATTAAATAAATAATACGTTGTATCGTTTTATATGTTTTGTTGATAAACAATCATTTTTACAATTGTAATATTTTGAAGGCCAATCATAATTTCTTTTAAGATCAGATATATGAGTTTGAATATCTATTCTAGATATTTATAGAGTTTATGTAATACCTATCTTACTTTGTCTGGTTTTTTCAAATGTTTACGATTTATATATATATATATAACGTGTCGGCGACGTGTTGTGTCCTTAAATTTTGGAATTAACTGTATCGTTATGTCCGTGTCGTATCGTGTATTTGTGTCTTTGTCTGTGCAACATAGTGTAAAACCTATCTGACCGTTAGAACAAGGAAAAAAATCTGACTTCTTTTATTTAACATAATGATAATATTGAGAATAAATAAAATAGAGTTATTTTATTTAGTGATAATTATTTATATAATGAAGGTATAGAGTAGTTTTTTTTTAGAAAAAAGGTATAGAGTAGTTGATATAGTCAATTAAGTTCACATGACACGCAAAGGCGGCCCGACCATAAAAATTAAGATATTTAATTAACTCGAACCACTTCAACCCATTACATTACATTTAGCAAATTAGGAGACGAACCAAACCTACTACTTGCTTACGTTTATTCATTGACTACATCATGCATTTGATTTTACTTAAAAAATAAAATTAAAAAAAAAAAGAGTGGGGATTTTGATATCAATATATTGTTAGAATTTTATGTGATTAAATCACTACTCCATGATCTCATTTATGTTAAATCAATCAAATATAGTGCGGAAATTAACCGAAAGCGTACCTGGATACACAGGGCCGGCCCAATAAGGAAGCGGAGGAAGCGTGGGCTTAAGGCCCAACCATCTCGGGCTCAAAAATACGTGTTTTGCAAACAAACGATAATTAACAACGATAAATAATAAATGTTCGAATATTAGTTGGTTAGGATATTAAGTTCTTTCTTGAAGGACTAGAGTTCAAGTCCCGGCAATAGTGGACTTTTGGCCTTTTTTTTTTTGTCCCGGCAACAATATGTATTTTTTTTTACTACTTTAAATCATTTTGGGCATTTTTTGTTTTCTATTATTTCAGATAATTTATTGACTCATTTAAACAACTTTGGGACTTTTAAACCCTGATATATTAGCACCCTTCAATTTTGACTACTTTAAATCACTTTGGGTCTTTTTTGTTTTCTATTATTTCAGTTAATTTATTGATTCATTTAAACCACTTTGGCTTTTTGAATCACGATATATTAAGATATCCAATATATATGTGGTTTATCTGCATGCACATAATTACTACTCACACCGTTTTTATTTTGTTTTATTATTCCAAATAATTCATTCATTCATTTAAACATCTTTTGGAGTCATTTGAACCATGATATATATATATATATATATATATATATATATATATATATATATATATATATATATATATATATATATATATAAACTTTGAACTAAAAGGCCTAAATATTATACAAAATAAATGTTTAATTTTACTACTTTATAGGTATTTTTGAGGCTATCAACGAATTGAATTTTGTATCTACGGATGTTAAAAACGCGATATTGAAGTAGTATTTTGTAAATATGTTTTTTTCAAAAAAAAGCTTCGAACTAAAAGGCTAATTCGACGACTTCGCCGAAGGCCCAAAAATTTCCAGGACCGGCCTTGTGGATTCGTAAGGAAGATCGATCTATGTCGTAGCCATCACAAGTATTGATCTTCCAAGACAACACATTAAACCCTAGATCTTTCTATAGATGGAACAGAGAATAGGTAATAGCATGTGTCTTGGGGACCATAACCCTCTTATTTATAGTTGTAATTTCTAATGCCGCCCATCACAATAATCAGAAATTACACTTTAGGCAGGGCCTTCCCACCACTAATGCGATGGAGCCGGCTTAGGCCCAACGGTGCCCGAAGAACCAACATTACATGTTTCGATAATATACGTAATATTGAACAATTAGAGACTATATACATTGTATGTCCTTATGAATCTATGTTTTGCTGCAGCTGAAATAAGACTATACCCTCAACAAAAAAAAAAATTGGTAAGATGCATATCCTATCTTTGCACAAGCTTGTGTTCGATCCCCATTAGCCTCATTTTTTATCTTATTTGCTTTTCAATTTCCTTTTTACCTTTTCTTTTAATATTAATCAAAATTATTCTTTTACTTATTCTTTTTGTACAAGTTTTTTTTTAATCTTATTTGCTTTTAAATTTTCTTTTAATATAATTAAAATTATTCTTTTACTTATTCGTTTTGTACAAACTATACAACACTGTTTTTTTTTTTTATCTTATTTGCTTTTCAATTTCCTTTTTATCCTTTTCTTTTAATATTAATCATAACTATTCCTTCACTTTTTCTTTTTGTACAAACTATACAACACTTTTAATAATACAAGTCTATGTTTAACAAGTATAATCATAGTCATCCTATTGATCTTTAGTCCTTACTTATTTTCATAATCTTTTTTCCTTGTGTAATTGTATAACACTTATTTAGCATTTTTTTAATAATACAAGTTTATGTTTAACAAGTATACTCATAGCTCTCCGATTAATCTTTAGCATATTTTTAAAAAAAATACTCGAATCGATAAAGGTCAAAAAAAAATTTCTTGGACTAATTCGAATCGACAAGTATGAAATTCGAACTAAAAGACCTAATTCGACGACTTGGCCTTAGACCCAAAAAATGCCAGAGCCGGCCATGACTTTAGGTATCTACACTTTAAGTCCACACCAAATAAAATACTCAGAATCCAACCCGAACCGAATGCCCACTTTTATTATGATTCTTTAATAGCGTATACCGTAAATAAATATATGTAGACCCACAATTAAATTATTAATTATATAAAATAACCAACAATCTCCCACTTGGGTCACATATATTTACGAAGTGCATTATTACCGTATGAGCTCAACCAAAACCGCTATTTTCACAAGTATTTCAACAATCCCGTCCATCAGCTGAGTCAACACAGGATCAAAGCAGCTTTCGCCGCAATAAGCGCAGCTAAACCAACAATTTTCACATGCATCAATTCCTCACTGAATGACATGGCTTAGTGTGGATTTAAATGTAACCTTACATCCACAAATATATGAGTCAGAATACTTAATGATCTCTAACTGATCTGACTCATTATATGTGAGCATACTTTATTTTGTTTTCTGTAAGTACCTTATTACTTTATAACCTTACTGGCTGCGACCGAATGATCCTTTCCAGGATCCCTTGAGTATCTACCTAGTATGACTGTAATGTATGCAATATCCCGACGCATACAAACATAAGCATACATTAGACTCCAAAAGAAGGAAACACGTGGAGTCTATTGTATCTCCTCCTCCTTTAAATTAGAATAAGGGTACTGAGTGAGACAATATTGTCTCCCTTAGACACATGGATATCGTGTGGTTTGAAATCCACCAAGCCGAATCTTTCCAAACTTTATCGATATAGAACTATTGCGATAATCCATGAATACCTTAAGAATAATCCCGAACCCGATGTATCTTGATCCCTAATACAAAAGAAGTGTCACCAAACCTTTCATCTCAAATCCGGACAAGAGAAAGGATTTAGTTTCACACCTAAAATCTATATCGTTACTAGCAAGAAGTATGTGATCGGCATATTAAACCAAAACATGAACCTACTCCCACTAAAATTATGGTACATACATTCATCAACCGAATTTGCCTAAAAAATCAAATGAGACAATAATATGATGAAATCTGAAATACCAATGACAAGAAGAATGTGTGAGTCTAGATGGATTTCCTTAGTTTGCAAACCATATTCTTTGCGTCACCTATTGCAAAGTTTTCTGACTGCACCATATAAATTTCTCATTAATGTCCCTATTGAGAAACTTTGTCTTTGCACCCATTTAATGTAACTCAAGATCCATATGAGCAATTAAGAGCCATGATTATCCTGAAAGAGTCTTTCAAGGAAACCAAATAGAAAGTCTCTATATAATCAATGCATTTCTAAGTAAAGCCCTTAGTGACATAACAAGTCTTATATCTTTCCATATTACCATTTGAAATCCTTTTGGTCTTTTATCCATATGCAACCAAGAGGTTTCGTTCCATCTGGCAATGGTAAAAGACCCAAATGTCATTGTCCTTCATGGACTTCAACCATACCACTTAAGAGAGTCAGAGCTTTACATGACTTGAAGGACGGTAACCAGATTGTCCCCCATAATACCAAGATCCTTATGATCAACGAGATAAACGATGTAATCATCATGAATTGTTGATCTCCTCTCTATGATTTTGAATACACGATAAGAGATCGGGATAACTCTGATATAAGACGATTTTAAATAGACGAGCTAGATCAGATCGTAGATTATCAAAGTATGTTTCCTCGTTCCCCGCGTCCCTGTTCAAAAGATAAATCATCTTTGGTGAAGTTTTATTTAGATCAACGTGCCTCTAGGCCCGTGTTCTGGGACGTTACGCTTTTGTGTGTTATTTTTCGAATATTTCAAAAACTATACACAAAATAAAGTTTTTATGGTAAAATCGTCGTATCAAACGTAATGTATCGTAAATTTCTAACCATGTAGTTTTGCCTTTTTTCACTATGCATACCCAGGGGCGGCTGCAGGATTTTTGACATGGGGGTCAGAAATTTATCAATTTTTTTTCCGTATCACACATATATTTGGATATTCAATTCTATACATGTAATTACGGGGAAATAAATAAAAACGTCAATACATAAAAAAGGGATCAATTTCACATATATATGTTTTTATAAAAAAAATTATCTACTATTTATACATAATATTTTTATTTTAGATGTCGACCACACCCATGTCTCTATGTAGAGCCGCCCCTGTGCATACCTAACTACATATGTGAAGAGAGAAAGTATGGACTTAATGCAATTAATTTGGTATAAAAGCTTTTCTACATGAAATACAACACATGTGGAATATAAATGTGTATGTTCTTAAGGGTATATAGGTCAATAATACCATGATCTAGGGGTTCTTATGTGTTTCTTTTTCTCCCGAGTGAACTGATTTCTTATTTTAAATATTAGAAAACAAATGTGTTAAAGTATTATTTTTCCTTGAAAAAGAGTAAGTATATATATATATATATATATAAATGACATGTAACGTAAGCAAACATAATTACTCCCATAATCATCTGAGTACCATCTACCAACTGCACAATGATGGCTCAAGCAAGGAGTTTTTAATAAGTAGTAGTGGAACTGAATCCCTTTTCATTTTCTACTTTTTGTTTTCCTAGTTATATTATCATTACAAAATAAATATAACAAATGATACAAACTCATTTTAGTTTTATATTATTGATTATGATTGATGATCAATTGATTGATATAAATCTCACTGTACATGTTATAGTATGTCACTTGCTATGATTGTCAGTTTTGGTGACTTGACCTCTAAACTGATAAATGATCTGTGCTTGAAACTAATCGAAATCAAGACGAGAATGATGGTCGGCCGATTAAGTATATTCAGTTCTGTGAAAGTCAGTTTGATGAAGTGTAACTGAGTTTCTTTCAAGTCGTCGTGATCGGTTTCGGACTCACCGAAGTTATCTTGAGTATAGCTGAGTTATTCATCTGGGCAGTTGATTACAAGTCTGGGAAGTCAGTTTTGAGCTGAGTTTCGTCTGGTGGATAACAACTGGAGCTGGGGTCCATATCTGGGGTATTTATGGTAGTTCCGACAAAGATCTTTGGCGGTTAGGGTTTGGGACTTGTGTCTATAAATACCGAAGTTGTAATCAATGCAATGTGTGTAATTCAAAGTGTTATTCACACACTTGTGAAAACCTTGTAATTCTGTGCATAATAAATATCTCATTTTCTGTCCGTGGAATAGTCGGCACAAGCCGGGCAACGCCGGAAACCACGTTAAATCACTGTGTTCTTCTTGTTTCTGTGTTTATCAATTCCGTCATTCTTTACGTTTGCATTGCTTCTGTGTTTGTTACTTTCTTAAACTGCAAGATTTCTGTCTGTGTTTATAACAAACTGGTATCGGAGCGTCAGGTTCAAGATTCAGGAGTTGCAGGTGAACAGAGTTGATCTTTACCAAGACCGGTGACCGGTGATAGGATTTTGTGATCAAAGGTTTGTTCTTTAATTAGAAGGATGTCGGCAATGAACGTGAAGATTGATAAATTTACAGGGAGGAATAGTTTCAGTTTGTGGCAAATCAAGATGCGAACCTTGTTAAAGAAACAAGGATTGTGGACTCCTTTATCTGGTAGAGGGGATGCCAGTTCTGCAGATTATGCCAGTCTGGAGGAGAAAGCACATTCAACCATCATGTTGTGCTTGTCTGATGATGTTATCACAGAAGTTGCTGAGGAAGACATTGCTTCCATGTTATGGTGCTTGAAAGCCTGTATATGACTAAGTCATTGACCAACAAGTTCTTCATTGAAGCGGTACGCTCACTGAGGAGGATGCATGAGGGGCTCACTTGAGAGATCATCTTGATCAATGAACACAATATTCCTTGATCTCGTGAATATTGATGTTAAAATTGAGGATGAAGATCTCGCTTTGATTTTGCTTTGGTTTCATTACCAACTTCCTATGAAACTTTGTGCAAACTTCTTCATAGTTGGGAAGGATACGATTGCTTTAGAGGATGTAAGGTCGACTTTACATGCTAGGGGAGTCGAGACATAAAGCGGTGGAGGCAGAGCAGTCAAAGCTGCAGGATCTCGATAGTCGATGTGCAAAGCAGTGGAAAAGAGCATGGCCAGTCTAGGAAGAAAATTTCCAAGAAGACAAAGTCCAAAGGCCCTAATCCACAGATGTCTGTAATTATTGTAAGGAAGCGAGGACATTGGAAGTCAATTGTCCAAAGAGGAAGAAAGCAAAACAGCGGAGAAAACAGTTACGCACGATTCTTTGTAGAGCAATCGAGCATGATTCAGATGAGGACATGGTCCTAATGGCAGGAGAGTCAGCACATCAAACTGATGTGTGGATCCTAGACTCCGGGGCATCCTTTCATATTTGCCCTCACAGAGAATGGTTCTCAAGTTATCAGCAGATATATGGTGTCATATATCTATGGCAAACAACAAAGTCTGCAAAGTAGTTGGGATTGGCTTAGTTCAGTTGAGGGCAGAGGATGGAAGATTCTTTAAACTGAGTGAAGTTAGACATGCTCCATAAATGACCAAAAACTTGGTATCTCTCAGTTCTTTGGACAGCAGGGGATTCATTTTTAAGGGGGAAGTGGTGTGCTGAGTGTCTATAAAAACTCAGTTGAGGTTCTCAAAGGAGTCAAGCAAGGGACTATGTATATATTACAAGGGTCGATTTGTTCTTTGGTTCTCGCTTCTTTGTGGCATCAATCGAGATTTATCGATCCACACTTACAATATTGTGGCACATGAGACTGGGTCACATGGGTGAAAAGGGCATGCAGGTTCTTTCTCAGAAAGATCTTCTTGGGGGATGTAAAGTCAAGAATCTGGACTTTTGTGGGCATTGTGTGTTTGGGAAGCTTCATAGGAGCAAATTCTCGAAAGGGGTACACAACACAAAGTCATCACTTGATTACATTCATTCTGATTGTTGGGGGCCATCAAAGGTGGAGTCATTGGGTGGTCACAGATATTTTGTGTCCTTTATTGATGACTATTCAAGGATGACTTGGATGGTGCTGATGAAACACAAAAGTGAGGCATTCAAGAGCTTCATGCAATGGAAGGCTCTAGTTGAGAATCAGTTGGGGAAGAAGATCAAGAGGCTTCGTACAGATAATGGTCTGGATTTCTGCTGGACTGAGTTTGATGAGTTGTGCAGAAATGAGGGTATTGCCTCAAGATGTATGCTTTCTCATGCTGATTTATGAAGGAGATTTTGGGCAGAGGCAGTAACCACAGCTTGCTACTTAATCAACAGGAATCCTCACACAGGGATCTGTCTCAAATCACCAGTTGAGATGCGGTCAGGCAAGCCTGCACATTATTCAGTTCTAAGGGTATTTGGAAGCACAGTTTACTATCATGTCAGGGAAGGGAAACTGGAACCAAGGGCCAAGAAATGAGTGTTTGTGGGGTATGGTGATGGAGTAAAAGGGTAGAGAATTTGGTCATCAGCATAAAACAGAGTCATTCTCAGCAGAGATACAGTTTTCGATGAAAATTCTATACTCAGTTCATCAGTGAGGAGGATAATCAAATCAAAACCAGTGCTAAAGCGAAAAAACCGCGATGGTGGAGCTTGGTGTGAGTCGGTTGGAATGCAACAATCAACGATCCAAGTCGGGTTTTCATCCGATCTGGTTGTTTGAACAAGAATCGAATCCAAGCCGGTCACCAGAAAATGTCGATTGAGAGTCAAACGAGAACGTGAGTCGCCAGAGTATAAATTGTCAAGTGAGCTAGAAGATCCATGTTGGGATACCTCCTAGGAGGTATGGGTTTGATGATATGGTTGGGTACGCACTTCAAGTTGCAGAAGAAGTGGATGGTTTTGAACCTTCTACTTACAGGGAAGCAGTGACATGTTCTGAAGCATCTCAATGGCTTGTTGCCATAGGAGAAGAAATGGAGTCATTACTGAAAAATCAGACTTGCGATCTAGTTAAACATCCAGCTGATAGAAGAATTGTTACTTGCAAATGGATTTTCAAGAAGAATGAATGGATAACTGATGCAGAAGGAGTTAAGTATAAGGCACGTTTGGTTGCAAGAGGGTTCAGTCAAAAAGAAGGGGTGGACTTTGATGAGATATTCTCACCAATAGTCAGACATACTTCAATCAGTGTTACTAGCAATGGTGGCACAAAGAGACTTAGAACTTGAGCGAGTTAGATGTGAAGACAGCTAGTCTACATGGTGAGGTAGACAAAGAGATATACATGACTCAGCCAGAGGGTTTCCAAGTTCCTGGTAAGGAAAATCTTGTGTGTAAGTTGAAGAAGTCCTTGTATGGACTGAAGCAAGCTCCTAGAAAGTGGTATAAAAGGTTGACAGTTATATGATCCAGTTGGGTTACAGCAGAAGTCCTTATGATTGATGTGTTTACAACAGTCAGTTGGAAGATGGATCATACATCTATCTTGTGTTATATGTGGATGACATGTTTGATAGTTGCAAAGAAGAAGTCGATGTTCGATGATCTCGAAGACCTTCTCAGATCTTGAGTTTGAAATGAAGGATTTCGGTGCGACCAAGAAAATTTTAGGGATGGAGATCTCGGAGAGATAAAATCGGAAGAAATGCGCTTATCTCAAAGTGGGCTATATACAAAAGATTTTGTCAAAGTTTGGCATGTCAGCTACTAAGCCAATAGATACCCCTATGGCATCAAATGTTCATTTGTCAGTTTTTGCTTCACAGTCAGCAGAGGAGAAGGAGTATATGTCAAGAGTTCCCTACGCTAGTGCATTTGGCAGTCTGATGTATGCCATGGTGTTCACTAGGCCAGATCTGTCTCAGGCATTCAGTGTTGTCAGCAGGTTTATAGTTCAACCTGGAAAAGAACACTGGAAAGCTATGAAAAGAATGTTCAGGTATCTTAGAGGTACAGCTGATGTCGGTCTCATTTATGGAGGTGATACTCGTAAACTCCGATCACGGGATCTTGTGATGCGATTATCACGCAGTGATGTGGGCGATGAAAATCTATGGTGGTTATGTTTTCACATTAGGAATTCGGTTGTCACCGAAAGCAACTCTTCGTGCAACAAAGGCTTTATCAACTCACGAAGGCGAGTATATGGCTCTTCTTGAAGCGACCAATGAGGTGTCTGGTTGAAGGGACTAGTCAGTGATTTGGGCTACATCAGGATCAAGCTGAAATTTATTGTGATAGTTTAAGAGCAATTTGTCCACCTAAGGACCAGGTTCATCATGAGAGAACCAAGCATATTGATGTGAGGTATCATTTTCTGAGAAATGAGTAATGCCATTTCTTGTAAGTTTTCAAAACTTACTTATTTCAGTCGCTCAACCAATGCATATGGAAGATGTCATTTGGGCCCATGAACAAACCCTAATGGACCTTAATGAACGTTATTATGAAATCATGGATGTATTACATGTTAACCGTTCTTCTCTACCAAATGCAGGAACATGAGAATAAACCGGACCGCCCCCTATCGATGATCATTGAAAGCGCAACCAGAACTGGAAAAACAGCATGGGCTAGAAGTTTGGGTCGTCACAATTATTTCTGTGGGAGTGTAGATTTTTCTTCATATGATTTCCATGCATTGTACAATGTAATAGATGATATCCCTTTTCAATTCCTTTATTATAAAAGGAATTGTTAGGTGCCTAAAAGAGATTTTACTGATTAATGAAAAGTATTGTAAGAAACGTAAAATCTTTGAAAATACCATGTATTGTATTATGTAACCCGGATCGAGTTACAAATCTGCTATCTCTAACGATTGCGATTCTCTCATCAATTTGAGGAAATGTAATAATGTTGGAAATAAAAGAACCATTTTATTAATCATGTGTTGAAATACATTCTAATAGATAAGGTCATTACAGCTAAGGTGCCTTTAACTGAACTGACAGCACATAAATACAAAGCATTCTCATGAATATTATCAACTGTCCCAGTTGTAGCACCACCATACTTCACTAATATTCTCTTACTACAATACTCCTTCACAAAATATTCTTTCTGCCCTGCAGATGTAGAGCCAGGCATAGTCAGCCAATACACACCCATCCTTAATACCCTAAATATGTCTGTCATGTCTTCCTTATTCATTGCTGAACATGGTTCATCATCATAAATATCAAAAATATCTGACAACTTCAAAGATTCGGATGACGTAGCTTTTGGTTTTTTTTTATCAACAATTAAAAACCATAACACATGAAGTCCTGAGAGTGTTGGGCATGTATGCAAAATCACCTTACCCTTAATGTTAAGGGCATATAAATTAACATCATGACCGACCCTCTGATCTGAACTGGTACCCTGATTAATATTGTTTACTAACTTACACACACCACTCTGATCAATTGCCCATTTTTCATGAATTGTCTTTAACCACTTTTCTGCAAACCTCTTCTGTCTATAGGAGTGTTTTTTTCTTGTAAGGTAAAATAGGTCTTCTAAACGTAGATCTGAAGTAGTTCCTAGGAACTGTTCCAAACAGATTCCTGCTTACACTTGCATACGCCAACTTCCGTTTGGCTGCCAAAAAATCCTTCATTTTTTGTTTGTTGATGACATTGCAGAGGCTCTTAACATCTACCTCGCTTTAGCTTCTTAATCCAATATTTTTCCTTTCATTTACTGAATCTGCAATTAATAGAACGAAATTTAACCAACCTTTCCATTAACAGAGATGGATTCCTCTGGCTCAAGAATAGGGGTCCGTGACAAACGAAAGTCCCCCCCGTCCCTTGACAAGCCTTTAAGAGTTCTAATTGTGACGAAATCCAATGATCTATGCACATCGCTCTTAATCCTTCCCAACTCTTTGGATATTCGTCCACATCGTATATACGTGAACCTATTTAATAGAGCTACTATATTTAAAAGTGCCGAAAATAAACAAAGAAGAATCCAATAATTGTAACTCACACAGATTTCTTCCATGCAATAGATCAAACAACATGAAGAAAATAAAAGTAGTTATAAACAATGTTTACTTACAGTACACGTAATACCATAATTAATTTTATTTTTCTCAGCTTCCAAAAGAATCTTCTGTTCAGCTTCCACATCACACTTCGTAGATACATCACTGCTCATGGGCCCAACACTGTTACTAGGCTCAGCAATGCCAGAAATTAGATTTTTTGATTCTGAGGGTGTACTAAATACCTCACACAAACTGGGCCGGCCCAAATGACTAAATGACGACCTCCTATTAGAAAAGGCATCTCCAGGTCCACAAGATATAGCCTTGGGCTTTTCAAGGTTGCCAGGACGAGCACGGAAGTTGGCGTATGCAAGTGTAAGCAGGAATCTGTTTGGAACAGTTCCTTGGAACTACTTCAGGTCTACGTTTAGATGACCTATTTTACCTTACAAGAAAAAAACTTTCTATAGACAGAAGAGGTTTGCAGAAAAGAGGTTAAAGACAATAGGCAATTGATCAGAGTGGTGTGTGTAAGTTAGTAAACAATATTAATCAGGGTACCAGTTCAGATCAGAGGGTTGGTCATGATGTTAATTTATATGCCTTTAACATTAAGGGTAAGGTGATTTTGCATACATGCCCAGCACTCTCAGGACTTCATGTGATATGGTTTTTAATTGTTGATAAAAAAAACCCAAAAGCTACGTCATCTGAATCTTTGAAGTTGTCCGATATTTTTTATATTTATGATGATGAACCATGTTCAGCAATGATTAAGGAAGACACGACAGACATATTTAGGGTATTAAGGAGGGGTGTGTATTGGCTGACTATGCCTGGTTCTACATCTGCAGGGCAGAAAGAATATTTTGTGAAGGAGTATTGTAGTAAGAGTATATTAGTGAAGTATGGGGGTGCTACAACTGGGACAATTGATAATATTCATGAGAATGCTTTGTATTTATGTGCTGCCAGTTCAGTTAAAGACACTTTAGCTGTAATGACATTATCTATTAGAATGTATTTCAACACATGATTAATAAAATGGTTCTTTTATTTCCAACATTATTACATTTCCTCAATTGATCGGAGAATCTGCAATCGTTAGAGATAGCAGATTTGTAACTCTGATCTGGGTTACATAATACAATACATGGTATTCCCCCAGAGATTTTATGTTTCTTACAATACTTTTCATTAACTGTAAAATATCTTTGTGCACCTAACTAAATATATATATATATATATATATATATATATATATATATATATATATATATATATATTGTTTAAAATTAAAAATTCATCGTATTCATACATAAAATAAAATCTCAAAATTCAGTTGGGGCGCATGCCCTCACCGGCTTTATGCATGTTGTTGGATCTGCCCTGCCCTTGTGTGTGTGAATTTTTTGCGTGTGTGACATGGTGTCGAAGGATGTTGAAATTATCATCTCAACCAAAACATTAAGGCTGCATTTGTTTAGGGTTGGAGTTTTGTTTTTTTTTTTTTTTTTTTTTGGTGTGTGTGGAGGTTTTTATATACTAATGGATAATAAAATATGATAACAATGATTGAAGTAATGATTAGAAAGTTAAAATGTTTTTTTTTTTTTAAATTTGTGTAGATAAAAAAAATGAGTGTTGACATAAATTGAAATAAGGTAGTATAATGAATAAAATAATGTTAAAAATGTAATAAAGTAGATAAAGTGAAATGGTGAGAGATGGTTTAATATTTTTTATTTGTAGTTGAAAAATTGATTAGTGAGAGAATTGTAAGAAATGATTGGTGATGTGATATATAAAAACCCCTAAAAAAAACCCACCCAAAATAGGGAAATTCTTAGGTGAGGACTCCCTACGATGAAGACCCCGCTAGATTTGCGCCATGTGTGCGTTATTTTTGTCCTCTTGTACACATGACGCAAATCTAGCGGGTTCTTCACCGTAGAGAGTCCTCACCTAAGAATTTCCCCCCAAAACAAACAAGGGCAAGTTAACGACAAGTAAGAAATTTATATGTAAAATACAATTGACTCAGTAGCGGATTCAAGAATTCGTTTCAGTAGGTGTCAATATCAAGCGTTTCCCGTTCTACTAAAACAGCTCGATCCCATGACCTCTGCTTTGATATAATGTCAAGATCAAACATTTATCGTTCTACTAAAACCAATTGGTGGTATTAAAGTGCTACTATATTTCCTTATACATTGAGAGTGTGAGTAATCTCTCCCAACAGTAGTGTCAAGTTTAAAAACTATATTTTTTATTTAAAATTTTGTTTTAGTTGAATTACCAGGGCCTAAAATGTATTAAAAGAAAAAAAATCGGATCACAATGGTGTCGTGATACCCCACATTGATCAATTTATATCCACCCATGAAATGACTTTAACATGTCTAGTACTATAGCAAAGAGGTCAATTCAATGTAGCATGTAAAGACATGTTAATAAAACGATAAGGTCAACAAAAGTTTTACTAGCAATTAGAAAATATAAATGAGAAGATGATGTTGATAGAGATATTTGAATCTTCGTTTACTACTCCAATATCATTTTGAACTATTATCTATTTCAAAAGCTTACGTTAATGAAAATGTTGGTAATTTACATGTTTATCACCGTTGATTTAAACTTAAGATGTAAATCATGTAATTACTCTTAGAAAATGTTGAGGGAATTATAAAACCCAAAATTTGAGTATTCCGATGCGATTTGACCTTCTCATTACCAATTCTCAGCTCAATAATTGAATTTACGTTAATCGATTTTCACATTCGATTGATGAAACCTCAAGAACCGACTTTACATTCGACCGATGAAATTTGGCACTACTCAAACTGAAAATCGACTTTACAAAAAGTCTCGTGTTTTTGTATAATACAACATGTAGATTCGATGCGGTGACTTTATTTTATAGGTAATTGTTTATAAGGACTAGTTTGAGTACTTAATTAGGCACTTATGACACACTTAAATCTTAATTGGTTATAAGGACATAAAATTAGTAACTAGACAAAACTACCCCTAATTAATTTAAGAAAAAACCAGCATTGTTTTTTTTTTCTTTTTTCTAGACGCTTAGAAAGTATTTTTTTTCCTGGACGCTAAAAATTTTTTTTTTTTGTTTTTTTTCTTCTGGACGCTAAAGAGACACCACGATGCATCGGTGGTGGTCAATGCATCGCGGTGTCGCTGCATCGCGGTGGCCACTGCATCGCGGTGGTCAATGGATTGTGAGTGGTCAATGCATCGCGGTGGTCAATACATCGTGATGGTCACTGCATCGGAGGTGGTCACTGCATCGCGGTGGTCAATACATCGTGATGGTCACTGCATCGGAGGTGGTCACTGCATCGCGGTGGTCAATGCATCACGGTGGTCAATGAATCGCTGTGGTGAATGCATCGTAATGTCTCTACATCACGACGTCTCTGCATCGGTGTGGTCACTGCATCGCGGTGTCTCTGCATCGAGGGTGGCCACTGCATCGTTGTGGTCAATGGATAATGCATCGCGATGGTCACTGCATCGGAGGTGGTCACTACATCGGGATGGTTAATGCATCGCGGTAGTTAATGAATCGCGATGGCCACTGCATCGCGGTGTCTCTGTACCGGGGGTAGTCACTGCATCGCAGTGTCTCTACATCGGGGGTGGCCACTACATCGCGGTGGTCAATGGATCGGGGGTGGTCAATGCATCGCGATGGTCACTGCATCGGGATGATCACTGCATCGCGGTGGTCAATGAATCGCGGTGGTGAATGCATTGGGGTGGTCACTGCATCGCGGTGGTGAATGCATCGCGATGGCCACTGCATCGCGTTGTCAATGCATCGGGGGTGGTCAATGCATCGCGGTGTCATTTGCATTCGCGGTTGTCGGTGCATTGCGGTGTCGACTTCATCGAGTATCTCTCTGCGTCGCGCGTGTCTGCATGTCGGGGTGGTCATTGCGTCGTGGTGTCTCTGCATAGGGGTGGTCAATGCATCGAGATGTTACCGGAAAGGGAAAAAAAAAAACCTTTTTTAGTGTCCAGAAGAAAAAAAAAACACATTTTTTAGCGTCCAGTAAAAAAGGAAAGAAAAAAAAAAGAAGAAAGATTAACCCTTTTTTTAAAATTAATTGGAGTAGTTTGATTTATATACTAATTTTATGTTCTTTTAACCAAATAAAATTTAAATATGCTCTATTTACCTAATTAATTCTAATATATACACTTTTGGATAATTGTAGATATTTTATTCTATTGTTATTCATTGAAAGGTGAATTAAGTTTCACACTGCCCGAATTCTCAACCGAACAGATCGCAGTAATGAGTAAGTTAACCGACCGACTCAACACAAAGTCTCTATTTCATTCTTGAAAAAAACAAACGAAGAAAAACAATTGAAAAAAGACAAGAAAGTGTCAGAACTGTTTCTTCCCGGATTGACCATATCGGAATAACAAATATTCCGACATTACAATTCATCATAAAATAATCAAAAGCTTTAAAGTTCTCTCCTTTCCTCGGAGTTGGGTAGAGAGTGGGCATGCCTGACCCATTTGTGTTTGTGGGGTTTGCTTCTTATGAAGAAAACAATAATGAATATATCCTCAATTTACACCTTGCAGGTTTTGCTTAAAGGTAGGAATTTGAAGCCATTATGAACCCCTCCCACCCCCTCCCCCCAACCCCACCTATCTGGGTTCTTTCTACAGAAACAAGAAATGCATATAAATTCATAAAATCAGCTGATTACACATGTCACGTCATATACATTCTGAGGTTTATTTAGTTTACTTGTATTGTCAAGAAATGTTTTTAGAGCATGCTTTTCATATTTTTGCATACTGTGCTTATATGAATGCGTGCACGATGTCTTTGGATTGGATCATCATGGAATGACGGAATATTTTTGATAAGGTGACGCTATTGTTAACAAATTGATACTTACTTGTGTGGATGCTTCCTTCTTTTTACCTCGTGTTTTGAACATTCAATATGCTAAGCACTTGTTCCTTTTGCTTCTGATAATGTCTTTGTGATTGATATGCTTTCGTCATTATTGAGTATAAACAATTTTTGGTCTTCACCTTTGATAATTCTTGTGTTTTATTTGTTAATTCCAGTCAAATCTACATTGCAAATTAGAGTGGTGTTAACTTATTTTCTTGGTCTTTGTCAATTGAATTGTTGTTATATATAGTATTCAGTAATCAGTTGTGAAAGAATTTGGGACCTGGGTTTTGACTTTTTTCTAATATACTGCCATGTCTCTCTTAGGAATTTGATCAAACAGGTGGAATGCAAGGATTGTTGAATATGGGGGAGAAACAGAGAATCCTTTGTCTATTGAATTGTTGTTATATGTATTGGGCTGTGTAGGAATTTGGACATTGGCTTTTGACTTCTTGGGTCAAGCATTTTATCAAATAAGTGAAATGCAAGAATTGTTGAAAATGGATGAGAAACAAGAGAACCTTCAGTCTCCAGACACAGTTCTTCAAGACTTCCTAATGATTTCGGGTTCCGAAACAGAGTCCTCCAAAGCTAGTACTTCAGATGTAGAGACACCCCAACATCCCAAACCTGCTTCAAAATGGTCAGAGTTAAAGAAAAATTTCAGGGGTAAATTGAAGAAACAAATGCCGAATTTTCATCGTTTCGATGTCCTCCATTTATCTACAAGATTCAGTAGTAGCATGAGAAAAGACGTTTCTTCCGGAATGATTCCGATTATGGAATCAGATTTCAACTATTTTAAGCCGCAGTGGAAGAATTTTGCTCTCTCTGAACTCCAAACTGCTACCAAGAACTTTTGTAAAGGTTAGTCATTAAATTTCTGCATTTTTTATGAAAAGTCTGAGCTTTTTTCGAGTAATATTCGTATTATAATGTCGTGTTTAACACGTAGATAATATAATTGGAAAGGGTGGTTATGCTGAAGTTTACAAAGGATGTTTAAGAACAGGGCAGTATGCTGCAATCAAGAGACTTACACGCAGTCCAAACGAGGACCGAATCGGTGATTTTCTTACCGAGCTTGGAATCATGGCTCACATTAACCATCCCAATACAGCTAAATTGATCGGTTATGGGGTCGAAGGCGGATTATACCTCGTTCTTGAACTGTCTCCAAATGGAAGTCCGGCTTCTTTGCTTCAAAGTTAGTTCATTGCTTGCTTTAACGCGTTTTGTCTCATTAATTTGATTGATTTTTTTATAAAATATAACTGTTGTATAACATATGTTTTGGCTTTGAAATTACCTTTTATAGGTTCAAAAGAGAAACTGGATTGGAATATTCGGTATCAAATTGCATTAGGGATTGCAAAAGGGTTGTTGTATCTTCATGAAGGTTGTCAAAGGAGGATTATCCATAGAGATATTAAGGCTGCTAATATACTTCTTACGAAAGACTTCGAGCCTCAGGTATCGTAATTATTTGTCTTTATTAATCAACTTTTAGACCTTTGATTTACTTACATAAACTGTTTGTGGTTCAGATTTGTGATTTTGGGCTTGCAAAATGGCTACCAGAAAAATGGACACACCTCAGTGTGTTAAAATTCGAAGGCACATTCGGGTCAGTTACTTTTAAAGAACCGATTTTTTTTTTATTTTATTATAATCTTTTCTGCATAACAATTTGAGTAAAGATTAGTTTTTCAATGTTGATATACAGATATCTTGCCCCTGAATTCTTATTGCATGGCATAGTTGATGAAAAAACCGATATTTTTGCTTTTGAGTCCTGCTTCTTGAGCTTATTACGGACGTCGTGCCTTAGATTATACGCAACAAAGCCTCGTTATGTGGGTATGCTCTCTTTGTTTTCCCAACTAATCATCTTCTTTTTATTTTATTTTATTTTAAAGCTGCAAATCAGATTTAACAAATTAAACGGTTTTCAAACACATCCAATTCTTGTTTATTACGTGCTAGGCAAATCCGTTCTTTGAAGAAGAACGAGAATAAACGAGCTTGTAGATCCGTTACTCATGACTACAATCAAAACAGAGATGAACTCGATGATATTGGTTTGCTTTTTTATGCGTGCAAGAATCTTCGGTTTTACGTCCTCGAATCAGTCAGGTATGTGTATATATATATACTTATATGTTAATTTAGCATCCTATCACTATAATTAGTTCTAATCGATTCTGAATCGGACACTATCTTATCCAGATGTTATGTTTATGGTAAGAGATTTGTGGTTAGCCCTTTTAGTCACAACAAAATTGAACAGGAACGTATGTTGTAGAACACAAATACACACCGAATACTTAGGATACACATCTAGGGTTGAATTTGTATTTTCCAAAAGCCCGATACGAGATTTAGATATGCATATATACCCGATATGTGAAGTTAAGTAGAGTGTTGAAAATTGAGTAAAAACCGTTATATATTGAATGACAAAACTGTCCAGATCGACTATCCGTGCCATGTATCTGCACAAGTGCAACCTAGGATACAAGTCTCTTTGTCTCGTACACTACTAGGCGGTACAAATTACCGTTTGATCCCCTAATTTGTGTGCTTATTTAATTTGCAGGTATTGTTGCTTCTGAGGGGTAGTTGTGGGAGCATAGAATTAGTAAAAACAAAAAAGCTATCATATTGGAAAAAGTATTATGAAGAGCTTTTCAATGCAGAAGACTACAACAAAGCAACTGGCTCAAATGGTATCATCAACCCCACAAACAAACAGTTCTCAGTAGAATCTTGAATTACACCTGGCTTAATTTAATATCATTTATCGAGGCGTTTACATACCTACATCGAAAACTTCATCATCAAGAAGGAACCGAGTGATAATCAACATTACATTACATTACATTACAAAAAGTGTCTCGAGAAAGTTCTGTCGTCGTGGAGTCTCCGTTCTGCGGTATTTAATTAAGGTCAAGTATAGGCATTAGTAAAAGATGTGCACAAATACAATCTTATACCTTTTTAGTTAGGTATATGTCATAATAGTCAAAAAGTTTAGGTTATATATATAGTTATTCTCCCTAGCTAGACATTGGGTATAATATAAGATTTTTCTTTGGCGTAGCGTTACAGTAAAAAATTAATACATGTATAATATATATACATCAACAGCCTGTACAAGCTGTGTAGAACAGTTCAGAGACGGTGTATGGAGGTGATGGGTGGAGCAGAGGCGGATGCAGTAGGAGAGCACCGAGGGCATGTGCCCCCGGGTGAATTTTCAGAGATTTTTTTATTATATTAAAATGATGCAGTTTTATTGTAAAATATATATACAACTTTCGTGATGCAGTTTTATTCTGTTCAGTTCTCTTTCATGCTTACTGTGTCTCCGATTGCTAGATCTGTCTAATGGGCTTAATTAGTTGATTTTATATGGCAATTTGGTGTATAGGTTTACTTCAAATAATCAAGTCAATTTTTCGATATTATTGGCACCACACACCACGCCGCAAGTTTCGACTTTACTGTTCAACATCTGCAAAATCAATTATTGAGTTAATATTTGATTTTCCACGAATCGAATGTCACCGTAACGTCTTAAAGTAGATCAATAATATTAAGAACAACGGAAATGACACCGGGTGTTCCTCCCACCTAAAGGGGTTGTTGAGTTACCATGATTGACCTCCTCATAATTCTGTCGGGTCGGGTGGAGGGGCCCTGTGGGCGAGTGATGTCCCCTTTGCACCTCAAGAACAACGGAAATGAGAGCTTCTTTGTGGAGAATTCTTCTATGATGAGTCAATTTGAGGAGTAAAACATGTGAATGAATCTGGAGCACACAGTTTCAACTCATATTCAAATTGTGCGGTCCAGAATCATTCACGTGTATCTACGGTGTAAATGGAGTGACTAGGGAAAAATTACCCTCAATAAACGAAAAAGGAGCTTTTATTAAATGTAACTGTCCCTAGGCTTCATTTATGATTAATTGATGCCATTTCCAAATCAAGTAATTCTTGTTCTTGTACTTCATAACATTGTTTGGGGAAGTTATTGTGTGGTGAGGGATTTTGAGATGAAATGACGGGTGAACGATCGAACCAGCGCGCTTTAAATCTGAGAATAAAGCGTGTGGTCGTGCAAAAATACTGTCATGGTGTGTCTCATGCGTGTGGAGGCAACCACACAATAACTTCCCCCTGTTGTTTGATGTCTTTTTTTTGTATATTAAGTGAATGTGTTGCTTTCTCCTATCTCAATGATGTGACTATTGCACATGGAAAACCTATTAAAACTACAAACGCCAAATACTTTTTGGTGAATTTTTCAGGTGATGTCTGACATGGAGACACTGATTTGCATATAAAAGGACGTTAAACATAATGTGGTGAATTCTTATTCATCCGGACACAACATGTAAAAATTACGTATTTTCGACAATGAGCTCTATGGAATTGAAGATCTTCCGGCAATACTTCATCTACACAATGTGGTGAAATTTTATCCAAACATGCGATGGTAAAATAGAAATTTTCCTTTAAACCCTACTAAAAGTTGTGCCTCATACTCAATGGGGATGATTAGGGTTTTGTTTTGATGTAAGCAATTCTTATATAGGCCCTTAATCTCATTAAGAGATTGACATTTTAGGGAACTTCTTATTTAATCCTATTAAGTAGCTCACTTAGGAAAAATCAATCTTAATCATATTAAGTAATTAGCTTATGTAGGGAACAATTTAATTTCCTAATTTATGTCATTGTCCAGTGTAATTTTCACATAAAATAAGTAAATCATAATTACTTAACTATATCCATTATTTGTTACATAATAATCCATTACTGTTATATCAAGTGAAAAACCATTTTTCCTAAATTTCATTTATCATATAAATGTCCGTTAGCTAAATCCTGGGAAACCTCTTCTTCTTCTTTTTTTTCTTTTTTTCTAGGAGTGTTACTAATGTGGTTTGTGAGTAGACAAACATGGGACATTTGACTTATATCCATATGCTCCAATAATTCGAATGACCGGCCAATTTTTTCACTCGAATCACTCGCCTCGTTAATATTGACGTCATGCCATCATAGAGCTGAAATTGCACTATTTCGAAATATAGAACATATTTACTCCACTACTCAAAAGTAGTTACCAAGTGCCATTGAAATAACCATTACCAATGGATACCCACCATAGACGATTCGTATATAGAGCAAGGTATTGTCCGTAACACCTCCCTATAACAGTTTATCCTCGACTACCATTATTTCACTAGCGATCGATATCCTTGATCATATCATAGGTTCGCGCGATCAATCCATTCCATAATTAACAAACAAGGGAACAATCTTTCTACTTTTCATTCCGAGGAGTGAACTTCATCTTTGTGACTCACATTCCCGGCTACCAATCCTTGAGTGATATATACTGAAATGGTCAGTATTTGGAACGTGTCTCGTTACGGACTTTGTACGATATCATCATGTCGAATCGGTCCAGTCCTATGCGGTCTCATCACATATAAGTGTAACCACTAAGATGTCCAATACTGACGACATGAATCAGACGGTCAAACTCTAAGTGTTTTGGGGTACCAATAGTGGTTTGACATTAAGATCTCGAAATTTAGTCAATTTCATCATGAACTCAATATTTACGGTAGTTCATCATAAACTCAATACTGTTGTACATAACTTATATGCATTTACATAATAAACTTATAGGGATTTTCTTACATTGTCATTTAGATGCATAAAATAAACAAATAACATGATTAATAAGAAGTATTACTTTTATTAAATTTAAACAAAGCATCAAAGTGTCAACATAGGGGTAGTATTATCATTTGGATGAAATAGTACGTAGTTTCTATATATATATATATATATATATATATAGGAGAAATATGTTTTTGAATAGTGAGGTGTTTCTTTTACTGTATTTTGATATACTTTTTCAAAAGGAATTATTTTGATATAATTAACAGGTGTAAATTTTAAGTTAGTCAAACATGTAACTTATATTTTAAGTACCATAAAATGGTTGCATTGAAAATAAAGAAATACGCCCCTCAAAAAAAGAAAAAGAAAAAAAGAAATACATTTCTAGAACACCACTATCTCTGTAAAAAAAATGTACAGATAGTACAAATTTTCTATCAATTTTGCAAAGAAAACAAAAAAGTCTGATTTGATAACAAAAGCCCAATGACCTTATCCTAAGAAAATAAACTCCAAAGATACCAATTATTGGTCTGATGTCCAATTTTCCAGACGATACAAAAGTGGAATGCCTCCAAACTTGTTCACAATGTAATTCGAACAACTTTTCTATTAACTCTATTAACTGTTAAAAGTAATTAATTTGTTACCTTGTGCCATGTACATTTATAATAACTCACAGTGTGAATAAAGATAAATTATATTGGCATCATGGAAATCTGTATAATGTGAAATTATCGGAGGCATCACATTTGTTATGTTGGTGTGCCATCTATTAATTAATGCATGCAGGACGTGAATTGTCACATTCCACACTTGTTAGTTAAGTTCTACATGCCAAGAGTTTTCGAAATAGAAGTATTCTGATGTGGGGTTGGGATCAAGACCTTCTTTTCTTTGGCGTAGTTTAATTTGCAGGATGTTGTTTTCTTGTCAAAGGGTTATTATAGCGCGTTGGGAATGACTCGCTATAAAAAAACATGACTCCCCACTCCTTTTTTCGTTCCAAATTAGTTCTTCCTTTATGCCAGTTGATACGAAAGTGAAAACCCTGATTGACCCATCCTTGAACTTGGAATCATGAACTAGTAATATGTACATCTTTTTACCCTTACGAATCACATGCTATCTTGAGCATACCCCTCTCTATTGGCAATCACAATGGTGACATTATATGGCACTTTTATAGGCGTGGGAACTACGTTGTGAAATCTGGATAATGTTTGGCGAAACAACTCTTCCATAATTGTGTTCTGGATAATGTTTGGCGAAACAACTCTTCCATAATTATGTTTCGTGTGGAGATGCCTACATGACTCTCGTTTTTAGGACAAGCTCTATTTTATAGTGAGAATATAAAAGCATACCCTCTTCCACCGTATTATTGCTTTCAATGTTTGATCCAATATCACTGATGACAACGTTTTGTCCGCTCTTTAAGCATTGCTTATCGCAGTGGGTTTGCGGTTGCCTTGAAGTAGAGTCTTTTGAGCTCATATCTATTTTGCAAACTGTATCCATGGCCTCTCAATTGGGTCTTCGGTCTATTATGGTGAAAACCAATTCCTTATCTTGTGTTCAACGTCTTCAATTATACGACTGATATTTTCATCCTTAGATTCTGTTCTCAAACTATTTAAGTCTTGTTAGGGCCGTTTTTGTTTGTACTTTTTCTTTTGTTAGACGTAGACATGTTGTATTAACCGCTCTACCTATCTTACAGCCCAAACATTCCTATCTATCAGGAGTTTAGTTGATTGGGGCTCTGTCCTCGCGTTTATGTTATTGTTGCCTGTGAGACCGATTTGACTTAATAATATCCACCTTTTCCGTTCAAATATAAACAAAAAACTATTCCGGTGCCACTGAAGGTTCCGAACTGAAAATTATTGAGCATTGTAGCAGTTGGTTATTGATTAATTGATGATACGCAACAGTGATTATAATTTTCATTTGAAATGTGTAAGTTTATAAAATTTATTCACACAAAGTAAAACCCCAATGATTAACAAATGATGTGTTTTGCTTCAGGGCAAAACTCAGTGGTAAAAAAGTAAACGTGTAATGACAATATTGATTTTTAATAGTGGTGTAGAGGTTCGATTCCGTTAAAAGTCGAATTCTCTCGGTATTAAGAAGTGTAAACACAACTTTTTGCAAACTTGATTACTGAAAATATAACCCTCAATGTACGATTCTTTACAAAGTTGTATGAGCAAGACATTGAAAGCCATTTGAATCGTGGTCAACAATTTCTTTCTTTAACAAATGATGTGTTATCTTATATTTTTATGTAAAATATGTAGTCCATGTTATTTTGTACGATCTTCAATATATTAAATTCTATATTTGTATTTTTTTTTTTTTTTACGGATACGAAATATACATACGTATACTTTCTGTTTTTACTGAGATACGAATTAAGGAACGCAACACTTACCGTTGGACCGATGCATTGTTAAGAAATCAATATAATTTCTATTCATTTTGAAAAGAAATCAATATAATTTTTATTTGTTTGGAAAAGAAATCAATATAATTGTATTACTCTTTCTTATAAAATCATTGACACGTTCACCAAATGAAAGTGCTAAATTAGTAATATGTCATTATTGTCACCTAAAGTGTAACCTTTTTTTTTTTTTTTTGAACTCTTGTCAAACTGTCAGTAATTAAAGGGTTTATTTGTTTGTTTTGTTTTGTATTCTTATTTTGTTTTTTGTTTTGCAGTGGTTTTATGGTGGTCCAGGACCACCATGTCATACTTGTCCATCAATGAAATGTCTTATAAAAATGGTAAAAATGTCAATACATAGAATTTATATTTTACACGGTGGACCCTTGTGTTATTTGTCATTTTCTATTGGTCCTGGATCACCAAATCATCATTGGTCCGGACCATAATAAAATTTCCCATTGTTTTGTTTTGTATTTTAACTTTGTTTTTCTCTTCAACATTATAGCAGCAAAAAAATAGAAAACAATATTCCATAAGAAAAGATAAAGAAGATCGGAGTGGGTCGAAATTCCAAAGCAGCCAAAAACCAATCAATTTTATTCGTCTCTTTATATATTGGGGATTCCTAAATCACTGCCTCCATTAACACCCACAAATCCACCATTAATATTTCATCTTTTTCCGCTCATTTTCAGCCATTTCCCATTTATTTTCTTCTGCTGTTTTCTCACGCACTCATTTCAAAAGGCTTTTTTTTTTCCTAGAGGATTTGGTTGTGATTCAAGTCAAGTCTGATGGATTTAGCATCGCATTTGCAGCAACAATTTGTGGAGTATATCACTTCTCTGTTCCGTGAGGTCAGTTTATCTCTCTGATTAAGCCAAACCCAAGATTTGTGAGGTTTTATATATGGGTTCTTGTTTTGAAATTGAAAGTTGCTAGCTTTATTTGTCGAATTGTTGAAAAGTGATTTTGTTGCTTAATTTTTTCTGTTTTTTTGGGTTAAAGGGGTTCCTCGACGATCAATTTATACAGCTTCAGAAACTTCAAGATGAAAGCAACCCAGAGTTTGTTGCTGAAGTTGTGTCCCTTTTCTTTGAAGACTCTGAAAAGCTCATCAACAATTTAGCCACTGCCCTGTACGAATTTTAGTTTTTTTTTTCCCTTCAATTATATGGATTTCATGATGGGGTTGTAGTTTAACTTGATATTTTACTTATTTATTTTGTTATATCTTCCCCAAATCTAAGCAGTCAACAGCATGTGGTGGATTTTAAGCAGGTTGATGCTCATGTGCACCAATTCAAGGGTAGTAGTTCCAGGTTGCATTTCAATCCCTCTAATAATTCATTTTTCTCTGTTTGTTAGTTGACTTTAGTGCAATAACTTCACACTTAGAGCATAGCAATGACTTGGTTTTGCACGGTGTGAAAGAAGGATGTGGTTTTACTTTACACAATAATGCATACAGTGGCTTAATTTTTTATTTTTATTTTTATTTTTATTTTCTAATTGAAGATTTCATCACGTACCTTTTTTGCATCCTCTGCTAGATTTGCATCATTGTTGTTAAAGCTGGAATATTTTTTTCTTTTCAGTGATGGATTAAAGAAAGAATACAGATCTGGGTCTTTTCTTTTCCTTTTTTTTTTTTTGTATGTATAATGACTTCTGGATTTTTTAGGGGAGAAAAAATGAGAAATGATTAACGGTTTAAAGAATTTGGCATTTTGACATTCTAGATTACCTGCATGGAGTAGAAAAGGGAGGAGAGGGTGGATGAGAAGCTCAGAATGCTATATTTTATTTATTTTTGACCGCGGGAAAATGAGTCATTGTGTATAAACATAGATAGTAGATAAAAATGTGGAAATGTGGCAGTAAACACGTTCATACCAGTGTACCATAGTGAATGCTCTCACAGTTCAAATTCTGTACCTTAATGAGTGTTTTTTTTTTTTGTGAGCTTTCATTTGAATCGGTGATTTCCTCTGTTTTAACAGCATAGGGGCACAAAGGGTAAAGAACGCTTGTGTGTTGTTCAGAAACTATTGCGAGATGACTAATCTCGAAGGGTGAGATTGTACTTTCTGGTGAATTCGATGCCTTAATATGGATATGGACTGATGAAATTAGTTAATGGATTGTGATTGTAGGTGTGTGAGCTGCTTGCATCATGTCGAACGTGAGTACTCTCTTGTCAAGAACAAGCTTGAAACTTTGTTTAGGGTAAGTATTACTTATATGATGGAAACTCTTGATCGACTGTTTATAAGTTTGTGCAGCATAAAAATTGATTTTGCTAGCATTAAGCGGTTGCTATGTTATGCAACCTCATTTGATCATCTCCCCCCTCTTTGATACCCTTTTCTGAAACCCAACCTTGTGTTTATTCGTTGTTAGACCTATTTGGTGCATAATGCTTGTGTTATTTGGGAAAGTATGGACCACTACGAGCCTAATATTTATCGTATTACCTTGTACTTGTAGGAGATGATGTTTTTGTCACTCAAATTTGCGACTTCAGTTTGCTTTAATTACATTTACGAAGCTAGGGATCTTTCTTAATTTGCTTCTTAAGCGTATATTAGGAAAAACGTTAATAAATCCAACTATGTTTAACCCATCAGAGGCTTCCATTTTTGCTCACCCCTTGTAATCTTTTACAACATTTTTAGGTGTTTACTTGAAAACCATGTTTAGCCTCTAAAAGGACACCTTTCTTACTAAGGAAGTATCTTTCACTCAGATACTTGCTCCTTGAAATGTTCTTCCTCAAGATTTTATTGCATTTTTGTCTGATTTATGTACGATCGATTTTCTTTGTGAGGATAGTCTAAATGAGAGAAATCGCATGTAAAGAGTCTCTGTTGCACCTAATCGTTAACATGGTCCTGCTTTGTTCTATAAAAACTTGTACACATGGCACTAGTTTAGTACTGTTGTGCAATGTAGACTCTTTATACGAGAATTTCCCAATTTGTAAACTCGGTTTCCTATACGCAACTAATTCGATGCCCTCGTGTTTATCTCTTATATTTAGCTGGAGGAACAAATAGTAGCAGCTGGTGGAACAGTTCCCATGTTGGCATGAACAGCCATTGCTTTATTGTATGTTGTTTAAACACGATGTGGCAGTCATATTAAACCGGTTTGGGTTGGTTTTGAACGCGTTGTAATGCCAAGATAGGATTTTTGTTTTCTTTTCTTTTTTCTCCTTATGATTAACAAGATTCTTGTTTCAATTGTATCCCTAATAACTCAAGTTTCCTAGTGGTTTGGGCCT
Source organism: Gentiana macrophylla (assembly GCA_026214975.1). NCBI lineage: Eukaryota > Viridiplantae > Streptophyta > Magnoliopsida > Gentianales > Gentianaceae > Gentiana > Gentiana macrophylla. Next base: position 119,862,678 of record CM047811.1, on the reverse strand, counting down.
TATTTTATATTCTTGTATTTGTGAGTTCAAATCCTTTGTAATCTCATCTCAATAAGTGTTTTGTGGAGAAGAAGAAGATATGTTTGGCAGAAAATAAACACGAACAAATTTTTTTTTATTTATTTATGGGGAGAGTTGCTGTTTTTGGAATTTTATAGCATTTGCATAAGTTTCTTTTAGCAGGTTTTATACTTTATTTGTATACTTGAAATCATTTTTAAAACTATTTTACATATATAATTTCTATTTAGAATGCAATGGATGAGAATCTCTACCATATATATAGTCTGAATAGTGGATATGTATTTGTACCATACATGTATTGCAGGATTCAGAAATTTTGTAGATGGTTTTTAAGTAGATTCGAATGATTTAGATCTCTGTTTATTTTATTGGAGGGAGCTATTATTTGCGTCCACACTGAATTTACCATACATCACGTCTACCATCCATCATACAATGTTTGATTTTTTTAAAAGTCGGTTTTGAAGCAAAAAAAAAAAAACCGACTTTCCATGTGTGTATTGTGAGATTCGATCTTCCGAAAGTTTGGTTTTGACTCCTGAACAAACTTTCAGAGGTTAATTCTTTCAGAGGTTAATTCAGTGGTAAAATTGTCATGGTGCAAATTAATAAAGGCTCCCTTGTAGAATTACATTGCTTTACAGTGCACGAATATTTATGTCAGGTAGCGTTTCTCGCATTTAATATGTATCAGACGCAGATACGCGTCAAAAACTTACTATATGCACCTGGGGCTGGGGCAAGTTGGTAATTTCTAAAAGTTGGATGTATGATTCAGATATACATATCTATAACTCGGATATATGAAACGAAGAACTATGTTCAAAATTGAGTAAAATCCGTCTTTTAATTAATGAGTTAAAAGTTATCCATAATGATCAAAAGAAGAATGAAGAAACCTTTTAAAAATCATGTTATTTTGTGCATTCGAATATATACGTCTTCTCTTTTATACCCGTATTCTATGTTTTGTGCGTCATGTATCCGGGTATCCGTATCTGTGTAACCTAGACGGTTCTACTACTGGTGTTCTTTAATAAAGCACAGATGAAGGCTCTGATCTAGGGGAAATACTTGGGTACATGGAGAGTGTATTTTGAAGTGAAGTGACATGTGAAACGATCATGTGTTGCTTTAAATCTGCTGATAAACCAGCTGTGTAGTTCATAATCTTTCTATCTGATTCACGTGTAGAGACACAACACAAATATTTCTCCAGATCGCGGTATTTGAGCCAGTGAAAGATGTATGTATTATTACTATAATAAACATATTAAATTAGGAGTTAATTTTTCCTTATTGAAACTGTTGTCATATAAATAAACCTTTGTGCCACAAATCCCATTGCAACCTTGAAAGCTTTGTCGTAACCCTTGGCTGCCAACAACAACAACAACTGGATAACTATATGAAGTGACAGTTTTTATTTTTATTTTTCTAACAATTAAATAAGTGTCATAAACAATGATGGTATGTAATAAAATATTAAATATACCAAATAATAGGTGTTTAAATAAAGAGTTGTATGATAAGAACGTGTTTAGAGGTAAGTGGGAAGGTTAATGCATGTATAGGGAAGATCCGACAGACACAGGAATCATGGTTGGACTTGTCTTCTTCCTAACATTGTCAGATTCCCTTCTTTGTCATTGGCTAGGGGATAAAACCAGCAATGATACCCCCTCTCCTTCTATGAAAATGATATATAGTTGCTCTATCTACTTAAGTTCATCATAAACATAATCGTTTTGTCTAAAATAATTAATCTGAGTGATCAAGTTAATAATATCTTATTCTTATATTTTCAACTTCTCTCTTTTTTAGGACTAACGCCATCGTCAGGACCCTACTAGATGATTCTAGAAGTGACTCTTACCATTTCTCATGACGTGCATGGCAATTAGTTACCTTTCGTAGTCGGCTCCGATATGCATGCCCTGGCCTCTGTATAGCCCCTGAACCTTGGTGTAGCAAGGCTCACAATGAGGGTTCGATCTCTTGGCGAATTTGAAACTTAGTATTGTTTCATCAACATATATATATATTAGGAGATGAATTTTCCCCATCTCATAACCTAGGTTTTGAGAATGAGATATTGATCTAGGAACCACTTAGGTCTATCGTTCTTACTTGCCTTAAAATGATTATCCTAAGTTATCAAGTTCATGATGCTTTGATCATATATATTTTGATAATGTTTCTCACATTTTTTCAAAACATGATATCATGTATATCATCCGTTATGTATTCTCAGTGCATCTTCCACGACACTTTAATCACCATTAGTCATGAGAGACCTCGAACTAGTTGACGAGACATACACTTTCATCTATAACAAGAAAGGAGGTAATAAAGATATATGTTGTGGCTAAATGTGTAACGTACGTACAGTGAAGGAGCAAATCACTACCTCAAAAGATGATTAATGTGGATATGGTGCGGTTGTTGGGGTTTGGTGCAAATTAATCACCCCCGCCACAAGTGTACAAGACTAATTAAGCCATGCAATGTCTCTCTATGCATTTAAATACATATTGCAAAGAGACCTAACTCCACACATTCAATTATTTAGGATCATGTGCCAACCCAACTGAAACATAGAAAAATCTAGTAGTGTGTCCTAAGAAATGGCATGACAAGACACAACAGAAAGAGAAAAAAATTAATGTTCCATGCATGCATGTAGTACAAGTGAAGATATATAGATATATATATACACACACACACTACCTTCATTCCATATTAATTATAAGTCATTCTACATCTTTAGATTTGTTCCACAATATAAGTCATTCTACATTATCTATGCAACATTTATTACTCCTTTCTTCATCTTATCCCTAATTTATTATCAATCTAAAAACTTTTCATTATTTAACAACTATTGCATTAATGATACTCAAAGGGCATTTTAGACATTCAACCTTCAAATTTATTATATTCAACCACTTTCTTAATCAGTGTGAAAAAACATCCAAAATGACTTATAATATAGGATGGAGCCATGGAGGTAGTATATACAAGCCCCCCTCCCCCTTCCTAACGCCTAAAAAAGAGGACATCAATTTTACTTTTGTGCTGAACCACCTCATAATGTTTTTTCTATATATAATTCATTAAATCATGTGCAGTTAATTGTATGTTTTACGTAAAAATACAAATGGAACGATATCAACAACAGGGGATGTAGCTCAAATGGTAGAGCGCTCGCTTTGCATGCGAGAAGCACGGGGTTCGATCCCCCGCATCTCCAATAATAGTCTTTCTCTTTTTTCCTTACAGAATCACTCTTTCTTTCTTTTTCTTTTTTTCTCTTTTCGTTTTTCTTTTCTATATTCTAATATCAGCTAAAAATAAAGCTGATTGCAGTTGGCAGCTTGTCCGAGCTTTTCTTTCTCACTGTATTCCCAAAGCTTTTAATTTAATTTAGGTGATAATATTGCTTTACTGATACTTTAATCATCCGTCAACTGTATAGATATTTGACCAAAACAAAGCCCCTTGAAGTTGGCAGCCTGTTGGAGCCTTTTATTTCTGACTATTATCCCATTTTTTTCAGTGTATGATTAGAGAAGCATACGAACAAAGTCGAGCCGAATATCAGATGCTCGAGTTTTAAAAGAAAAAAGAATAATAATGAACTTCATTGATCTGTTTGGTTTGAAGGAAAAAAAAAAACGACAGTAAAGAAATGAAAAGAGAATGAGAATGAGAATGAGAATGTGAATGAGAATGAGAGAGATTTATACATTGTGTTTGAATTGAATAGACCATAAAGGAAAGGGATTTGATAAGTAATGAATGTCGGGTCTATTTTAATTTTAAATTTATTGTTTTCTTCAGGTTTCCGACCTGTTTTGAAAGTGAAATTTTAAAATACAACCGTTGTAGGAAGGTTATACCAAGTGGCATACATTACAACCACTCATTTCTAACCTCTCACACACGATACAAGTGTATTATGTGAAAGAGAGTAAAAATGAGAGGCTCTAATGTATGCCACTTGGTATAATCTTTCTACAACGGTTGTATTTTAAAATCTCTCGTTTTGAAAGGAAAAGTTGAACAATTTACTTTGGTTTACTCTATTCCCCTTCATTTCCTTCCTCTAAAAGTTTATTATCAAACGCCTAAAATCAAATCCTTCATAATCCCCTCTTTTCCTCCCTCCCTTTTCTATCAATTCAGACAGGAGGTAAATATTGTGTTCAATGTTTGAACATTGTTCGTCAATCTACTGACCTAACTCGAGTCGAGCTCAAACGATGTCATCTCCCTCTTTACATCATATATCAATGTTCTACAACTTTTGTTTCAAAAATGTGAAACAACGACTAAGATTTTAGTTTTTTTCTCTCTTTAATTTAATGCTTCTGCAGTAACATTTAACCAAAATCAAGCCTGCAGATGGTAGCCTGATGGAAACTTTCTTTCTGATAGTACCACACTGCTTTCGGAAAATCGATTATGAAAAATATAATCGGCTTTTAAATGGACTATCATCATAATTGACTTTCAAAAAACCAAACATCAATTATTGAATCAAAAGCCGGTTTTTAGAAGGTCGATCGTCGGATTTGAGTGTGTAAGTATAAAGGCACAGTAAGGAGTTAACACTAGTGTAAATAAAAGGTCCAAAAAGTAGATTTAAGTTTAAAAGGAAGGCTTTGCAATGAAAAGAGACCGAATATTTACGAAAACATTCCAACAGCACAGATAAACATCAGTATTAATAAAGTATGAGTTAAATACCTTCAACCAACTGGACACACTGCTAATTACTCCAAAACAAAAAAACATTACTAATAAACAACACCAGAGGGTCAAAATAAATTATCCAGAACAATAGAGTTGAGATGCTCATCACATCTTCATCATCCCCTCTGTTTCCTCAACCAACAGTTTCTTGGACATTACTTATTAAGATGATCTTCTTGCCCTTTCAGACTTCATCCAACACCTGACAAGACAACGAGTGTGTCGGTTTTTTTCAAGAACTGGCCATGGATTCGATTAGAAGCTGGTAACCTTCTGGAATAGTTGTCTGTGTCTGCACACACTCTGCCAGTCCTGGTACATCACTGGGATCTAAAATCCGGGCCACAAAAAGAAGCAGATGGAAGTCAGATATGCGCTTCACGAATGGGAGATTCTTTGTTCTGTCAAGATGAGTTCTCAAGGCTCTCATGGTTACTGGCACGTTTCGGTTCTCAATTGGGAATGCTGATGATAGAGGACCCTGCAACATAACAAAAGCTCATTTTAGAAAGATTCTATATACATCATGTATATATACACTATATATGCATCATACGAGTTTTGCAAAAGAGGTGCACAATGTCCCAAAAAGTATATATCAAGTCACAAAAAAGGTGATAAGAAACTGCAGCATGTAAGTGGGATGGGGGATTTGGGGGGGGAGAGGGAGGAGGCAGCAATCATTGTTCGAATATAAGTCTCTTCCAAGACATTAGGCCTAAGCATAGCAGAATAAGGAGAGTACATTAGAATCAAGCCAAATACAAGAGTAACAAAACCAGGCTAATTGTCTTTAAAGAAGAACTTGAAGCCTAAGGCCAGCATACTTGAGGGAGCCAGCATTTTTTTATAGCAACTACTACAATTTCATTGGATCCCAGTAACCACCACACCGAAAACGGTAGCCGTTGCCTCTTTTTTCATACATAATATTTAAATTTGTTACTCAGTCTAAGTTAGAGTTTCTCATACTAGATGGCCACAAGTAGGAAGTTTGAGACATATTCATATCATATAGAAAACATAGACACTCATCATAAGATGAAACTAATGAAGATTAGAGTGATCAAACAAAAATTACCGGCACGTCTCATTCAATTATTAAACTTTAAACACTTAAAAGGGCTCCAAGTAAACTACGAAAACTGCAAATAAAGTAACTTTACAAACAGAGGTCATGAAAGCAAAAACACAATCAAACACATAAAATTTTGCCTGAAGTTACAAGAAACAAACACAAATACACATGTTTCAACTTCCTTTGTTTCATCATTCCCTTAAATGATTGCATATTATTATGGAACATCCCATTAAATTACCCATACCATGCTCCAAAAATCAATCTAATTAGGCAAAATAACATCATTATATCAGACATGAGAGATCTACCTACTTATCACTATCAAGCAATAAATTTTCCACATACTAAATAGTCAAATTCACAGGCATAAACGGTCCAGAACATCAAACAAAAAAAGAGCTTGCTTTAATTGGTTTAAGAACTTCATAGAATGTTATTAAAATGCATACCTGATGATCAAATATCTTCACAACAACCAAGAAGAAATCATTATCAACCTCTTTAGTATCCTTCACTCCAACAACTACTTCCTTCTTCATCTTAGACAGCTTTGGATCAGCCCCCTCCGTTATCTCTGTCTCAAACCACCCTTCCTTAAACAGCCTAATACAGATATCACTCATCTGAAAGGCCTCAAAATGCACATCAGCACCACCATTCTCATTCACCTCAAGCTTCACCACTGCTGTGACCCATTCCTTTAAATCACCTTCCCCTTGAAGCTCTGCAGCCTGTAAAATCTCTGCATTCGACAAAGTGTAATCCTTTTTGTCCTGACTAATCGTCTGGGTGAATATAAACCCAACCTTCCTCATCCCTAACCCCATTGCTATAGCCTCCACTAATTTTTCTTCCTCAGGAATGCGTAAAAGAATCAAACTTTCCTCCGTCCCCTGCTGCGGCGGCTCGTAGATGAAATTTACCTCAACTTTACCTTCAGGAGATACTGTCCCATACATAAAACCCCCACGCTTCACAGCAAAAGCTAAGGTTTCATTCACATAATGCTGAAACGCATTCGCGGCATCACGATCAAACGACACAAGCTCACAATGAGGATTCTCCTGACGACTAACACGCATTTGCTTCGCAATTAGGTCATCCATAGTCATCTTTCTCCCAAACGACCCCGCAGGGTTGACAGGTGGCGCACCGGCGACCGTCCGTTCACCCTCATAAGCCAGATAAACAATCGAACCATGTGATAGATTAAGTGAAGACAATAACGTATGCGGATTTGACATATCAGAGAACTGACGAAGATCGTCTAGGGTTTTGGCCAACAAAAGGTTTTGATTAACAGATAGGGTTTGTGATTGAATCGGAACTTGAAGCTGAGATTGGATTTGAAACCTGAGTTCTGCAACTGTGGCTAATGGATTGTCGATTTTGATTCTTTCGAGCCCATCTCTACTACGAATTCTGAGCATCATCTTCTTCTTCTTCTCCGGCGTTGATCGGCCACAATTACAGATTCCTATCCACAAATCGGAGAAAAGCAAATTGCTACTTTGTAATCAAAAATTAACGGACAAAGGCGTAGTCTTTATACTGAGAGTGGGGTGAAGAATCCCAAATGACGTCGGTGAAAAGATAAAAGGATTCTAGTTCTTCTCGAAAAAAGAAGTTAATTCCTTGTCAAAAAAGGAAAAGGAAATAATTTAGAGATTTTTATTTTATTTTTTAAAGGGAATTTAGAGGTTTATTTTTTATTTTTTATTATAGGGAATTTAGAGCTTTTAAACACATTTTTTTTAGGAAAGATTTTAAACACTTAAACGATATACTTTTTTACCCAAAGGACGAAAGCATTTATTACTAACCCGGAGAAATCCGGGACTAAAAAAAAAAACCGGCACTACCCGGCACTTACAACTACCTGGACCAACTCAGCATCAAGAAGTCGGCACTCGGCGGAACCACAACAACAACAACAACGTCAACAAATAGATAGAAAAGTCAGGGAGTGCTGAGCCAAAAGAGAAAATATATCTCCTAAAATTCGATAAAATAGCTACCAATGATTACACGGATTCCCGGTCCATCCATCAATTGACAAATAAAACAAACTACACAGAATACAAAACTAAAACAATATTAACAAACAAAACAAAATAAACAAAAGGTTGGCAATGCCGTCACCAATGGAGTCCACCACCACCGACCGCCGCCTCCGGGCGGAGAACGGCTTCCGTAAGAGATGACTAACGCCTCCGTCAAAAGAACGACTACCATAACCGCCAAGCTAAGAGCCGGAGCCTTAATAAAGCTATGTAAGCCACGCAACGGTGGAAAGCACCACTCGGAAAGGGAGACAACCCAAGCCGGAACAAAAACAAAGAAGACCAACAGAGGGGAGGAACGATGAACCGCCAACGATCACCACCGGACCACTGCCGAACAAGCAACTGCCACCAGATCACCGCCGGACCTCCACTGTAATCTTCATGACGCCACCACTGCAATACGACCGGATCAGAAAGGCGAGAGTGAATCTCGAGATCCGCAAAGCCTCGCCGCCCATCGGACCCTACCAACTATCAGCCCCAAAAACATGAGAAAGAGGCGCAAACAGAACACTCCCTACCTCCATCTCAACGAACCTGATCAATGAGCGGCGAGTTAAAAAGACAAAGAGAAAACACCCAACTATTTACAAGATGAGAAGAAAGCCACCTCCGGCAGGGCGCCGGAGGGGCGGCGGCTGCTAAATAGGTCCTGCTGCAAGAAGCTTCTAGTAGAGAGAGAAACAGGTGAGAGAGATAAACGAGTTAGATCTATGTATCTTTACCATACATACTGAAGGATGTAGGATCTTAGATCTAAACGAGTTAGATCTATGCGCAGCGGATGGATCACGACTTATACATCACAATACATAGTTAAAGGACTTAAACTACTACAAGGGGGTTAAGATCATGTTACCAATATCGGGAAGAGACGCCTTGATCTTCCGATGTGTTCTCCAAACGGCGGTTGGTGGACACTCTTCTTGATACACGAACCTCCTTGATATGCAACCCCAAGAAAAACTTAGGGTTGCATAGAGTTTTTCTTCCTCTAAAAACCATAGACAAGAAAAATAATTTTTTCTCTCTTTTACAAGTGTGGTGGTCGAATTATGCCAATGTCTAAGGCTTGGAAGAACTCTCTTTATATAGGAAAGTAATCATTGTCCTCCAAGGATTTAATAATCAAGAGACAATTATTACATTAATCCTTTATTCCAAATAAAAGATAAATAAAATGATTATCCCAAACAAATTAGGATAAATCATATTATTATCTAATATTCCATGAATTATAATTTAACAAATAAAAGATAAATCACATGTCAAATAATTATCCAAGAAAACTAATTTCTCTCTAATTAAATAACATCACATTGGCGCCACCTTGTAGGGTTACTAAGCCCACATAAAATGTCTTTTATGTGTATTATATTATTTAAATTTAACTAAATAATATCCATGCATATCAATTAATTAGCCCACCAATTAATTATCAATGAGGCCCAAATAACAAGATTATTAGTCCGAATTACATAAGCCACATCGGGGACCACGGACCTATAACCGTGAGCTCCAATAATTAATTATTCGTCAAACATAATAAGTACATTAATTATTAATTCCGGGATTACGCCACCATAAACCCGGCTCGAACTCTACCAATTATAGATGTATACTTATACTCAACCCATGTGAGTGAATAAGCGTCCATTGACATAATCACTACATACGGATTAACCCTCCATAGATCGTCCATTCTGAGTGGGAAGTCTCCGTGAACCCGACTTTGAATATCTTATCCTTATTTACCATTAACCCCCTGATGATCAATTAGTACGCATATCTGACTAGTAGCTAATTAGTCAAATGCGAACTCCTGGGATCGATCACTTTCTTAGGGCTAACAAATAAGGGGACTGTCTCTATACTTCCCGTAGGAAGGAATGGATTCCATGCTTGTGAAAATCAGAACTACTCACTCATCATGAGATAGTGCCAATGAGAAGTGGCTTGGAACACATATTCAAGTGAACCGTAACTAACACATCAAACACTACCCCGAGACAAGCAAAGACTCCTCAGTGATCACCTCAGGATTAAGGTTGATCCATATATGATCATCTAATGATTTAATAAGATTCCTCGATTACGGAATTATATCGAGAAATTCAGATTAAATCGGTCCAATCTATATGAATGCCATCATATATAAATGCCCCACGTAGGTACCTCTACCGACAAACCGGATAAGATTATCACACCCTAAGGTGTTAGGGGCGCATTATTGGTGTTTTAATCAAGAGACCCTAAACTCTGATTAAGTTCACCACGGACTAACAGTTTAAGTATATCACCACTAACTCAATCCTCATGTGCATGTCATACACTGAGTTAAGCGGTTACATATAGATATACTTAGGGTTTGCAGCAGTGTATTACTTTACAAGCACAAAGCAAGTAATAAGGTGAGATAAATTTTGTCATCCATTATTAAAAATAATTACACAAATTGTCTTTCGGGCACTACACCTAACACATACTCCTATTACCATGTAACGTTTGTGTACATTTTTCATATTCCAAAACAATCATTTATTATAAAATAGAGACATATATGTCAATTAGTAGTTAAAATCCAACACATCAATTGTTTTTTAATCTGTATGCACCACAAAAAAGATGACATTTTTTATGAGACGGATGTAGTATATAAATATATTCATTGATTTTATGTTGGTCTTGGATCAAATTTTTGGACCACCATGTCATCACTTTGAAAAAACATGATTGGTTGCTTATTTTTATACACAGGGGTCCAACAAAAAATTCTTAAATCCTATTAGTTGGACACACCAAGTACAATTTGGTCCTGAACCATAATAAAATTGTGATATATATCTACAATGAATTAAAGGATTATCTTTACACATAATCTAAAAATAACATAATAGGTATATCTCTATAAAAATTATTCTTTTTATAGAAATTAAAAAGTGTATTCAAAAGAACCTCAGTATGTGTTTATTTTTAAATATTAATATGATGCCCAGATCGTTTTAATGGGATGCCCTTAAAAGCTCCAAACAAAAACCCCATGACCTATTGATCTTCAAGATGATTACCTAATGGGGGAATTGCCTCAATAGTCTTATTTTTAATTTTGTTTGTCAAAATAGTCTATTACTATTTGCCTGTTTAAAATAAAAAAGAAAATTCCAAATAATAATGTTAGGACTAATATGCCCACTTTTAATTCCCCCAAAATTATTTCCCTCCTTCCGCCAAATTCAAATTTTGAATAATGACTCACAAAAGTCGTGTGGCTACAGGAAAAATAGGGGACAAAGTTAAAGTGACTACAGGGAAAAGGAAGGAATATTAGCCTTTATCAATTAGTGGGACCATGTGTGTCGCCACGTGTTGTGTGTCGACAGGAAAACCTGTAATATTATAAGGTTTTGCCACGTGTACGGTGGGGATTTTTTTCAAAATTGAAGGGCACTATATAAGTCCCTCATTTCCTCCGCAAAACCATAGTAGATAAAAAGTTCAGAAACCAAAAAATACTTCTATCATTATTTCTCTCTCTCTCTCTCTCTCTAAAATAATAATGCCTCGTAGAAAACCCTTCATATATATTACAACAAGGCAAATCAATTTTTTTAACTTATCCACGTTGTCATTTAATTCCTCTATTCGTCCTTAATTATTTAAATGAATTACTCAGGCAATTTGATTTTGTTTATTCTAGAGTCTTTATTGAAAATCACCATCCTTAACAAACTTCTCTTATTGACCTCCTGAATTTGAACATTTATGTGCAAGCCAATATGAACCCCTCCTTAAAACCCTGAATCTGTAAATGTCATATCTTCATTAATGTTAATTGCAGTGCACGGCTCGTTGTTTAACACATAAAAAATAACAGTCAACTTCAGGGCATCAGTTGAAGTATTTTTTTGGTTTTTTATCATTAACTAGAAACCATACAACATGAAGACCTGAATAAGGATCAGCTGTATGAATAAAAACCTTCCCCTTAATGTTAATAGCATACAGGTTAACGTTTGGGTTAGAATGAGTGTGATTCGGGTTGCAATGAGTGTGATTTGGGTTCGAATGAGTGTGATACGGGTTCGAATAGAGAAAAGACTATCTAGGCAACTTCTTCAGGGGCATTTTGGGAAATTAAAGATAAAAAAAATAGAAAAGACTATCTAAGCAAGAGCTTTTTTCAAAAAAATTATATAAACAAAAACTTTAGGTCAAAAGGCTTAATAGCCGCCTGCCCCCTACCTAATAACACTTAGTCAATAAAAAAGTGGGTACAGTCTCTAGCAAACTCCCTATTTTTGCGGGATAGCCTTTGATTATCCTTTTGATTTTTGCCGAGGGTCGCGGGGACTTGTTCTCAAGATTTGTTGAAATTCTTTCGATTTGTGGGAATAACGCCTTTGTTTGTTGAAGATCTCGGAATATGGCGGCTGACCTTCGAACGTTGTTTGAAGAATTCCGGACTTGGCGGAAGGATCTTCGAATGTTGTTGGTTGAAGAACTCCGCACTTGGCGGATGATCTTCGGGGATGACCTGGATGCTTTCATGCTTCCTTGATCTTTTCCTTTGATTTCTCCGAGGGTCGCGGTGACTTGTTCTTGGACTTTGTCGATACTCTTCCGATTTGTTGGGAAGAATGTCGGATTTGTGGAAGATCTCCGAATATGACGGATAATCTTCATTTGTTGGAGATGATTGAGATGCTTTTGCTTCTTGATCTTCTCATTTGATTTCTCCGAGGGTCTCGGTGACTTGTTCTCGGATTTTAGCGGTGCTCCTTCTATTTGTTGGGAAGATAACCTTTGTTTGTTGTTGAAGAACACCGGCGATTTGTTGAAGAACTCCGAATATAGGGGAAGACCTTCGATTGTTGTTGAAGAACTCCGAATATCGCGGACGATCTCCGAATATTGTTGAAGAACTTGAAGACTTATTTGTTGCTTCTTAGATCTTCTCATTGTTGAGGAACACCGGATTTTGCGGATGATCTTCGAATGTTTTTGGAGATGACTTGGAGACTTCTTTGTTACTCCTTTCAATCGTCTCCGTGGTGGTTGAATAGAGGGCTTGATGCTTTCTCCCCATCTTTTTCACCAATTGTTGTTGTTGTGTTGACGTTGTTGAACTCCCGTATATGACAGAAGAGCTTTGACTTTGACGAATATTTGAAGGAATACCTTGCATCACGTTCAATCTCCTAGTGGAAGAACTTCAACTTTGCGGAAGATCTTTGATTGTTGAAGACGATCTTTCTTGGCGCTTTGAAGCTTTTGATCTTCTCCATATTCTTGAAGAACTTTGAAGACGACTTCTTCCGGCTTTGTTGACGCTCTTCAATCTTCCACATTTTCATTTTGGTGTTGTTGTAGATCTCTTGGCATTCTTCTTCCGCCAAGTTCTTTGTTGCTTTTCACCAACTTTTCTTGATTTTGTTTAATGATTTGTCAATGACCAAGGCCGTCTTATTTATAGGTGTGGAGTAGTCAAATGATAAGCAAGTAATGCTTATCTCTTATTTATTTAATTTAACAAGATAATCATTTTAAGCTTTGATCTTTTTAATTTCTTATTTATCTTATACATTTTAATTATATGATAATAAGAAATTCAATTTACTATTATCTCTTTTTATCTTATTTAAAGAGATAAAAGAACTTTAATTATCTTTTATATTTATTTCCATAAAAGATGTTTAATAAATAACTTTTAATATTTTTTTTGGGTAATGTTAATGGCACCACACTCAATATATATACTTGGACACCACACGTGTGCAAAATTCGACTTTTTGGAGGTTGAAATAACACATTTCGACCTTTAAAAAGTCGAATTTTGCATGTGATATGATCTTTTGAAAGATATTGAGTGTGATGTCATTAACAATGTCCATTTTTTTTTTTAGGGGTAACTTTTAATATTATCCCTTATAATTTAATTTAGGAAATAATACTTATTTCAATTATCCTTTGCTTTTTAATTTGTAGGATAATAAGAAATACATTTTGATATTATCTCATATAATTTAATAGGAGAGAATATCAAATATTTTAATTTCTTGAACAAATGTGAAACGTAACATTTTTAACGTGTTACACATATTTTTTTTTATGTCTACAGTTCTAGCCACACTATATCAGCATTTGCATAAATATTGAGACAACATTGTAAATTTAAGATAATTTTTTCTACAAAAAGATGATCAATGTGAGATACCTAAATTTTATTGAATAAAATCCACCGTATCAAATGGCTGGATGGTGATAAAATTTTCGATTAAGAAGAGGCAAGACAGGATTCCCAGAAGAGTCTATCTTGTTCTTTTTCATCATCAATGAATTTCATCATCACCATTAATGAGTTTGAATCACCACTACAAACCTTCATTTCTTTTTGTTTCTTCTTCTTCTTCTTCACAATTCCTAACACTTTATCTTCGCTTAGGATCTGATTAACTTCATCCTCGTCTTCATCATCATCATCATCATCGTCCTCCTCGTTGTTGTTTGTTTCTTCTTTTTCATCATCATCATCATCATCACTATCCATGTCGTCGCAGGCACAGCAACATGACATTGCATCATCATTACCGTCATCATTATCACCCAAAGTGCCGCCATAAATGATGTCGTTGTTGATGTCGGAATCAGCTTCTGAATCGCCGGCGGCCTCCATCATCGACGTCCATGAAGAAACTTCAACGAACTTTATCCACGCCATCTTCTTTTAATTTTTCCAATCGAGAGAGCTTCTACTTTAAGTAAGAAGACAAACAACACGAGGTTGAATTCAAAGCGACTAAACAGATTTAAAGAGGATACGCCATCAATTTTCTACATATCAAAGAAAAAGTAAAATATGCATGGGGTTATTTATATTAGAGACATTGTTACGTAGACACGTGTCTTTAGAGACATCACATTAAAATTAAATCTCTTTCAGATTTGTATTTATGTATAAAAATCGATTTTAGAAAGGTCGAAAACACATTTTGATCGTTCTAAAATTGAAATTTGCTTGAATTATATTGTCTGGATAAATCGATTGTGATACGCCTTTATATTTAAAGTAAAAGAGGCGTGGAGAAACTGAAGAGCGTGTTTATAATGGGCTGCTGGCCCCCTTTAAATCATCTATCTTATATCATTCAACAATGACTTGTACCCTCTTTAACTTTGACTTATCTCTAATTTTATAAATTAATAATTCTACCTACAAAAACACACGATAAGTAACACAATCTGAGTTTACGTCTTTATCACAGTATTGATTTTATGTAATGATCAACGGGTCTTACATGAGTATCAATAGTGTAGAATCATTTTGTATCAATCAATTAATATGATTAAGTGATTGTATCATTAGAACTATAAATTGTGATACAACAAGATTATCAAACCACGACAAGGAATCGTGTGATATTACAAAACACAACAAATAATTGTAAAACAAACATACATCACGAAATTAGTGAGGTTATTGTCCGATGTATTGTGTTGTTTTTTAATTAATGAAAATATTTCGTTTCCCGTGAAAATAAAAAATAAAACATCATGAGACGTGACACGTAACAATTGTACAATTAAATGGTATTTATTACATCCCATAATAAAAGTGAGAATTGAGATGCAGCCGGGCCGGTCGGTCGGTCTATTTGGTTGACATGCTTCTAGAAGAAAGGATGAACGGCTTATTTTTTTTTTTAGTGTACTTGCCTTGTTGTCGGGTCATTATTAAATCAAACAATATATAATAAACCAAACCCAAAAGTAGAAGAGAGAGACACCGGTTCTTCGAAGATAAATGCCGTGGTTCTTCCACGTGTCAATGATGAGAATGCCTGATTTCAATCTTCTAGAACGCAAATAGTACTCCCTCCGTTTTTTTTTTATCTCATTACATTTCGCTTTTTTTCCATTTTTTATTTATCTCATCATTTTACATTTCCAATCAAAGATTTATTATTTTTTCTTCCTTTACCAATAAAATATTTACATCTCCAATAAAAAACACAATTCCAATACTAAAACTCCTTTACCAACAAAACATTTACATCTCCAATAAAAATACATTTCCAATACGCATATTAATTACTTTCTTAATCTGTGTGATTCTTCTCTCTGCGACATATATATAAAAACGGAGGGAGTAGTAAATAGTACCACCTCCGTCCGATAATAAATGTCCATATTTTAGAAAAAAATTGTCCTACAAAAAATGTCACTTTATATTATCAATGCATCATTTAATATTTATTTTTCAAAGATATCCTTAGTCAAACATTTATTATTTGTTAGGGGTAAGTATGTCAATGTAGTATAAAAACACAACACATTAATTACATTTCTTATTATGTGTGAAAACTAAAAAAAAAAAGACACTTAATTTGGGACGAAGGTAGTATAATGCTTTTGAAGATGGATCAACTACCTAAATCATAATCCAAGTGTAAATGCTGTATTAGAATTTATTTATTTAATTTAATACTCCATCCATTTTAAATTATCTGCGACAGTTATCAAAAATCACGTATATTAAGAAAGTGAGTTAATACATTGACTTTAAAATAAAATGACTAAAAAGTCCTTCAATATAGTTACTGTGTCATTTTTTCTATCTATCCTATTACAATAAATAATGGTAAATCAATGAACAGTACCATAAATGTTGCATTGGAAATGTAACTGTCCCAGATAAAATGGAATTTATGATTTTGTCAACTACCTCAGATAAATTGAACGGATGGAGTACTACATACGTCCCACAAAAAATGTTCATTTTTAAAAATGAATTGTCATATAAAAAGTGTCAATTTATAAAACCAATACACAATTTAATGCACTTATTCCAAACATATCTTATCATAATATTTAATGTTTATATATTCATTTCATATTCCAAATGAGTATTTATTATTTGATAAGTGTATATATGTCCATCACTATTTAAAATACAACATATTAATTATTTTCTTACTTTGTGTGCACTACAAAAATTGGACATTTTTTATAGAGCGGACGTAGTATAAAAATAAGGAGATTAATAGAATTTTATTGAAAAAGGAATGTTGAGCCTCAACACTTAGCTCCGTTTGTTTTGGATTTGAGTTTTTTCTGGAGTTTTTTTTGGGTTATTTTGGATAAAGTAATTGAATTAATGATTAGAAAGTTAAGATGTTTTTTAAAAATTTGTGTAGATTATGATTTGATTGGTGAAATAAAGTGGTATAATAAATAAAATAATGGTAAAAAAGGTTATAAAGTTGATAAAGTGAAATGATAAGAGATAATTTAATATTTTTTTATTTGTAGTTGAATAAATGATTGGTAAGAGAATTGTGAGATATGATAGCTGAAGTGATATAAAAAAACTCCGAAAAAAGCTCTAACGAAAACAAACGGTGCTACATGTAAATAACTCTAATTGTCCTTTCCCAATAACTTTATGTCTCAGTCATACAGTTTGTAAATATTGTTTGTATATATATTTTCTTTTATATGTATATATTTTGTTGTTAAGAAATGTCGATACAAGACATCAAACTCTCAGATCGCTGGCGGATCCATCGTCTCTCCTGAAATCGCGTGACCATCAGATTTTAAAAATAAAAATAATTTTTATTTTTTAGTAAATGATGAAGTTTTGTCGATAAAAACTGATGTTTTAGGCTCTGGTGATCCCACTGGAATTTTTTTAGATAAAAGATGTAGTTTTAGACTCCGGTAACACCACTGGAATAAATTCCTGGATCGGCCACCGTCTCGTATCTAAATCCTATCTCGACTCAAAACAGGATTATGACCACAACATTTTCATTCTTTTAACATTGAGTTAGAGCACATACAATAGTTTGTCTTTTCACAAAGTCACTTTATCTCGAAAAGACCAAAAAATCCTACATGGCACTAAAGTCACATGCATATTCCTCATTTGTTCCACAATAGTCTCAAAATAATTTCATTTATATATTCATTAAATATTATTTTGCTGATGATTTGATTGGTATAGAAAAATTCTTTCAGTAAAAAGTAAATAAATAAAACGGAAATAATAGTGCCACATTATGCGCATGCGCGTCCCAGCCACATCGGTGATGATCAGACATTGATCGGTGTTAGATCTATATTATAATATGATCTAACACCGATCAATCAATCTGATCATCCGATGCGCATATGCCACATGCACACGGGTGTAATCAGAAGCAGCTTGCTCTAAATAAAAACATTCTATTCATTTTGGTACAGATTCCAAGACAAAAGATGTGAATATTGAGTGGCGGACTCCACAATCCTATCCACGGCCAAAGTGATTTCATTGTCAAAAATAATGTTATTGAAATTTCTTACAATTAAAGAGATAAATGCCATTTCTTCAAAATAACATTTCCCTATGACAAAAAAGAGGTTATTGTATGTGCTCTTATGTCCTGAACCAATTAATAGAATATTAAATATACACTAATTGCAGATTAAATTTTCAACGACATACAAAGACGAAAGTTGAAAAAAAATGTCTATAAACAGCAAAAGATGCTTGCGAACAGCAAAGACTAATGCATGTTTTTCTACAACTATTATGACATAACACATACCACAATAATATGATACCGTAGTAAGACCCTTAGATAACAATAGATTGTTTGAACTGTTTAACTGCATGAAACCACATATATATATATATATATATATATATATATATATATATATATATTATCAATAATCAAGAACTTAATTCATCCCTATATCCTCAATCAATGGCTTTGCTGCATTGATGTTTGGACAGCTAAGCACCGTGAACCGAGACCCGAACACAAAAACAGTGACTTCAGCTTGCAATGATCTGTCTTCAAATCATCAAGCTGACCCCTTTAGTGACAACTTGGCTAACCTTGTTTACGAATTAATGGTTGATTGAATTACCTCCTCCAACTATGATTATCATGCATCACTCTGTGGATTTTCTGCTCATAGCAGTTATTGTGGGGAAACCCGCTCTAGTTGCAAAACAGGTCTCGCGGCTGAAGACTCTAAGAAATGCCTTAACGGTTGCGCCAATCGTCCTTATAAAGTCAGGGGTATGCTTGAACTCGTTGATTGTTACATCAGGTACGAGAACCGTGACTTCACTGATAACCAAATGTATTTCCAGGTAATGGTATCATGAATGATCTACAGCTTCAATTTCGTTTTGCAGCTGTATTTTATAGCCTAAGAAAACGGAGTAAGTACACGCCTTTGGAGTTCTCCTTCTAAATGTAGTTACCGTGTTTTTCTTTACTTATTAAAGCAATAAAAGTGAGAATCAGCAGGAAAAGAAAAAGAGAGGGATAAGATTGCAGACAAACAGAATGGGAAAACTTTTTGCTGTAGCATATACCGATGAACATGATGTATGAGGTTTTTTCTGATGAATCTAATGAATCATTGTTACAGTATTTGTACTATAATAATTCTGGAAAAAATGGAGGGATTGATTATTAGGGAAATCTCAACATTCTCTGTCTTTTGAAGAATGCCATCTGAGAAACTACAGACCTTGAAAAAATTGAGTAGCTTTGATTAGTGAATTATCCAACTAATTACAATGCTTTCAACCCTGCAAGATCTCGCAGTTTTTCGCAGAGTATGAATGTAATTGTTGTCTGAGGACCTAATCTTGCAAATATTGCAAGCCCACTGCAACAAAAGAATCACCAAATCAAACAGATGGTAAAGTAATGGAGTCAACAACTATAATCAACATTTCCTACAAATTCTTCAAGGTCAGTTATAAGTTGGAAACAAAAACAACACTTTACAAGCAAGAAATGTTGAACTCACCCTTTGTATAGACCTCGTGGACCTTCCTTTCGAAGAACCTGGAATCATATTATTACAAGTAAATCAAGCAGAGTGATACGGGTTTTGCTTTTTAAGAGCACCTGTATTCGTTGTTTTTTTAACAGATTCAAACACTTTTTTCTCCACATTACAGCATTATAAGGAAGACACTTAATGTATACTTATGTTGTACCGGGAAAATCTCAGAAAGCATCAGCTAATGATCAAGATCAGAAAGAATTTGAATTCTACCTGATATGCACAATGGAATCCATTTTTATACGCTCCAGCTTCTTTAGATTCACGTTGTAACATCAGACGGGTTTTAACCGTGTCCATGGGTGCAGTCACCAGGGTACTCACAGCACCTGCTATTGTGCTTGAGCTTCATGGGATCAAAACAAAATAAAATGAGAAAAGCTTCTCACTTTATATATAACAAGAAAGTTAAGCACATCCTATTGATGACTATAATTATATGTGCTAAAAAGAATCGATGAACCCATACCAAGGTTGTTTAACAGTTCAAGAACATCAAGGAATAAAGGCACTTATAAATCCCTTTTGTTTCATGATTTTTGCACATCTATCCTCAATGTTTTCTCATGGCACTTTTACCCCTTATCTATGCATTGTTTTACCTTTTCAGACCATTTTTGTCATGTGCCAAGCTTTTATTGGTTGGATCTTGTTGTACCTTCCACTTTGTTGGTCGTTTGACACATGACACTCTGGTCTGAAAATGTAAATAAAATACATATATAAGGAAAAAATAGAAGTCAATATGGACGCATACCGGGTTGATTCAATGACTGATATAAGATCAGCTACAAGGTAATGCACCTATGTGTTGTAAACCTAGGGTCCGTTTGGACATGAGTTATTTTACTGTTATTCTCATTGGTTGAACACATTTTTGTTAAGATACCGCTTGGATTGTATCAAGTATTGTGTCGAATAAAATGAGTGTTGTGAATAAGAAAAATCAGTTCTTTTCTCCAACTCTCATATCTCACATTCTATATAGATATAGAGGAAGAATGGCCTACATGAGATGCAAATGAAATCCTTCTTCAAGGGGAGTCAATCTCAATAACGCCTGCATTAAAATGTCTATATAAGAAAAACTTTACTATCCTGAATCGATAGAATACTCGAAGATTATTTGACATAAAAACATAACAGTCTATTAAATTGACCTGCTTTGATTCATCGTACGTAGCAAGTTGAGATGCTGTCAAAGCAGCAGCTCTGACCATAGCAGGGCCAACTCCTTTCCAAAGAGCCGTCATACCCTCTTCACGAATCATTCCCTGGAATTCCTTTATTGGTCCTACACGTGATTTATCGTTCATCTGTAAACGCACCTGAAAATTGCAATATAAACTGTGAGAACCGTCCAAGGTCTTGAAATTTGTTTGAGTCGTAAATGTAATACCTTCAAAACTTCCACAGGGTTAGTAAGGGCTGTAGAAATGGCACCAGAGAATGCTCCAGATGCAATCTTAACGAAGATATTGTTGGACTCAAAAGCCAAATCACATGCATACTTTGACGGTTCATATAAGCTTAAACGGAGACCACCATAAAGAACTGACCTCGTTAAGCCAGGTGTCAATCCCTGATACAAGGATCCCAACCCTTCATTTTTTACTAATTGAATGAAAATTCTTCCCTGCGGTATCATACAAGTGATTGCCATTGTTGAGCAAGTATGGAATATAAGCTTAAAATGACGCGTTTGAGTTAACTACATAATTCATACCATTCCAGTCAAGGGACCTCTCTGACCAACAAGTTGCATTTGCAGCCTAACTTTGACAACATCTGCATCTCAAAACCAGATCAAATCAAACTTTCTACTTCAATTACATCTAGCCGTTCGTTCGTAATATACCTGTTTCACTTCATGTCTCGATTACCATCTGGCCTATGCGTTCACCATGCACAAAAATCACATGCATTGTCATATTTTAAAAGTTCAAATTCGACGAATATACAGATCATAAAGCAATGGAGAATATGGTTTGATATCACAGTCAAGCAGGCAGAAAAATCGATGTTATATATATGGATGACAATGATAAAGACTTTTATCGGTTCGCTTTAGCCATGTAAAAATGGAGGCAGTAGACTATGTGTCTATTTGCGCCCCGGGAAGAACTAAGCATCCAAGCCTCCGGCTTCAATGCTTGCTCGTCTAGCAAACTCTAGTTCAGCTCGTATAAACTCATGTTTGTTTGTTTAAATAAACAAGTCAAACAAAAACATTTTGTCAAAATCTAGGATAGTAAACAAACAAACACGAAGAACGATCACGAATGCTTGTTTAAGTTCGTGAGCATATCAATATTCAATATCCATTTAACCTAAATGAGTCTAAGCTTGAACAAACGCTCATTGTTAGACGTAAATGAGTCAAACTTGAACAAATGCTCCCATGATCACCGTTTGTACGACATAAATGAGCCGAGTCCAACCTCAAGCTCGAAATTAAACGAGTCAAGCTTGAACAAAAATTCAACTACAGAGAAAAATGGAGGAGAAAGATGAGGGTAAGAAACCTAAAGGGTGTGTAATGGCAGTAGCCACAGCAACAGAGGTTCCACTTGAACCAAAATGATACAACACCGTAGATACCGGAACTCCCAAAATCTTTCTTTCCGTTAACCCTGAAAAAAAAAATCGAAAAAATAGCGAAATCGGATCTCTAAGGGAGAAGAAGAAATACATATTCGAATTAAAGAAATGTAACGAGCATTGTGCCTTCAGCACAAACTAATTGGTGTAACAACAAAAAAGAAAAAAGTACCTAAAGAAGGCGGAGGATCGACAGAAGCTGAAGAGGCAGCATTCATTCTTACAAAAGGGGATGGAGGACGGAAAGAGGAATATCTTCTTCAATGGTGACAACTTTGACTAGTCTTAGGCAGAGGGAATGGTATGAGCTTGAAATGACTTCAATGGCAGCTGCTGACCCAAAACAAAAATAGATATTGGTTTCGTTTTTGACATACCTCCGATTGTGTAGGAACGTCCGGGGAAGGCGGAGGTGGGAGCGGGAGCAGCGGGGCGCCAAAGATTCCGCATTGCTCGTTGGTTATTTATTTATTTATATTATTTTTATAAAAATACTCATTGGTTATTAAGATGCTGTTAATGATATTACAATAAATCCACTTTCGAGAATATTTTTAGGGATGAGGTAGCACAAAAATATACGCACGCACTCCTGCCGCTCAAACTCGAACCCAAAACCTTTTGGTGTTAGGCTCACAAATTACAGCTGGACCAATACCTCATCTGCAAGACATAGTTATTAAGATGAAACTTGTTAATAACACAACAATGTATTTTATTTTGAAGCACCACATTGATATTTGACATTTTTAAAATCGATACATAAGCTAAAACATTTAACTTCATAGAGGTCAAATGTCAATTTTTCGATTTCCGTAAAGTCCAACAATACCTGAAGTGTGGTGTCACAAGAGATTTAACGTGATTTCCACGCCCATTAAGATTCTACCCAAAATGCATCACCTCATAAGTTTAGGGCATTGTCATTGTCACTGAGATGAATTTTTCGGGATACCACACTTTAAAAAAAATTCGTCTTTGCATAGATCAAATTTTGCATTTTGATCTGTTCTAAGACAAGTTTTGAGGTTAAATTCGATTCTGAAGAGATCGAATGTCACCGTGATGCCTTGCAAGTAGGTTCGAAGTCGAGTTTTAAGCATAAATTTGACTCCGCAGAGATCGTATGTCACCATAATGCCTTGCAAGTAGATTCAAAGTCGAGTTTTAAGCTTAAAATCGACTCTGAAGAGATCGAATGTCACCGTGATGCCTTGCAAGTAGATTCAATACGATGTTAATAGGAATGCCCTAAATTTATTATCATTAACCGTGATGAATTATAAGTAACAATGCCCTAAATAAATTTGTTCAAGTGCACGTCCCCAACAACGGCTACTTATAGAGCCTTCTCTAATGCGAAAAAAAAAAAAGAACATGAAAATAAAGGCATGTCACAAACACTAGCAAGATTTTGTGTTATCAGTTACATAAATCCTCTCTTAAAAA
This sequence comes from Gentiana macrophylla, assembly GCA_026214975.1. Lineage (NCBI taxonomy): Eukaryota > Viridiplantae > Streptophyta > Magnoliopsida > Gentianales > Gentianaceae > Gentiana > Gentiana macrophylla. The sequence goes on along the minus strand of CM047811.1, from coordinate 119,838,840 downwards.
ATATTTAAAAATAAAATAAAATAACATAAATCCATCATAAGAGAGAAAGGAAATGAAGGGGATTGATTCTACTACAAATACCTCAATTGGCTCGCAGGCACAATTCATGCCGAACTTCGGATTAGTCGGATCAGTTGGTTCCGAATACTGGGGATTTTAAGAAAGAAAAGAAAAGAAAAAACTCAATGGCCTCTAATCTTTGTTGTAGAATCATACTTCTTGAATTATTTAAACCATCATGCTTCACCTAAGACCGGAAACCTTGGACCAATTTGCCATTACCTGAAGAAGAAGAACCACAAGATACCCGGGCCCGCCTTTTTCTTTTTTGCAGATAAAAAGCCAGGTGCATGACTAGCAGACACAATCTTATTTAACTTCAAGAAAATCAAGATCAGAGACATGGGATTATGGTACACAAGTACGAAGTAGTCCACATATTCACGATAATCGTTGAATCACCACCAGAAGACATAACCAACATACATAACTTTAACAGGAAGGAATGACCTGTCAGTTACTGACCTTGTAAACCGTCATTAATTGATCAACGGTGTGAAGGCCCTGCAAATGCATAACGAGATGAAACACCAAAGGGAGTGGGGTTAGGTTCAGTATCAAGATGGCGGTACTGTTGCTGATTGTCACTCGAGATACCCGAGGAATAATAAGACCCTTCAACAGGTGGACGTCTTAAAGGATCTCTTGCTTCATGTACGAGGCCGGAATTATTTGCGTAAGGCCCTTCAGCAGGCAGACTATGCGAGTAATACGACGAACTTGAAGAAGCTGGTGGCGCCATTGAAAGATACCGGTTTACCAATAGGGCCGTGCTATCATCATAAGGATCACGAACAGCCTGCTGGTTATGTTCCGAGCCAATAGCTACTCCCTGAGGCCCTTTCGGGCCGTAAGTGTATTCTGAGCCGATAGATACAAAGTTTTGAGGCCCTTGAGTGCCTATCGGGCCATAAGTGTGTTCTGACCCAATAGATACTAAGTTTTCAGGTCCCTGAGTGCCTTTCGGGCCATAAGTGTGTTCTGAGCTAATTGATACTAAGTTTTGAGGTCCCTGAGAGCCTTTCAGGCCATAAGTGCGATATTCCTTTTCACTTGGGTACAGACGATCAGCAAAACCCGGTTCTTTATTTTCGAACACATGGGGAGAGGAAGTACTAGCAGGTAACAAAGATCTTCCTGATTGAAGACCATGAGTCCTATATTCCTTTTCTGTGAGAAGAAGCCGGCCTGGAGACTGTGAATGAGCAGTGGGGGCATTTTTTTCAACAGCAAATTTCACATTACCATGTAACCGTGTAGCATCACGAAATGCGACTGTCAGCCTCTTTACCTACGGTGATAAAGGCAAAATTTGAAACAACATGGGGGCTCTGCTATTATTGTTTTGCTAAGAAAAAATTCCAATGTTTATAAAAAATAGTTGTAATTACAAAAAGATTCTTACCTGCCCATAAGTCAACTCTGTCCCGAATCTACGGGTCTGCTCGTCATAATTGTCTATGATTGCTTTCTTAAATACCCTTTCAGGTATAGGAATGTACTCCGTATGAACTTTGAAACGAACCTGAAATAAGGCCCATAGAGTCAAGCACATGCACAAAAGCAAATTACGTGAGAGGAAACCATGACACGAGGCTTAATGATACTGAAACAAACCTGAGCAGGGAAGGCTCCACCAAAGGCCTTAGGTTCAAGTTTCATTCCACCGGCAGAAGATGCCTCATAAACGCCGTACATCATCTTCGTATCGATATCAAAGAGGAATAGCTTTAGACCTGGCTTAATGTCCATCACAAGTTGTTTCACTTGTTGGCTTCTGTCTGAGATACCCATTACACCAAAACGGAAACAATCAGGTTTGGTTCTCGCATTACACATGAATATTATTCCTCCGATTTTTTTGGCAGGAGTTTGATTCCCCTGGTTACTCTTGTCACCAGTTTCATCAGCTTTCTTTTTTTCGTTTGAGTCATGTGAATTTTGATGTTCCACAGTCCCTTGTTTACTAGGACCATCTTGCTTCTCTTTATCTTCTTTCACCCTCTTCCTTTTATATACATTTTTTGTGCTCGTCTGCGAAGGCTCTTGAGCTGAAGGGTCATTCGTATCTTTTTGTTCAACATTTTCAGATGCAATATTATTAGTATCAGGCTTCACTTTTACTGAAGAATTTGTGACCTGAGCTCCCTTTTTCTTGTTTTTGGATCCAGTCATAGTTCCCCTGCTGCATGACTTAGCAGATGTTTATAGAAAACAAATACAAAAATATACAGCTCTATGTCTATTGTATACACATTATACCATGTCTACAGATCAAACAAATAAAAACAAAACTTCTCCAATAACCAGTAAATAATAGTAATATACAAATTTCAATTTTAATACTTGAGTGATTCTGAATTGCACTCAATCACAAGAATACCATTTAGAGAAAGCTACTAGACGGATACACGCTTTCCTCACTTGCAAAAATAGTTAAAGCAACCACTCAATTTGCAAATAACTAGCATAACTATTGCAGCTAATTCATTAACCTACCACGGAATAACCACCAATAATAAGCAAAAAAAAAAAAAAAAGAATGGAAATTCAGGATTTATACCCTCTTCACAAACAAATGGGTTGCATATTTATTTTATATTTTTTTTACGGTGAAAGAGAAATTCATTGACATAACATTTAAATTACATCATTGTTCATGGCTTGACGAAGCCAAAACGGAAAAGCTGAAGTCCAAATGACTTCACTCTTAGAAGAAAAAACAAACCGGGCCACCTCATGACTAGTTTTTTGGACCGACTAACAAACATAATTTTTGTTCCTACACAATCTTCCATCAACGCCCAAATGTCTTCCAATCAGGTTGGATATTTGAAATGATAAAAAGCGTTATGGGAAATAAAAGAACACGAAAAATTCAGCAGAAATCGAACCTCAAGCTCCAATCAGGTTTCCCTAGACAAGAAAGTCAAAGTTGGTCCAGATGCTGCTGAGATTAGAACAGATCTGTCGGGTATACGGCGGAGCGCTTCCGTGATGGGTGGCGATTGCGGGCATTAGGAAGCTAAAGGTTAGGAATTGGAGGTTTGCGCACGCCGGTGAAAAGACACGAGTATTTCTTTTTTTCCTTTTTCGAGAGGTGACAAGTGTGCATTTTTGTGCCAGGCGGATATTTTTTTACTTCTATTGTATCGTCCAAAGTATAAATTATCCTATATTTTTAGATTTGTTTCATTATATAACCTATTTTATCTTATCAATATAACATTTATTATTTTTTTCTATATTATCCCTAAATTATCAATCCAATCATTTTCATTATTTAATAACTATTAGATTAATAATAGTCAATAGACATTTTAGACATTAACCATCAAATTTACGACATTCAAACACTTTCTTAATCTGTGTGAAAACACCTGAAATGACTTATATTTTGAAACAGAGGTACTAAGTAAGAGTAGTGATACATCAACTAATCATTTTACCAAACGTTCTACACTACACAATCAACACCGTTGATTTTGTTGGAACTCATCACAATAAATAATGCATCACTTTAATAAACAATCATAAAGCATGTAGTTGTATGTACGTGTAGTGCACAACTCTCAGGCATCCAAGAATGGAGAGGGTAGAGGCACTGCAAGCAAAAGAATGTTGAATGCTTTAGGTGTCACAAACTTGGACACTACCGGTCAGAATGCTACACCAAATTGCTAGCAGACAAAGAGAAAAGGACTCAGCAGAGTCAATTTGCTGACAAAGAGGAAGATAAAACCCTGCTGATAACTACTCAGCATGAGCAGACTTCAGCACCCCAAGTATGGTATGTTGATACAAGATGCACTAATCACATGTGTGGTACTATGGCATCATTCTCTTATTTAGATGAATCTTATCATTCAAAGGTGAAGTTTGGAGATAATTCCTCAGTCAGTGTTAAAAGAAAAGGAAATATATGCATCAGATCCAAGAATGGGACATCTGAAACCATTTCTAGTGTCTTATATGTTCCTGATCTAAAGTGCAATCTGTTAAGTGTTGGACAGTTGCAAGAAAAAGGATATGAAATTATTCTGAAGAATAAGGAGTGTGAAATTAATGATCCAACTAAGGGAATCATTGCTAAAGTTCCTATGAATGCCAACAGATTGTTTCCTTTGGAGATTAAGGAGCCACAAGCATGTCTTATGGAAGAATTGAAAGATGCATCTTGGTTATGGCATTACATATATGGACATCTCAATTTTGGTGGTTTGAAAACACTTCAGCAGAAGGAAATGGTTAAAGGACTTCCACAAATTCAAACTCATCAGCAGATTTGTGAAGAATGCACTAAAGGAAAGCAACACAGGCACCCTTTCCCTAAAGGAAAGTCTTGGAGGGCAAAACAAGTGTTGGAACTCATCAATTCTGACTTATGTCGCCCAATCAACCCATCATCCAATGGAGGTAAGAGGTACTTCATCACATTTACTGATGATTTATCTAGAAAAACTTGGGTTGAATTCTTGCAAGAAAAATCTGAAGCTCTGAATGCATTCAAGAGCTTCAAAATGTTAAGAGAAAAGGAGACATGTCAGTATATCAAGAGTCTAAGAACAGACAGAGGAGGAGAATTTTGCTCAGCAGAGTTTGAAGATTTCTGTACCAGTAATGGAATCAGAAGGGAATTGACAGCAGCCTATACACCACAGCAAAATGGTGTATCTGAGAGAAAGAATAGGACTATTCTGGATATGGTAAGAAGCATGTTGGCCTATGGAAATGTGCCTAAAAGATTCTGGCCAGAGGCAGTAAGTTGGAGTGTGCACATTTTGAACAGATGCCCAACATTTTCTGTTCAATAAATGAAACCAGAAGAAGCATGAAGCTCAATCAAACCATCTGTAAGCCACTTTAAGATTTTTGGATGCATTGCTTATGCTCATATTCCAGATGCAAACAGGAAGAAACTCAGTGATAAAGGGGAGCAATGTGTGTTCTTGGGGATCAGTGAAAATTCCAAGGCATACAAGGTGTTTAATCCTATAACCAAAAAGATAGTGATCAGTAGAGATGTGGTGTTTGATGAACTAAACACCTAGGATTGGGAAGCAAACAATGCTCAGTTCCATCGAATCAAGAATCTAATAGATGAAGAGCCTCACGAGGACCAAAGATAGTCGGATCGGTAGACTCAAAATCAAAGCCAGTGATATTCACGCACTCGTGGTCGCGAGACTCAAGACACTAAATTGACAAAGCGGCGAGAGGTTCAGTGGACCTGTGTTCAACAGGCTCAAGTAATGAGATAGCAGCTAAGGGTTCAGCAGACAGACCTTAGAGAATCAAGAAAAGGCCGGGCTGGATGATAGATTTTGAGGTAACAGGTTTACCACAGCCAGAGGAGGCCACTTACTATGCTCTATTTGCTAGCGTTGATCCAATCACTTATGAGGAAGCAGCAAAAGACAAAAAATGGAGGCAGGCTATGGATGAAGAAATCATAGCCATTGAAAGGAATCAGACTTTGAGTATGACAGATCTACCAAAAGGACACAAGACTATTGGTGTCAAGTGGATCTATAAGACAAAATTGAATGAAGATGGCAAAGTCAGCAAGTATAAGGATAGACTAGTAGCCAAAGGTTACAAACAAGAGTATGGGATTGACTACAATGAAGTGTTTGCCCCAGTAGCAAGAATGGAGACTATCAGACTTGTGCTATCTTTGGCAGCACAGAATCAGTGGAAAGTACATCAAATGGATGTGAAATCAGCATTTTTGAATGGTAAGCTGGAGGAAGAAGTATATGTGGATCAGCCACAAGATTATGATAAGAAAAGAGCAGAAAGCAAAGTGTATAGGCTTAGCAAAGCCTTATATGGACTCAAGCAAGCCCCAAGGGCTTGGTACAGTTGTATTGATTCTTATTTTGTGAAGGCAGGTTTCACAAGGTGTCCATATGAATCTACCATGTATGTGAAAGTTAACAGCAAGGGAAGGCTACTAATTGCTTGCTTGTATGTGGATGATCTTATCTTTACCAGCAGTGAACTCAGCATGATAATTGAGTTCAAGGAGGCAATGAAGACCAAATTTAGCATGACAGACATGGGACTAATGCAATACTTCTTAGGCATTGAGGTTCAGCAGACTGAGTCAAGTATACTCGTCTCTCAAAAGAAGTATGTGATTAAGTACTCAAGCAGTTTGGAATGAAGGACAACAATCCAAGGACTCATACCATGTGAAACTGGTGTGAAACTTAGCAAAGAAGGAACATGTGGTAAAGTGAATTCCACCTTGTACAAGCAGATGATAGGGTGTCTTCTATATTTGACAGCAACAAGACCATACCTCATGTATGTTGTAAGTGTGGCAAGCGGATACATGGAGTCACCATCAGCAAACCACTTCAATTATGTGAAGAGGATACTGAGGTACTTGAATGGAACCATCAATCTTGGCATCAAGTATAGTTCAGCATGGAAGGCTCAGCTGACTGGATATTCAGACAGTGATTATGCAAGAGATGTTGATGACAGGAAGAGTACATCTGGTTTTGTGTTCATGTATGGTACAAGTGCTGTTAGTTGGTCATCAAAGAAGCAACCAATAGTCACTCTATCTACAACAGAAGCAGAGTTTGTTGCAGCAGCACATGGTGCATGTCAATTGATATGGTTAAGGAGGATGCTGGAAGCTCTAGGTCAAGTTCAACAGACTGGGAATATTATGTACTGTGATAACAGTTCATAACAACATTTTCTGATGGTTGAGAGATATCCGTCGGTTTCATATCACCCGCTACAGTAGAGCAAAACAGCGGCTAGGCTTAGTATTGCACAGAGAACAATCAAGTTGTGTTACTCTCACTTTCATATGAGAATGAAACCGTAGGTGTACTTCTCCGTATAAAGCACAGAGACAGAGAACAATCAAGTTTCGCTAGAAGCCTTTTCCACTCGACAGTTTCTTAGTATTGCAAGTTGCGCGCTGCTCTAGGTCTTTATCGATCCACTCACGAGCTTACTATTAAGCTATCCAAGAATCCAGTGTTAAACAACAGAAGCAAGCACATAGATGTGAAGTATCACTTTCTGAGAAACCTATGTGAAGAATGGATCATTGAGTTGCAGCATTGCAGGAGTGAAGATCAAATTGCTGATATAATCGACTAAAGGACTCAAGATGGATCAATTATTGAAGCTCAGAGGCAAGCTGGGCATGTGTGAAGTAATCTGATATGCCAGCTCAGATTAAGGGAAGGAATGTTAGGAAATTATGTTAATTAATTATTAGTTAATTAAGTTGTTTATTACGTAAGGCTATGTGAGCCATGTTATTTCGAATTTTCAGCATGATTTCCACTACTAGAGTAGTTTTCGCATGTTTCCCATTAATAGGTAGTTATTTGCAAAGTTTAAAGTCATGATCCCATGATTCCTATTTTATAGGAAGTGGACTAGTGAGTAGTTTATTACCACTTGTATATATATGTTTAATTCATCAATGTAATTTCTTAAATTTTCCCAAAAACTATCTCTTCCATAATAAGTTATCAAAGACAACATTTAATACCCTTATAGAAAATGAAGTAAATAATGTTGGTGCATAAAGAGATAGTAAAAAGGGAAAAGTGCATTAAATTTTGCATTGGAAGATGTTGTGCATCGCTTATTTGGAACAATTGTTTTTCTCTTTAAACCTATTCGGTTATTTTGGACTGGATGAGATTATTTAAAACTCGAAATAACTCGAGTTTCTCAAACCTCTTTGCGCTTTCTTCTCGAGCTCGTCATTTTAATCACGTAAACCTGAAAAGATCGGAGTAGGATCGCTTTTTAACATTACTTTTATCAGAAAATTAATCACCATCATTTTTTTTTTCTTGTTTACTTGTAAAATTGGTGTGAAAATAGGATTAGCATAATGTAAAGTCATGGAAGGGATTGACCGACTCGGCATAATATTCATTAATTTTGCCCGTGATTTGGTGGCGGATCCAGAAAAATTATTTAATGGCGCCTAAAAATGTTTTTAAGAGTTGTTTTTTTTTAACAAGGTCCATAAATTTTTTTATAAATAAAACTTGACAATTTTTTTGTTTAAGCGGGTCCGTGCACCCGTTTAATACCATATGGTTCTGCCACTGCCCGTGAACAGGTAATGTTGGCGAGTACTCTTGATGATTCATTAGTCTCTCCATTGCATTCTAAGTACATAACCATGAAACTTTCTTCGTTTTTCTTTTCTTTTTTTTCATGATCTCATAACCATGTCCATAAAGAGTATATTTATACTAACAGTTTTGAAGTTTTCTTTTTTTTTTGTAGTGTTCCCCACCCCCCCTTCCCCCTCCCCTTATAAGAAACCCTCGTCCTCACTAGGACCCTATGAGGGAATTCTAAAGGTAACATATATTGTTTATCAGGGTGACATTGACTTCCATCTTATAGATGGCTCTAATAGTAAATCCCCAACCTCATGTTTAGCTTAAGTACACTTAAGTCATAACATATTCACTAACTATTTAAGTTTATTGTCATCATTTGACTATAAATGATTAACCCAAGATACCAAATTGATTGTTATACATGGTGAACACAATATTTTAATTAAAAGGCATTTAAAAAATCTTCATTCTTTTCCTCAAAATAAATAAATAAATAAAATCTTCATTCTTTCACGGATTGTAGTCTTTAGTATTTTAACCTAAAGTCTACTCGTATATTCTAACATACATCCAGCAGGCTGATTGTGTTAAAAAAATAGATTGAACAATTAGTGTACCCCAACTACAGGTACTATATACGTACCTCTCGGTCTCTTACCAGCTATAAATTCTCCAATCAAAAACCAAATTAAAACAACAGAGCCATAATCCTTGTTTCAGCATTAATTAAACACTTAAGTTGAGTAATAGAGAAAAACAAGTGAAACTCCCATGGCCACAACGATGGTGATCATAGTCGGAGCAGGCCCTTCCGGCCTCTCAACGGCGGCATGTTTAAGCAACCTATCAATCCCATACATTCTTCTCGAAAGAGAAGACTGCCTTGCTTCAATATGGAAAAAGTATTCATATGATCGTCTTCATCTCCATTTGTTTAAGGAATTTTGTGAGCTTCCTCTTAAACCATTTCCCTCCAATTATCCAACTTATGTCCCTAAAGATCTTTTCCTGAACTACTTAGACGATTATGTTTCGCATTTTAACATCAAACCCAAGTATCAAAACTCTGTGGAGGGGCCAGTTTATGATGATGCAAGTAAAAAATGGAAGGTGGCGGCGAAAAATTTGAGCTGCGGTGAGACGGTGGAATATTTTAGTGAGTTTCTGGTTGTGGCTACCGGAGAAACAAGTAATTAATGCATTCATTCCGGAGGTGGAAGGACTGGAAAACTTTGCCGGAGAAGTTATTCATTCAACCAGATATAAAAATGGGAAGCCCTATAAAAACAAGAAGGTTTTGGTTGTCGGGTCGGGTAATTCGGGTATGGAAATCGCCCTTGATCTCTCTAACCATGGTTTGTTAAACTACCATCTCTCCCAAAAGCTTAAGCTATTGGGGAGGTAGATAATTAACATTTTATACTTCAACACGCCTTCTGTCAGAGCTTATTATATTTTTAGTGAAATCTCAACACTTGATTTTTTTTTGTTTGTTTGTTTTGGGAAAATTGTGTTTGGAAATGGAGTTTGACTCTGGGCCTCCGGGCTCGATCTGTGTTAAACTACTCTCTCCCAAAAAAAGGTATTGCCATTTATAGATAATTAACATTTTATACTTCAACAACCATGACTTCCATCGGTATCCGTAGCCCGGTAATATTTCAATGCATTTTAATTAAGGATTGATACCTTTTTTTTTTTTTTTTTTTTTTTTTTTTTTTTGAAAATAGCTTTTGATTCTATCTCTATCATAATTTTGGGGCCGATATTCGAATTATGAATAAAAAAATTCGACTCATGAATGCGAAATTCGACCGCTATATAGTTGAATTTTTTCCTAAGTGTGTGGTCTCTCGATAGAAATATACATTACGGTAATAATATCAATACGCTAAATTATACAATAAATTTTCATACATTGATTATGGCATACATCGAGTTATAAAATCTCATCATATTCAATTATTTAAAAAATATATTATACAAATTGTTATGATTATTTTACTATGGTATATAGTAGCATTTTCATGAATAAAATATATTTTCAAACATAAAAGAAGGCATTAGAAGGAGACAAATTAATGATGCTTTTTTGGTGGTTGAGTTTTTCATGATTTGACGGTGTACATCATTTCATATTACATGAAAATATTAGGCGTTATATTCGTTCCATATCTTCGACATGTGTATCACTTCACACCATAAGTATTATTAATTATGGTAAGATCATATCTAATCAACGATACATATATTTTGATTAATAATGATAAACAAGTGGTATGATAAATGAAGGGATTATATGAAGTAGACGCACGTATCATTTTTCGAGATAATTCATGTATTAATCTTGTCTCTTTTTTTTCTTTCTGGCTTTTATTTTATGTGCATGTTCTGGGGGTGATAATTGCAGCTTCACTTTCTATCGAAGTGGATGGTTAGCTTGGCAATATATGCACAAAAGTACAATACTCCTACAAATGTTGTGGATTCAACTCTAGTGATTTTAAGCAAGCTTTTTTACGGCGATTTGAGCAATTTTGGAATCCAAAGGCCGGAAGAAGATCCTATTGTATTGAAGGACAAGTATGGCAAGTACCCCGTCACCGACAATGGAACCTACCGGAAAATCAAGTCCGGTGAGATTCAGGTTTGTCTAGTGACCAGGAGTGACAGGGGCACGGAATACAAGTAAAATAATGTTACTTTGCAACAAAGCAGGGGCAGACCTACGTGGGGTAGGGTTGGGCCGGTCCCTCCACTTATGAGATCTGAAAAAAAAAATTATTAAACGATATAGTTTTATTGCTAAAAATATAAATATCACAATTAATTAATGTTTTCACTGGATTTTTGAATTTGCTCTAATGCCTTCATTGAAGAAAAAAAAAACAGGGTCCACCACTGCTACGAAGTAACTTTTCTTTGTATGTATTCTATGTACATTTTGATTTTTGGGTACACAGTCAGAAAAAAATAGATTCCTGGATTTTATCGGGACACAAAACGGATAGGCCAGGAGAGTTACGTATCGAGGGCCAGGTCCCCAACTCGATGCCACCATTAATTTTAACTATGCATTGCATTATGAATACTATATATAAGTGAAAGTTTGATGTGTATATATGTAGGTCATATCAGCTGGGATATCAAAGGCTAGAGGAAATGAGGAGCTGACATTTAAGGACGGCAAATCTTACACTTTTGATGGAGCCCGGATCCCCGCCGGTACAATCTCCCCGCCGCCGCATCCACAGCGGCAAACGACGCTCGTTCGATCCAAAACTACACCGCCGTCGATATGGCGAAGGCATCAATCTCTGCGTCGTTTTGATGCGACTTCGCCACTTTTTTGCCTTTTGTACCGTTGGGGATCCTCAGTCCTTTTGATGCCATTATTTTTGCCACTGGTTTCAAACGATCCACAAACTTGTGGCTTAAGGTAATTGAATCTACCTTTCCGGTTGTTCGGATCCCTTCTGGTGATCATTATACGGTGAAATTTCTATAAAAAAAAATGTCTGATGAGATCATTATACGGTGAAAATTTGTTCGATCCTTTAATTTTAGTAATCTAAGTTCTTAAGCATGAAGTGAATAGATCATTTTCCAACCTATTTAAATTTTTTTTTTTTTTTTTTTTGTGTGTGCATTTTCTTTGTATCAGGGGGATGACTATCTTCTAAGCGAAGACGGACTTCTAAAACCGACTTTTCCAAATCACTGGAAGGGTAAAAACGGACTTTATTGCGTTGGATTGTCTAGAAAAGGATTCTACGGTGCAGGCTTCGATGCTAAAAGTATAGCAAATGACATCCACACAGCTGTTTCATCTTTCCCATAACCGCATTTCATTGTCTTTTGTGTTATGTTAATTGTTGGTTATAAGGTTCTTTGGTAGTGGATTTTTCATTGTATTGTACTTCTTTTACTTCTGTATACTTTGGTTGTGTTTGTATTGACAGAAATGAATAAGAATTATCTTCGAGTATTTTATTTATTTATGGAAAGATGAACTTTTTATTATATACCGGCCGGCCAAAAGGGCTGTACAATAATTCAAACAAAACAAGAGTTGAGAGCTAATCTTCTATCTGCCAAGCTAGTCTTAGGTTTCTAGCTTTCTTAAATAGTTAAATTAAGATATAAAAACTTCGGTTGGGGGCGGGTAAGTTAGTCCATCGCCATGGACTCTCTTGTTCCTCCAATGCCAAATACCGCCGATATAGCTTCTATGAAGAGAGATAGTTCCGGTTGTCTTTCTCAAATTAAAGGGATATGAATGAACGTAAAGGAGTAAGGTTCAGCTGTAGGTAGTCGTCGCAGCATCAAATTAAAAAAGGTCCTTTGTCGGTCATGACGGACAACCGGGATACCAACACTGGCGGGCGGGCCCACAGGCAATCAAGAAGTGCATGAAGGCTGGCTAGATTCATTGTCTTTGTGGGAGAGAGGACGAGTTGGGGAAGAAGCTACATATATGGCGCTTGTAAAGAGTATTTTGTACCATAAAGGAGTCATATATGCTACAAGTGGCAGAGAAGGAAGATACCACATCAAGGGCCTTTGAGCCGCGGCAGACAAATTAAACTCCAAATATCATTGTCATTTATATCGGCCTTTGGTGCCACATTGGGCCTCGTAGGCAGAAGATATAGTATAATTTCCGTTATTCTTAAGGTCCCCAATTCAACGCTCCGTGATCATAACCCACACATTCTTGGAGCTGTTTTTCCAAGCAGTACAAATGTCCTTCCATACTTGAGAGGGAGGAGTTTGAAGAGTTGGTTTAATTTGGCTAAAACTTGAAGACAAAATTAGGATCCTTAATATTATTAAGGACTTTTCATATTTTAAAACTTTTATGGACTTCTCATTTTTTGCTTGTCATATTTGGAGAAGGGCCATGCTTATCTCATTGTTTAAATTTTATTGATTAAACATCTAAATAAGGGAAGATGAATTCGGCCGGCAAAGGAAAATTGTAAGTCTTCAACCTTCAATTCACTTGCCAATTGTAATTATTAAGGTTGCTTTAATTGTTGACTTGGCCGGCCCCTTGTTTTTTTTTTTCTTTTCTCCCTCGATAAAAACGATCTGCTTTTACTTGATGCATAGCAAACTACTACAGTAGTATACAAATGGACACAAACAACTTCAGCTGTATCTTGATTTTTTTAATACTCTGATTAGATTGATTCAAGTTGTGTTGGAAAACTATATTTTTATTAATTGTCATACGTTTATAATTTCTATGTTTTTGGTAAAGGTGTATAAACTATATTTTTATTAATTGTCATATCGCATAATTTGTATCCAAATAAACTGATATCAGAGTCTGGTTATTCGAGTTTCGAAAAACAACCATTCATACCGCTAGCTAGCTAAGTATGTATTTTTAAGTAATATGATATGTCAAAACATTGGGATTCAACAGCTTAATTAAAATGGAGACTTTGATGTTGTTTTGCTTAGGAAGAACAAAAATCCAGAGAGACGATTGTCGAAAGCAGATTCATGTTCAAAAGATCCAAACCGGAGAAATCTTTTGGTTGTTAAGTTTCGGGAGCCTGTGGAGCAATATTATTATTTGTGAATGTGATACTTTTGTCTTAAGAAAAATCCCCAATCGGTGGCTTATAATATTAGCAATTTGGTTTATATCATAATTAAGAATTTAAGCTTTTTGTATTAGACGTATAATTTAAATTTAAGATAAATCTTACATTAGGCATGTACTATATACTTCACCATAAATATAGATCCTATCAAAAACCAAAAGCAATAGGGCCATAATTTTACTTTCTGCATTAAGCAATTAATTGAGTGGTATTCTCCTATATATCAACTGAAACTCCATGGCCACGACGACGGTGATCATAGTCGGAGCCGGCCTTTCCGGCCTCTCAACGGCAGCATGTTTAGCCAACCTATCAATCCCATACATTCTTCTCGAAAGAGAAGATTGCATTGCTTCCATATGGAAAAAGTATTCATATGATCGTCTTCATCTTCATTTATTCAAGAAACTTTGTGAGCTTCCTCTTAAAGGGTTTCCCACCAACTATCCAACTTATGTCCCTAAAGATCTTTTCTTGAACTACTTGGATGATTATGTTTCGCATTTTAACATCAAACCCAAGTTTCAAAACTCCGTGGAGGAGGCGGTTTATGATGAAGGAAGCAAGAAATGGAAGGTGGCGGCGAAGAATTTGAGCTCCGGTGAGATGGTGGAATATTCAAGTGAGTTCTTGGTTGTGGCTACCGGAGAAACCAGTAATGCGTTCATTCCGGAGGTGGAAGGGCTGGATGAATTCGCCGGAGAAATCATTCATTCAACAAAATATAAAAATGGGAAGCCTTATGAAAACAAGAATGTTTTGGTGGTCGGGTCGGGTAATTCGGGTATGGAGATTGCTCTTGATCTCTTTAACCATGGTGCCAAGGCTTCCATCGCTATCCGTAGCCCGGTAATTATTTCTACACATTTTTTTCTCAAAACTTTTGTTTTCCGACGTTCTCCTGCCTCAAAGCCTAGCTTTTAAAGTTGAAGTATTGTTATTATTAATTATATGTTGGTAGACTTACATTATCACCGTCAGGCCGTTCCTGAATTTCTTAAAGTTCTGCCCAATTTATCAAGATGGGGTCTTCTACAAGAAAATAAACGGTTTTAATGGATACAATACATATTTATTTAGAATAATAGACTAATTGAATCCAAAAAAAAAATTGTGGGCCCTAAGTTTTAGAATTTATCTAAGACACCTAGGCACTACTACGGCTTTGGCATACGCTCTTATCATCATAGTATTTCTTCATTCCAGGTTGCACTAGATTGGAATCACAAAGAAAACTTAGAACTGAACCTCTTAATATAAATATCCATAGCATCGAAAGGATTATATTTCCACTTGAGCCATGCGCAATCAGATTGACCAGACCTCGTAGCTATCCAATTGAAAGTAGAGATTTGAACGGCATGAAAAGTCCGTCCGTCTCCTCATGGGTACATATTCTGTTGTTGAAGACGTTGTCATTTCTTCGAAGGCTCAAGGTCCAAGAGAGTGTTTTGTTGATCAAAGCATCCCACAGCCAAAATCTCGCCGGAGCCTGATGAGACAGATCTTCGAGTGAAGAAAAAGATGGAAAACCCATGGCACACCAAGAAGAAATTAATTTTGCGTTCTGCAGTCCTAAAAGTTTATTATATATTTGAATTGAGTATGCAGAGAGGGGACCGGTTCAACTGGGAATTTTTATACACTGTAATTTATGAAAAAATACCTAGCTAACACGTGCATGATATTCGCAGATTCGCTTTGTGTCGAAATGGATGCTTGGCATGGGAATATATGGGCTTAAGTACCATATCCCTCTCTATGTTGTGGATTCAGCATTAGTTAATCTCAGCAAGCTTTTTTATGGTGATTTGAGCCATTTGGGAATCCAAACTCCACAAGAAGGTCCTATTTTATCAAAGGAAAAATATGGTAGGTACCCCATCACCGACTGTGGAACCTTCGAGAAAATCAAGTCCGGCGAGATCCAGGTGTGTCTCTCGTAAACTGCCCACCAACCAATTTTACCCACCTTAACTTTTGCGAGTGTTCATAGATATATATATATCTATTCAAAGTATATAAAATAGATATAACCAATATCAATTTGATAGAGGCTATGTTGAATGATTTGAACTTTGTGCATGTAAATATCTATTCTAAGTATATAAAATACTTACTCTATTCCTAGTTAACTGTCGCAGTTGTTAAAAACACACATATTAAGGAGAGTAGTTAATTGTTTGACTTAACATCAAAATGATAATAACACCCCTTGAATATAATTAATGCAATGTTGTTTTCAACCTCCAACCACTTAATAAATAAAGGTAGATGTAGAAAAATACAATAAATGAAGCTTTGGAAATATAACTACGATATAGAAAAATGAATTTTTATTTTTAAAAACTACGAATGTTAAATAGGAACGGAGAGAGTATAACTTTCATGTGAATTTTATATGCATGTAGGTAATATCATCGTGTATATCAAAGCTGAGAGGGAATGAGGTGGTATTTAAAGAAGGAAAGTCTTACACATTTGATGCCATTATTTTTTCCACCGGTTTCAAACGATCTACAAACTTGTGGCTTAAGGTAAACTCCAAATCTATCTTTTCTTCCTTTCTTTTTTGGGTGACAGTTTGAATTTGGGTTTTCAGTGGTTTTATGGTGGTTCGTGATCATCACGTCATACTGATTTATCAAATGAAATTTTTATAATAGAAAGGTAAAAATGTAAAACATAGATTTATATTTTACACTGAGACTTCTGTGTGTTTTATTGTTTTTCTTGATCCCCGAATCACTGCTCATACTTGATCCAGAACCATAAAAAAAAATTCCCGTCGTCTTTTATTCTTAATAAAAGGGAATCTGTCTTTTCAGTCCTCTTATAAGTGTAAATTGTTTTCTTCTTGCATATACGTTGTCTTGATCCGGATCGGTCGCTCAAGACCTTTGGTCTCTACCATGAAAAAAATGGGATCACTTCTTATGGACTCGTTGAAAATGATTCGGATCTAGTTCATGGCCTATTAGAAGTATGAAAGAGTACTTTCACTTTAAGCAGGGCCGGTCCCACGCTTTTGTAGAAATGCCCGCTTAAAAAAAACGACAGACACAAAAAAAAAAAAAAATCGTCCGAAAATACAATTTTTTTCTAAAACATTCATATACAAACATCAAATTCATAATGCAAACACAAAACATACATATATATTAATACTAAATACTAATTCAACAATCTTTCTTGAAGACATTTGGAAGCGAAATCACTAATCAATGTATAATCATCAATTTCATCAACCAATTTCGCTCAATCGATATTATCGCTAACCCATTCAAGCGTTGGATATTTTTTTTTAAAGAATCTACTTATATATAAATTTTTTATTGGGTTGGGTATTTTTTTAAAGAATCGAGCACTATTTGTTATCAAAATCGCTTTTAATATACGATTTTTTTTTATAAATCGATCGGATTAACTCTATAATTTTTTTTTAAGATAAGAAATACGACTGATCGCTTATCGGGATTCATCGCTGCCCGATTACCGCTTTTTGGCTTGTGATAGGGCCGGCCCTTTAAGACATATAGGACTGGCCAAATTTTTTGATATAACCAATATTAATTATTTTTTCTATCGCTTTAAAGTAACATTATAAAAAGATTTCGAAGGAAACTCATAGAGTTTTCAAATCGATTAACGCAAAGCATCAAACTTAATTATCTGTATTTTCTTTTTCTATTACAGGGAGATGACTATCTTTTAACGACGACGGACTACCAAAACCAACTTACCCAAATCACTGGAAGGGTCAAAATGGTCTTTATTGCATTGGATTAGCTAGACAAGGAATCTTTGGTGCAACTGCAGAAGCCGGATATATAGCGAATGACATCCACACTACTATTTCATCAATCCCATAATAACATATCATATCAATTATAGTTGCATATTTAATAATATATCATATTACAACTAAAAATATAATTGCATACCATGTAGTTAGTATACATTGAAGGGCACTTCGGTAACGTTGCACGCTCCTCCCGGAATGGGGAAGTGTTTAGGGAAACCGGGGTGATAAATTCTACCACACAGAGTGTTTTTCTATTAAAAAATCTACAAAAAAAAACCCTGCAAGAAAAACGCAACATATGGCTTGAGTTTTTTATGTTTATGATAACCTATATATATTGTTTATATGGTTATTCATAAAAGGTTTTTATTGATCTAAACATTCTAGGTGCCTTTGTTTTGTTGCTAGCCCGTCTGGAGGACTTAATTAAGGAGTTTAGAGGGCATTGTGAATCATTATTATTCTGATGCCCTTAAAAGCCCCCTTGTTTTTTTGATTTTTTTTTGTGTTGTTGGTATTAAGGCTTTTTAGTTATAGTGTATTATCTTGCTTCTATGTACTTTTTTTTTTTGCTTCTATGTACTTTGGTTTTTATATCATTCACCACTTTGTTGGATATATTATTATTATTATTATTATTATTATTATTATTATTATTATTATTATTATTATTATTATTATTAAGGAATAAGTACTTTTATTAATTAATATCCGCCAAACAAGCGTTTAAAAACATCACCAGAAAATGTGCCCCAAGATGTCCGAGCATTAACAAACAAAGCGACGTCTAACTAATAAATGCGTTTTGGGATATTATCCACACGCCGAACGAAAGAAAAGGAAATCGACACAAAACTAGAAAAAAGGCCAAGCAATCTCCTGCACCAAACACCCGTGAACTGTAAGATCAATGCTCAAGGGTTGCGACGTGAGACACACGCCAAACAATTGAAGGATGCGGGTTCTTAGATCTATACGCAATGACGGATCACGATTTACATATCATAAAACATAGTTAAAGGACTTAAAAACTACAAGGAGTTAAAATCAAGTTACCAATATTAGGAAGAGACGCTGATCTTCCGATGTGTTCTCCAAACGGTTGGTTGGTGGACACCCTTCTCGACACTCGAACCTCCTCGATATGCAACACTCAAGAAAAACTTATAGTTTTCTTTTACAAAACCCTGCGCAAGCGAAAACTAATTTTTCTCCCTTTTTCAAGTGATGGTCGAAATTTTGCTTGTCCAATTTCCTTGGAATAACTCTCCTTTTATAGGAGAGTAAATCTAACTTCCAAATTTTAATTAATTAAATAAATAATTAATTAATCCAAATAAAAGATATTTTCCTTAATGATTAATTGTGACATGTATTGACCAATAGAAATCAAATAACAAGCTCATCCAACCAATCATATAACAAGAATATCTTTTATTTTCCACATCACAAAAAATAATTCTTGTGATAAATAAATACCTAGAGGCGCCACTTTTAGGGTATAAAAGCGCACATAAAATATCTTTTATGTGTATAATATTATTTAAATCAACTAAATAATATCCATGCATATCAATTAATTAAATTTTACCAATTAATTATTTCTCGAGGCCCAAATATCAAGATTATTTGTCCGAATTACGTAGCTCACATCGGGGCCGTGACCTATAACCGAGTAGCTCCAATAATTAATTATTCATCGAATGTAATAAGCACATTAATTATTAATTCCGGGATTACGCCACCATAAACCCGAAATCGAACTCTACCGATTATAGATGTATACTTATACTCAACCCATGTGAGCGAATAAGTGTCCATCGATATAATCACTACATACTGGATTAACCTCCTCCATAGATCGTCCATTCTCGAGTAGGAAGTCTCCGTGAACTGCACTTCGAGAATATCTTATCCTTATTTACCATTAACCCCTAATGATCAATTAGTGCACATATCTCGACTAGTAGAGCTAATTAGTCAAATGTGAACTCGGCCGATCGATCACTTTCTTAAGGCTAACAAATAAGGGGATCGTTTCTACTTCCCATGAGAAGAAGAATGGATTCCATGTCCTGTGAAAATCGTAACTACTCACTCATCGGAGATAGTGCCAATGAAAGTGGCTTGGAACACATATTCAAGTGAAACGTAATTAACACATCAAACACTACCCCGAGACAAGCAAAGACTCCACGTGATCACCTCAGATTAAGGTTGATCCATATATGATCATCTAATGATTTAATAAGATTCCTCGATTACGGAATTATATCGGAAATTCAGATTAAATCGGTCCAAATTCTATATGAATGCCATCATATATAAATGCCCCACGTAGTACCTCTACCGATAGTCCGGATAAGACTATCACACCCAGGTGTTATGGGCGCATTATTGGTGTTTTAATCAAGAGACCCTAAACTCGATTAAGTTAATTCACCACGGACTAACAGCTTTAAGTATATCACCACTAATTCAATCCTCACGTGCATTCCATACAACTCGAGCTAAGTGGTTACATACAGATATACTTAGGGTTTGCAGCAGTGTATACTATATAAGCACAAAGCAAATAAGATGAAAAATAAAATCTGTCATTTATTAATATAAAATAATTACATAAATTGTCTTTCGGGCACTACATCTAACAACAATCACTTTCCATCACCAGTCACTGAATTCTCAACTGCCGTGCTTCTTCCAAAGCCAAGGAAATAGCCTTAAACTCCATATATTCCATCGGGTTTCCTGGGTCAAAGTGATACTTGAAGGAGTGGATAACTGCACCTGACAAGTCACGAAAAATACCTCCAACCCCCGCACCTGCCTCAGTGACGGATGCATCAACATTTCCTTTGATCACCCCATCCAAGGGCTTAGCCCATTTGTTCGGAAAATGTTGGACCGAGACCTGCGTCCGATAAGCCTCCGATGCCTCCACATACTCAGCCGATGCAGCCAAAGATCTCGTACAAACCGCAGAGACGTGAACAGCTTGATCATCAAAAACCGCAGAGCAATGTGCCTTCAAAATCCCCCACATAAGCCACACAAATCCCGCGGTGTCTTGCACTCCCTAATCTTCAAGAAGTCGTAAAAAGAACTCCGCAAATGAAGCAGACGGAGATGCCCTAAGAGCCCGTAAAACGGTGACACCCTCCAGATTCGGTCCGCTATTTCACACTCGAAAAGCACATATCGCATCGTCTCCAAAGTCTCTCCACAAGCCAAACAAATACCCTCCCCCAAATGCCTCCGCCACAGCCCCTGGCCAATAGCAAGACAATCATGAAGGCAGCGGCATAAGAAATGCTGAATGCACCGGTCAGATAGGGTCGCCAACAACTTCTCCACAACTGCGCTCTGCTCACGAGGTAGTCCGCCCGCCACAAACAATGGGCGGTAAAGCGATATGGCCAGAAAGTACCTTGACCTAAAAGTATGGACACCTTTGCGATCATAGTGCCAGATTCGTCTATCTGGATGACCTCCTGGTGTTATGGTGGTCGCCAAAATGGCATCAGACTCCCAAGGCCTAAACAACTGTTGTATCCGCTGCACATCCCACAATTTGGTGTTGGGAGGAACAAATCTGAAACCAAAGAATCTGGTGGGAGTTCATGCCCTACAAAATAAATTATTATTATTATTATTAAATAAAATATCAATTGATGTTTAAAAAAATGTGACGAATTATGAATAATGATACTGAACCAAAATAATAATAATACAATCTCAACTCATGATGTCCCATAGCTCCTCTACTATTTATATGAGATGCATTATAATGAATAATAACAAAAGAAAATTTAGTTTTTTATTTACCTTTCTTCCTTTTTTTTTTAAATCTATCATCAGTGTACCTCTACCCCTGAAATTAAGGAAAATGATAGTTTTAAGCCGTACGTACATAAAAATAAAAAAATTAAAAAAATAAAAGTCGTATGTATATAAAAATAAACGGAATAGTCAATCAAAGTACGAGATGTTTGTGTTTTATTGAGGTTTTTTTTTTTTGAGAAATAAATGGGTAATCTAAATCATTTATGTATCTTTTATATATATCAAATTATGTACATGTAGTACATAATAAAACAAAAAAGAAAATAAAATTATGTACATGTAGTATCATTTTCGTTAAAAAAAAATGCATATTCCTGAACTTTGGGTATAACAAATAACCGATAAAATGTTATAGGATCTTGCATATATACTTCTGAAATTGAAATTATGGTATAACAAAAGACCAATAAAATGTTTTTTTCTTTAAAAATGACGGATAAATATGACTAGACCTCTTAAGAATACTATCATGAGGGGAAACTCTGGATTTATTCACTATTACACGTCAATGGTGCATTTAATACCCAACTTTAAGGCTTTATTTATATTATGATCTAAAAGCCAACACTACAAAGTTATCAATACGAGACTTTTGATTTCACACCTAACAAATCTTCATATTATGATAAAAGAAATCTCACATTAAAGCTTGATGAATTTTTTTTGATATTAAAACGATATAATTTTAATGTAAAAGAAATATAAATATCATTTGTATCTCCGGTCGAACACTCGAACTGCAACTTTGCTTCGATATCTTATTTGAAATAAATATGTGATATCCACGTTGGAATTGTGAGAGAATCGTTACTCTCCTATAATTGTCACATAAATATTTTATCAATTCGGCTTAATTTCGCTTAACACCAAACGATGATGACTGGTCTAAATTACTTGACTAGATCATTTATGGTTTACGGAATTTGCAATGGTATATTTATTGAATAATAAAAAAATATTTTTTTCGGAAAATTAAAAATGGTATATTTATTGTAGACTAAATTTGCAATGTAAAATGTGACTATAGTGCATGGTACCTAAAATATTCTATCAACGTAAAATTATTGGGGTGTATACCATCTGGTTGGGGTTTACCATCTTCCCTAATTTTTCTTTTCAGAAAAGGAAAAAAATCTATCAACGTAAATCACGCCTAATTATACCTAAAATATCTAACGATCAAATATTTTAAGAAATATTCTATCAATTAATACTAAATAATACCCAAAATATCTATCAATCAAATATTCCATAAAAACAATTCCATCGATCATAAGATGCACACGCCAAATTCCAGAAAATATTAAAATATTCCATTCATCTTTTTCGGATTGAATTATTTGTACATGATTATCAACGTGAAAAGATATACTCGGGTGATCATACAGTGATTATACAGGTTAGTGTTTCAATCATCGATATTGATGATGATACCGTTTGTTTTTTCTAATTCAATTTAATTTTTTTAATATGTTTTGATATTATTTTGTGTACCAGAATTGTATCAAGTACCAGAATTTCCATTCTCTTATTTTTCACTTACTAATTCTAATAGAATAGTATATTGATTGTTGATAGAGTGTTTTTTTTAACATTGAAACTAGTTTTTAATTCTCTATTGTGTTGTTTCAGGACTTTACTTTTAAATACATGGAAAGCAAATCATCATCTTGGCGTCGATTGCGTTTGGAAGAAAATGAGGTACCTGGTGTTTTGATTGTGAAATTCACTCGATTTAAATTCATTGATTTCCCATTGCATTGTTATTTTTGTTCGATGCGTGAATCTCTTTGGATTACAATCTCCAGCTTATTATTATTATTAGTTATAATTGATACATCAAAAATTCTTATTTTCTACGCAATACTAGTATATCATTTACAATAATAAGATAGTGTCGGTTTATTTAATATGTTCATTCAATTGTAGTTTATGATTGTCTTAAATGATTATCTCATAGCTTATTTTTATTTTCATTTTAAACATTAACTTATTACATTTATACAATACAACTATATTTTCTACCATATCAGGATAATAAATTTCAACCACAACAAATATGAACGGACGAATTTTCTGAAATTTAGTGTGATCAATGAAATTGTTTTGGTGGATTTTTTTTTTTTTTTTTAATGGAGATAGGAGGGTGTGAAAGTGGCGACTGATTTTTTTTTTTTTTTAATGGTTTTTTTTAAAGACTTCTAGAAGATAATTTATGATTAAATATTAGAAACCAAAAAAAAAAAAAAAAAAAAAAAAAAACGAAAAAAAGGAAGAAAAAGATGAATATTTTGAAGGATATCATCCCAGCTAGGGCCGTTATTTATTGCATAGTTATTGCAGTATAAATTTTTTTGGTGGAAGTATTTTTTTTTTGAGCATCTTGTGGAAGTATTTTAAAAAAAAGGCAATATATTTATTGTATACGAAATTCATAATGTAATGTCTGATTATCTATTTACGTATAATACTTGGTATATATACTACCTCCGTTTTAAAATTTAAGTCATCCAAAAGGTTTTATATAGATTAACGAAGTGGTTGAATTTTATAAATTTAAAGGTTAATGCCTAAAATACCCGCCACTATCATTAATGCGATAATTGTTAAGAATGAAAATGGATTTGATTGATAATAAATTAGAGGTAAGATAAAAAAATGATAATAAATGTTGACGTTGTGAATGTATAATGAATTATACCGTAGGAAAAATGACTTATATTTTGAGGAGAGATAGTAGTATATATAAAAAAAATAAAAATCAATCAACGTAAATCACGCTTAATCATAGCTAAAATATCAATCAAATATTACATTGTCTCAAGAAATCAATCAACGTAAATCGCGCTACTAATAATATCAAATATCTATCAATCAAATATTACGTTAGACAAAAAATATTCTATCAATTAATACTAAATATTCTCGACTTCGATACCTACCTAAAATATCTATCAATCAAATATTACATTAAACAAAAATATTCTATCAATTAATACTAAATATTCGACCGATATCTTTTAAAAGAAAACGTAAGGGTTTGTAATTAAACAAACCGCTTAATCTTTTGTCTCTTCAGGCGGAGAAACGTGAGTTAGACAAAATGGAGCTCCAACCATCGGCTAGTAAACGACCCAAGACAATCACATCATCAACTTCTCTACAATCCAATAAGGTTAGATGGTCTATCTCGATTACGTACACTATTGTTGTTTAATCGTTACGATATGCCTTTGTTTTGGTCAGACACATGTACGTGATTATGGTTCTGTATGTACTCCCTCCTTATCTCTTACTTTTTCTTTTCTTTTTCTTTTTTTTTTTTTTTGTTGTTGTTGTCGGTATATTGCCAGGTCTGAAAAATTAGACCCATGGCAACTTCTTCAACAATGATGAGAAAATACCAAAAATACCCTCAAATTCATAGTCTTCATAAAAATCTCTGCTTTTCGTCCCCCTTCAACTTAATCCTCTGCTAAATATTCCCAGCATCTCATATTTCCAGCCAATCCTCTTCTTTCTCCCACCTAGTTTATTACCCTGTGGACATCACTAACACACCCACTTTCCTTCAAATTAAATGGAAAAAAAAACCCGCTAAAAAAGCACTAAACCTTTCAAAGAAAAAAAATTTGATTTTAATTTTGCTGTAATGTTGAGATTTTCGTTACTTTAGAAAAAAATCAAGACGTACACCGTTGATTCTAGTTTTGATGTTTGTTTGTCTTTGTTATTTAGCTTTTTCTTTACAAAGGGAATTAGTTTGTAAACAGAGGTCGTTTGATATTTTCAAGAAGATATACATTAAGTTTGGTTGAGGAGTGGTTAGGACTTAGGGTTGAGGTGGGAGAAGAATGGGATGGGGTTGAATATGGAGATTAGGAAGCTGGGAGTGTACATGTGAGTTCATATATGGTGAAAGAAGGTTGAATGGCAGCAGGGAGCTGGGGTTTATCTGAGAAGATAAATTAAAGGACATGTTTGTCATTTTCCATTATTGTTTATATATGCAACGCCGAGTCTCGAAAATCCGGAGATTTTTGAAATGGACCAGTAAAGTCTCAGAATACGTGCCTTTTAAATAAAGCGTGTCCGAATCAGTCTGCTTTAATTTAAAGGATATACTTTAGTTGGAAAGGCTTCATCCGTTTTCCGAAAATACTTTCGGGTTGGACATTTTTACATTTATGTGGTAGCTTTCCCTTGCCAATAGGGATTGCGGTTTTTTTAAAACTTTTTTCTTTAACAGTGTGCTCTTGAAAACAATGAGTTTCCGATTCCACTTTCGGCTTACAAGATTCTGGAGGAGCCTGGCCCTCTTGGGTTAAAGTTGAAAAAGACCCCATCGTTTGCAGAATTAATCCAAAACCAAACGAGAGACGCCCGTGCTTCATCTACGGCTGCTGTTGTTGTACCTAGGTGTGTAGATGAAAAGGATGCAAGAGGCGCTATTACTGCTGCAACTTCAACAGAAAAGATAAAGGCCTCGAATTTCGCAGCTACACTAATACGAATCGGAGGTTGGGAGGTATCGTTATTCGTTAAGCGCCTTTGTTTAGCCATTTCTTCTGTCTTGTATTTATGTATTTATAGATTTGAATTGAGAGGTTATGCTTTTGACTGATATCATACCCTACCCTACCCTACCCTACCTGCGCGCAGTTTGTGCCTAGGCGCAAAGGTGACTTGGTGGCCAAGTGTTATTATGCTAAACATATGCTTGTTTGGGAAATCCTTCA
Organism: Gentiana macrophylla; assembly: GCA_026214975.1. Taxonomy (NCBI): domain Eukaryota; kingdom Viridiplantae; phylum Streptophyta; class Magnoliopsida; order Gentianales; family Gentianaceae; genus Gentiana; species Gentiana macrophylla. Next base: position 119,812,646 of record CM047811.1, on the reverse strand, counting down.
AGATAGTCGTCAGAAGAATAAAATGGAAATTCAATGGTCTGATATTATAGCTCTTCAAGCAAACTGTCCTGATCGTGGTCCTGGCACGATGACAATAGCGGTAAATTTGCGATTTGTGCTTTCAGTTAATCTAGTTTAATTAACATGCACTTCCAGTGATCTGACGTTATTGCATATTATTATGAATTAGCTGAGTCGGCCACCTAAGTTTTATCGGGAAAGTGAACTAGAGGCGAGGAAGCATACATTATGGCAGATATCTTCGGATTTTACTAATGGACATGCTACCAATCATGTGTAAGTTTTGTGTAGTATCCAAGGTTACGGATTATTGTTTTGTATCGCAATCTTATCTCCGAGGATATATATGTTAGTGATTTGAATTTTAATGTGATTGGAGCAGTAAACATTACCTAGAGTTTCCACCAGGAGTGTTAAACAAGAATTTCGAGAAGCTGATTCAATGCGATGAACGGCTTAAGCATTTGAGTCAACGACCTGAGTTGGTCCTTGAATCAATGTTGTTCTTTACACAAGACTCCCAAAGAGGCGGTTTAGATGAATTGGGAGTCGGTGGAGGACAGACGTCATCAAGTTCATGCTTTTCAGATGGTTTGTCCCCATCCATGATCTCAGAGATACCTTATTTGAATCACAAACATATGGTTTCAAGTGGGGCAGCTTCATCAAGCACAGGTAACACGTACTCGTCGTTACTATTCTTAATTTTGTCAAAATTTCCTAGTTTGAAGTTATTTATAATTCGTTTGTCCCGTGCTTTTATGGTAAGCCTTTTTCTATTCCTTAACAGTCTTGGGACATGAAGAAATAAACGAATGGAAGCATTTTGATTCTGGAGTTCCCGGGCTTGGTCGATCAATGTCGATGACCGATCTTGTTAACCAGATCGGAAATCGTTTTGCTGATCAATTGACTTCCGGCGACATTCCTAAAGATAAAGAACCGGAATGCCAGCAGATACTAGACGATATCTCAAAAGTTCTGCTAAGTGATGATCATAGCACCACGGCAACTTCTTCAGACGAGGTATCGCTAATGAAAAAGGTCGATTCCCTTTTAAACCTTCTACAGCAGCAGGAGGAGGATCATGCAACAACCTCCACATCACAAGTTATGCCAAATAATAATGAGACAACAAGTATTTCCAGGGAAGGCTCATTTGTGGACCTGCTGTTTCAACTTCCTCGTATTGCTTCTCTTTCAAGTCTTTTGTCTGAAGACTAGAGCTAATTGATGGTGTTATATATTGTCTCAAGGCTGAGGGGAACGGACCTAGAATATTTTATTTTTTATTTTTATTTTTGGATTCAGAAGATGGTTTGATGATGAAATCTTGGCACTTGATAATGAAATCTTGGTGTGGGGGCTGTTAAAGTTGTTAATTTTTTCACATTGGAGACGTACTATTGTTGCATCCAACATGTTACGATATAATTTCCCATTCACTTAAATAAATTCAATTTCACCGGTATCAATTGTTGCATCCAACATGTTATTACGATATGGATTTTCATTCACTTAAAAATTTCAATTTCACCAGCATCAATTGTTGTATCCAACATGTTAAGCTATGAACTAGATCTATTATGACTCAAATAACGTAGTATATTGTATTATATATTAAGTAATTATTGAATTCATTAGACTAATTAAATCATGATCCATCATGATTCAAGTAATAATGTCTAACCAAAGTTCAGGAGCGTTACATTAGGTATCGCGATAATGTGAAAAAATTATACAAGTGTTTGATAACCAATTTGGTAAGAGTGAAACCAAAAGATGGTTGACCAAAGTGTGCATGGGTTACTCTTCATCAAAAGATAATGACTGAAAATATATTGGTGCTTTTCCATTAATTAATGTCTAATTAACAGTATAAGATTAATTATTTTTGTTAGTTAGGTAAGCCTATATATTCAACGTCATCATCTATTCTGGAGGTTTGACTTTAACAAATTTTTTTTTTTTTTTTACTTTTTTTTTTTTTAACCAAACGACGAAAGCATTTATTAGTAAAAAACTAGCAAATACAAGTCCAGACCGGATTAACTATGTTTGGTACCACGTTACTGTCTATGGAAGATGTTTTTTTTTTTTTTTTGGTTACTTGAAAGCCAACTTTGGCCGAATCAATTTAGAAATACTAAAAGTGAGAGTTGACTCAGATTCCGATACAGAAACTATATGGGCAATTTTTATCTGAGGGTCGCCGATGTAGTTTATCAAAACGGTTAAGCTGACGTGTCAGATTTTAGGTTTGAGTCCCAACAAAGTTTACTAAAACGGTTAAGTAAATTGCTGCGCTTTGGATTCGAATCTCACTTTGTAGACGATAGTATAAAGTCACCATAGGTGGTAATTTTGTTCTAGTGGAATTTTTTATTATCTACAAGTCTATTTTATTGAAGAAATGTGTTTAGTATTTGTTAAATATGTCCGGTAAAACTTTATTGGAATGGTGCCCGATAAAACCAACCCCATTTATACTAATGAATGTGTTCGTGAATACAATCTATTAAAATAGTTATCAGGCATTAATACCGAATCCTAATTTCTGTTGAATTAAAGTGAATTAAAAATGATTTTATAATCATTTTATTCAAATGACTTTATGAAACAGTAATTTGATATATTCTCAGTATAGAATATATGTAATGTTTTGTTAATCTGAAAACTACGCGAATCGTAGATGAATTCAGATTTGGAATCATTCAATTCTTGGATAACGAAATGAATGAGAAATTAACGCTAAAAGTCGGGTTGGTTGAAATTTAATGTTGGAAGTGAAAGTTGAAAAGTTTCAACTTGTAAACCACATTGGGAGTTGAGAGAAACAATTCCTAGTAGATTTATGTGAGAAGAATGTTGTATGCCAGATGTTTCTGTTTTCTTAGAAGAAGAAGAGATCGGGCCGGTTTTAATGGCCGACGTTTCGCTAAAATGCCCACGCGCGCGCGCTCGCCAAGCCCCGGTCCCGGTCCCGTTGACCTTGGGTTTTGGGCTTTGGCTTTGGGAATGGCTGCGCTCAGCTGCTGTGCCGCCGCCGCCTAGCCCCTGGCCCGGTCCCGTTGACCTTGGGTTTGGGCTTTGGCTTTGGGGAATGGGCCTGGGGGGCCTAGGCCCAGGACAATATTAAATTTTTTATATAAAATCCAATCGAGTTGAGCCCAATCCAAACAACATTCTCGAGTTCAAGTTCGAGCTCACTTCGTTTTCACTTAATTCGAATTGTAAAATTGTCTTTTCATTGATGGGGTGAAGATGAAACAACTTCAACTGCTGGCTGCATTAACAGGATTAAACCAACAATTTCCCTATTCCCAAAAACCCCTATGCCTACACTATCTCGTAAAATACATTTATAAAGATCGTGTGTCAAATCATTTACTGAATCGCGTAGCATTAAGCATAAGTTCTACAAACCGTTCAAAATGTGTAATTTTTACACACACCATATCCCTTTATCATCATTCAATGCATCAATTTCGTAAACCGTCATATAATTTAACCGACAGAGAATTCAGCTACTCATGATCCTAAATGACAATACAAGAATTAAATATTTTAAGGATTACTCATGATCATAAAATAAAAGAGAAAGAAATTACTCATGAAGAGAGAGTTATTGGAGCTTCTTCCTCCATGCGTGCGCCCCGCCTTGAACAGAGAGGTTCCGCATGCAACTTTTTGTGGATGTTATAACATGCTTTTACACAAACATTTTACGAGAGTTAAAATTAATATACTACATTAAATCCTAATCAACCTTTCAAAAAAATCTTAATCAATGACATAAAAGCATTTTATTGTGCAATTTGCGGTTAAACAACTGAAGGGTACGTGAGAGGACAGTTTTTTCTTTTTTTTTCTTTTTCTATTTTGCTTAAAGCCCCCCGGAATCATCCGTAATCAACTCTGACCGATCGATACGAATTCGGCCGGCCGCCTGCAAAGCTCACTCTCATCCTAGAGCTTAGCCAATGACAAATCTTACAATACAACCGGGTTGTACCAAATGAAATACGTTATAATTTTCCTTCTAATCTCTCACACACAATAAAAATATATTATACGCGAAAGAGAGGAAAAATTAATGATTCTAATCTAGGCGTACAACATTTATACAAGCGTTGCATTATATAATCTCTCTCAAACTAGTTGCTTAACAGCTCTATTGATTAGTTGCTTAGTAGCTCTATTGCTCCACTATATATAAAGAATCAAGTCTTAAACCAAAAGCAACAGGACATTCAAACACTTGACGGAGGAAAAAAAACTGACTAGTCTCAAATTAATGTCGACCACGGTGATCATAGTCGGAGCCGGCCCTTCCGGCCTCTCAACCGCGGCAACTTTAGGCAACCTATTAATCCCATACATTCTCCTAGAAAGAGAAGATTGCTTTGCTTCCTTATGGAAAAAATATTCATATGATCGTCTTCATCTCCATTTGTTTAAGCAATTTTGCGAGCTTCCTCTCAAACCATTTCCCAATAACTATCCAACTTACGTCCCTAAAGATCTTTTCCTAAACTACTTAGACGATTATGTTTCGCATTTTAAGATCAATCCCAAGTATCATAGCTCTGTGGAGGAGGCAGTTTATGATGAAGGGAGCAAAAAGTGGAAGGTGGTGGCGAAAAACTTGAGCTCCGGTGAGATGGTGGAATATTCGAGTGAGTTCTTGGTGGTGGCTACCGGAAAAACCAGTAATGCATTTACTCCCGATGTGGAAGGGCTGGACAACTTTTCCGGCGAGGTAATTCATTCAACAAGATACAAAAACGGGAAGCCCTATAAAAACAAGAATGTTTTGGTGGTCGGGTCTGGAAATTCGGGTTTGGAAATCGCCCTTGATCTCTTTAACCATGGGTCCAACGCTTCCATCGCTATCCGTAGCCCGGTAATATTTTTGGACATTTTATTTCAAAACCACTGTTTTATACCCATACGTTACACCCGTCCCTGGGCAGGCCAACAAGGCCGAGGCCTAGGGTCCCCAACGAAATTTGTAATTTTAGGGCCTCGTTTTCAAGTAATAAAAGTGTATTTTAGCGCCATTTTATTTTTTTCAAGTTTAAAAACTCAGTATACTCAAATTTATAATCGAATTCAAATGAAAAAGTCTTCTTGTTACATTTTTTATAACGCTTCATCAACATATATAATATAACTCCAAAATAATTGTGATATATTATTTTTTTCACTTTTATTATGACCCAAATTGTTTTTACTTGCGGGTTTAGATTACACTGAAACGCCCTCAGATACGCGGTGGATGGGGCAGGTCACGGGCGACTTTTTCGAAAGAGGTCTTTTTAGTTCGAAGGTTTTTATTTTATTTTATTTCAAAAATATAATTATAAATATTACTTCAACATCGTTTTCTAACATATATAGATATAAAATTTAAATTTATTGATAAATTAAAAACATACCTACTAAGTAGTAATTCAAAGATCTGTTTTATAAAGATATATATATTTTAAAACAAAATCCAAATTATTACGTATGGATATATTATAGCCGGGCTGCCTCAAATTATTTTATATTCTTTTGGGGTCTTTGGGCCTCTGAATTTTTTTCAAGTATCACAATCTAATCTCTTTTTTGATAAAAACTCAATGGCTAGAATTGGACCTACACGAATTATTATTTTCAACTACATGTGTTTGGGTGCACTCCCTATTGGTGGGCCTTCGGCGGTTGTCTGGCCCGCCTAATAGGTGGGCCGGCCTTGGGTGTGGGAACGAATATGAGATAAATGAGCACGAGATTTTTGAAAAGTATATTATACCTGTATGGGTCATTTGTTCCTATTCATTGGCACTATTACATCATTTTGGACAATTTTTCATTCATTATCTAACGGTATTTACTCAGTTATATATATATATATATATATATATATATATATGATTTTAATTTCACATAATCGAGTTATGAAAGTGCATATATGAATCATGTATCCAACTTCGAAAAATTATGAATTTTTCCTAGGTAAGCATCACAAGTATCCGGTAAGTATATCGGTGTCGATAAGACACGTTACCAAACAAAAGTATCCTCAGCATCATAAGTTTTCTTACGTTGATCCAACAAGTTTTCTGGAGGGTAATGTTATATTATATTCACAACAAAATTTACACAATATAATAAAATAACACATCTTACATCATCGATTATAATGTAGACTCATTGATAGATTAATATCTCGCCATATTCTATGGTGTATGATATGTTGTGTCCGCTTGTTGTGGACATACCGAGAAAGCGGTTGAAGGAATGTAGGATACGGGCCAGTGGATGAATTTGCTACAACGGTAGCTAGTGCATGACCACGTGAAGACGTGGATGCCATGAGTTGCCTCTTAGCTTCTTTTGTCTCCTCTTTAGTAGTCGGGATCCCGACATAGGAAAAAACAGAAACTCTGAATATTTTAAAAGCCGTTTTTCTTCAATTTCTCACAAAACTTCCCAAAATCGCTCTATAAGTTCCAAAATCTTCCAGCATCTCTTTCGAGCTTTCAAAACCTAAAAATCACACAAAACATACCCGAAACACAGTTCCGAGATAATGTATATAAAATGAACACGGAACTCACCACCAAATAGGGACTCATCAATTCGTACGTAACAGAATTCATATAGTAAGAACCGAGTCTTTTATTCTTTTTGCTTCTGTAAGTATATGTTGGATTACTATGTAACAATGGTTCATGCATGTTTTGAGATTAATAAGAGCCGGGTCTTTTATTCTCTTAGCTTCCGCATTTAATTCTGTATCACGACGAACGTAAAGCTTCAACAAGATACTTATTGATATTTGCAGGTTTGCTTTGTGTCGAAGTGGATGCTTGGCCTGGGAATATATGGGCTTAAGTACAATGTTCCTCAATATGTTGTGGATTCAACATTAGTTATTCTCAGCAAGATTTTCTATGGTGATTTATGGAATATAGGAACCCAAAGTATACAAGAAGGTCCTATTCTATCAAAGGAGAAATATGGTCGGTACCCTGTCACCGACTGTGGGACCTACCAGAAAATCAAGTCCGGCGAGATTCAGGTTTGGCTCCTAACTTTTTCAGAACAGTAGTTTTGTGGTTGTCCTTGATCACCGTGTTATTTTTGTTTCACATTGAAATGAACCTTTGTGCATGCAAATATTTAACTCTTCACCAAAAGGAAGGGTGATGGAGGCACCGAACAAATTATATATAGGGGGAATTAAAAATATATACCTTTTGATAAAAATAGTTTTTTTTATATACCTTATTTTAAAATCTTATAAGATAACTCTCAATGGGACGGGTAATTTGGCGTTCGGGACGTGATATATTGCAGAATGAGGACGGGTTATTTTTCATCGGCGCTCGGACTAAAATAACACGCCCTCAAGATATTTTTCACTCTCAGCGTCTTAAAAACCCGTCCCTGAAATTGTTTTTTTTTTTTTTTTTTGTTTTGTTTTGTTTTTTTTTTGCAATGGTTCACTTACATTTTTTTATATTCTAAGCGCCTGCGTGCGCCACAAAAAGACCATCAACATCTCCAAAACCCTTCTCCTCCCTCCGGCTGTTCCTCCACCGGCTGTTCCTCCACCTCCTCCGGCGTGCTTTAAAACCCATATTTTCATTATTCAATCGTCATCTAATCTGAAAAAAAAAAAAAAAAAAAACCATTTATTTTCAAATTGGGCTGCAAAATAAGGATAAACGCTCCCGAAGATTTGGAACATCAGGTACATTGAACTCAATTCTCGTGGATTTTCCGATTCTATTTATACACGTTTCAATTTTTGTAGATTTTCTTTGTTCCTCTTCCTATGATTTAGGGCTTTACACATGGCATTGTCGTTCCCCTGTTTATTATTATTATTGGTGTTTTAATCTGAATTGTCAACTAAAGTCAACACCTTGAAGCATTATTCATCGACATATGTTTTCCTATTCTTGTTCTTGATTAGAGCAAAGAGCAATTGAAAATTGTTTGTTAATCTGCAAGTTTTTCCATATGTTAATGCTTTGATTCTGAGTTTTAAATCCCTCTGTATGTCATGCTGATAGAGTTCTTGTTGTTTAAGTTTTGATTAGTTTTGATTCAACATTTTTCTGCTATTTCAATGGAGTTTTTGATAGAATATATGTTGCCACTGAATTCTGCTTGTTTGAGTGAATCTGACAATTGCAGATGACTGTGTAAAAGACGCTTTTAGTCACTTTTGTTTCACGATTTTCGTATTTTTAACTAAATGTTTCATCTTGACGCTTTTGAGTCTCATCTATGCAATTATTTTTGCATTTTTAGTCCGAATTGCCATGTCTAACGTTGAAGGTATGAAATGATTCAGCCAATGATAACTTGATTTGTCACAGAAAAAGGGATTGAAATGGTATAATAAAATGCAAAGATAAGGGGTACAAATGAGTAACATTTTCTTGAATGATTTAATTGAATTGTTACAGTAATTAATGCTGCAGTTTTGAGGTTTTTTTCCAATTCTATCATATTAGTTGGCCATTTTTGATCATTTTTCTGCTATTTCAATGGATTTTCTTGATAGAATGTTGCAACTAAATTCTGCTTTGTTTGAGTCTTGATATGAATCTCATGATCGAGGAAACAGAGTTGTTAATAGCTAGCACCGCAACAAATTTATTTTTGTGTTTGAGTTGATCATTATTATTAGAGTATGCTTTGATGGTTTACTTTGTTTGCTATCACATAGCAGTGGACCTTTAAACGGTGGCTCCTTTCTGACAGTCCTCCAGTTTCACCATCCCAATTTGAGGACAAGGTTCTCTTTCTTAATTACTATGTTTCCATGCTTTGTTTGTGTAATAACTTCTTAACATAGGTCTGTAAGAGAGAGAGAAAGTGTGTGTGTACTACTACTGCATTTCAGCTTTATCTTTAGTCACAAGAAAAGAAAAGACTCTACCTTTGACAATAGTGAAAGCATATATACTCTTTGATGCAAGATTATGGAGGGTACTGTATACACACCAGTTCCAATCTAAGTTCGGTGCGATACTTGGTTTCTTGAAAGTCGAATATAAGTTCAACATTCAACTTTTTAATGTAGTCGGTAAAGTCGAACATAATCCTAAGTGTGGTGCCATAATATATAGATATTAACGAAAATGCATGTCCACAACATATCGCGACAAAGATTATGATGGGACACTCATCTATCAATGGGTCCAAATCACGGCCATAATAAATGATGTAAGATTTGTTGTGCGCGTAAAGATTACCCGAACAATTGATAAACGAGGACGCGTTGTATACATTTTTTTTATGGACAGTGGGCATAACAATTTTCAAAATAAAATGGGGTGAAAGAGTAAGAAATAATGAACTAGAGCCTATAGTACATACATGTGGTCGCATACAACAAGGACAATAGGTAATAATTCTGTTACAAAATTTGCATACACAAAGTTGTATATATGTACACTCGTGCATGCTCTTTTACAGTTCTCTCAACTTCTCATGGTTACAAGAATTCCTTTTTCTAGGTAATGTAATCAAAATGTTGGCATATGGTCCATATAGGTTATTACATGGTCCCAGATTTAATTTGCACATCATGTTTCCGTGTCCAATAGTACTGTTATTAATGTCTATATGGGACAAGCACAACTGGATTGTAGAATTCCGGTTTTCTCAGTCTGCCATTAATTGATTTGTTGTTGACAGTTTTGAATCTGATTGTGCTATGTATATTATAGACGGAATTTCGAAAGTATAAACTGCATTGCCAAAGTGTCAAAAGTATAAACTGCATTGCCGAAGTACCTGAATTCGGTATGTATCATGATGAACGTGTTTGTATTTGCAGATGGAGGGTAGAATTGGTGATTGGCATATCCATCCGGATAACAGATATGTTGTTGAATACAATTACCGGGGGGGAGAGAAGCAGTTCAATTTACTTAATAATAAATTAAATATTTTTAAGGATCATAACTTGGTTGGACGGATTAAGAGTTCCCCTCTGAGACACATGTACGAGGCTATGGGGTACTTTCACTTCGGGTGTTTTTTACCCTACCATATGTTGTCCCGGTCAGTTTACACGGATAAAAAAGAATTACTGATTAGATTGGGCGATACCACATGCCGTTTAGGGAAGACGGAATTTGCACTTATTAGCGGTTTATCTTTTAAGGAAGCAGAGCCGGACACTCGGGCCGTTCCCGAGAAAGAGCTCACAAGTTTGATAAGCGCGAAAGACCTAAAGACCGGTCTTATTGATCCAAATAGGGCTCCATTCTTGAAGGCATTGAAAAACATAACTATCAAAGACATAGAAGATGAACTGATAAAGGCCACAGATCCCGAGTTGGTGTTTAAAATCGGCTTGATATATTTAATTGAGTCGATTATGTATGGGAAGAAGTTTGACAACAAATTGTGTGTCGCCATTTGTTTTTCTGTTGGTAGAGGACACAGATCGGTTTTTGTCATATCCATGGGGCACATATTTTTGGGATTTAAGCATGGAAGTATGGAATGCGAAAATAAACTTCATGAAGAACCCACTCAAAGGGAAAGATTCAAAGAGGAACTATATTTGTTCGTTGGTGCCTGTATTGTTTGTTTGGGCATACGAGACGTTGTTAGGGGAGGGTAACTTGTCGTGGAGGACCTTGACTTACCCGTCGTGCAAAATAATACGACTCGTGTACCTCGCATATTAAGATGGCGTCCGACTAAACGCCGTTTACATGAGAATAAGTTGAGTGACTTGCTCGATACACCGGGTAGTAATTAATTTGTTTTCGTGTTTGCACAATATTTGTATATGATATAGTATTTTACGCTTACTAACAAATGTGAGGTTTTTTTTTTTTATTGCGGTGGGTGAATAGATATCCTCGAAGCGAACGAGGACGATGTTAGAATGTTACGGGCCAATGGGTTGACAGATGATGAGATCAATAATCCCTCCTGCCTATCCTCGCCTTGTGTTATCCCCGTACTCGCTTTGCTCTTGTGGTTGCCCCGCCCCGTATCCCCATGTTGCTACCTTGACTCGTAGTACCCATGTGTGCTGTGGATGTGACCACACATCCCGCAACATCATATCATGCCGCACCGACTACATCCCATGATATTGCCTATGATGTAGAGTTGCGTAAATTAATTGATGATCCGAGGGTAGAGATCAGAAATGGTGCAAGTGTAACCATGGAAAAGGCTCGAGCTGAGCGAAATGAAGCGAGGAGACAGATAGGCATACTCAAAGAACAGTTTGAGGCATTTAAAGAAGCAACTCGAAGGAGCTTTTGGAATTAGAGAAGAAGTAACCGCGCAAAAAATCGTAACATCTTGGATTTGATAAATGTGGTCTCAGTAATCGTGACGGCGTGCCGATTGTAAGATAATTGCCTCGCGAAGATAATTTCTTCTTCATAGTTATAATTATTAATCAATTATTTGGTTCAGGGATCCGTGGTTTTTACGTTGACCATAACCACCTCCACATGGAGAGGGTGAGTCGGTGTATCGGAGCAAGCTTCACCCGGCTTATCGACGCGCAGTTGCAACAACAAGTGCAAATGCAACAGGAGCACCAGCATCAACGTAATGTGATCAATGAAGTTGCGAGGGTGTTGAATCAGCACAAGTCCAACGCGATGTAATAATTTTTACAAGTTTTTATCTAAGCATTATACCATAACTTACCCTTGTTATATAGTTGTTAGCACTGATGGTTTACTTGTATATTGTGTATGCGCTGATGATTCACAGGTATGTGAAAGAAATAGGACGGAGTGGGTGAAAGAGGGAATCAAGAACCATATAATGATGTCAATGCTGTAATAGACACAGAGGCAACTTATTCATCGGGTTAGCTGTGTTTCATTTTATTAATGGTATTAATTTCCTTTTATTTAATAGTGATCACATGAATTATTTTGTTTAGGAGTTGTAGGACAGGAAATAAAAGGTAAACGGCAGTACGAAATGGTCGAGACGGGTGAATCCCCGGACGCTAAACGGTTGAGGGTGGATGCTAAGTGCAGCCTTAAAGAACGGATTTGTAAATTAAGGAACTGGTTGAACTCCTCCAATTCGGAGCCAATATCAATCCCAACTGCAGCTGGATTAATAGGTTCAGTTGCCAATGCCGTCGTGGGTCCTGATTGGTTTAAAGAGATTTTGAGTCCAAAGAGAAATATTAGCGGGCTGGTAGTATGAATGCTAATTATACTTACGATAAAATAACGAATGCTTTCTAAGTATTATATAATCCATTTTATGTATTGTTTTTATGCAGCACGTCGATTGTTATATGAACCTGTTGAAGCGGCGGATGTTGGGATATCCTGAAGCGTTCAAGCCTGGTTCCGTTTTGTTAGAAAAGTCTTTTGGCCACTCAATGGCAAGAGCTTCGCTTCCTCATCCCTGGTTGTATGCACACGTGTGGAAACCATATACCACTGCTTACACTTTATGGGAAATTGAGTCAGACCATTGGGTTGCTGTGGTTATATCTGTGAAAGAGTGGACAATCTATGTATATGATTCGTTTGATGGGAACGAGAATATAGATACGATCAATAAACAATTGCATGCTTGGGCAAATTATATGCGAATCGCCATGGAGTCGTCATCGGCCGTAGAAGATTTGCCGGAGATGGTCGACCCTTCCAAGCCCGCATTCAAAATAGTTTTGCCTGACGATTATAAGCTTCCGCGAATGAAAGGAAGGTATGCAAACAATTAGACTGAGTATATCTTTATTCGAATTATTTTTACGCTAACTAATTTAAGTAATTTTTTCTTTTGTAGTGTTGATTGTGTTGTGTACGCGATTAAATACATTGAAGAGTTGGCAACAGGAGGCAACATAAAGCGTGTTTCTGATCGAAATATGATTGATCTAAGAACAGAGATATGCGCAGATCTGTATTGTCAATACATGGGTATTTAGTGAAAGAGACGATTGTAATAGCACGAATTATATTTTTATTGTACACTCTGTCGTGACTATTTTGTTTATAAATCTATCACTATTCCTGCTTATTGATGTAATCATCCCATCTTTTGTATTCCATCAACGCTTCAATATCCTTAAATTAGTAGAAAACCATGCAATGCACGTGATGTTATTAAAGATGAAAACAATCGAATTACCATGAAATCTCTTTTGTAACCATGATACAAGATCACTTTGCTACTGCTTCTCAAAACAAAAAAAAAAAAACGCACGGAATCTAAGCAAGTCTGCAATCCATTTTCTGCATACACAAACAATTGCCCACCAGCACCCATTATTACCGACCAGCCATTAGTATCCAAGTCAGCGATATTTCAAAAGTATGCACTTACACTGCGCTAAATTGATAAACACAACACATTCCATTTTGAAAAAAAAATACTGAGCACCAAGGATGAAGTACAAATGTGATTATTATTCTATAAAAAAATTCAAAGTCTAAGCATTAGCAGATCCATTGTGATTCTTCTTCTTACCATTTCTTCAAATACATTCGAAACAAGACCATAAATCACAACATGAACGATACAAAGATACACTACTAGTACCACTTACATGTTGCCTTGTTGTGGCCAGGTTTATTGCATTGGCTGCACACATATCTCGTACTTGACCTTCTCTTACTTGACCTTTCTCCTTGTGACGGAATACGTTTTGTTTTTAGGCGTCCTTTTCCCTTCTTAGGCCGACCACACAAAGGTCTTGGGTTTGGGACGCCGACGTGGAATTGTTGAATATGATCCGGGATAGCCCATTCAGATTCATCTCCACAAGGGTACACGAAGTCTGAGTATGTGGATCTGAGGGTATCTGCTGTGAAATACCAAGCACAGAACTCCCTTAGCCCTGCCGCACGATCAGCTAATGCAGCACAGGCATGCTCACACGGTATTCCGTTTATGTTGAACTTCTTGCAATCGCATGTCATCTTATCTAGATCCACTATTTCTTCGTTTTTGAGCCCGTCACCCAAAACTCGTAAAAGGATATAGGCATAACCGTGAGATATCTACCGCGCTCAATATATTTTTGCAGCGCAGTCTCCATCTTAGGCGCCAAATATGTTTGAATTTTGTTTGCGTCCTTTATCCTATGGACGTGCCACTTTTGCAAAACACATCTAATATATTCCACTAGCGATGTAATTGCCCACTTTCGTGCATCTCGTAGTTTGGAGTTGAAACTTTCACAATAATTGTTTGTGATCACAGCATACCTCATACCTGGAAAGTATGCTCGGGCCCATTTAGAGAAACCGATTTTCTCCAAATCCTCAGCCAATGTACTGTTTGTTTCCTTGATAACATTGAAGTGACTCATAAATTGGGATTTCGTATAAGCATAAGCTGCCTTTTTCAATTCTTCGACACATGCATTGTTCTTGAACTTATTTTTCATGTTAGTCTTAAGATGGTAGAAGCATATCCCATGGTGTGCATCGGGAAGTGCGCTTTCATAGCTTTGTCGATGCTTGGATGCCTGTCAGATACGAACACCAAGCCAGGAACATCTCCGATTGACTTTTTCAACCACATCATGAAATAGTTGTACGATTCATCATTCTCGCTATCGACAATGGCGAATGCCACCGGATACAAACGGTCATTCGCATCGAGTGCGATTGCACATAATAGATCACCATGATACCGATTTTTTAGATGTGTGCCATCAACACAAATAAGAGGGCGGCACCAATTAAACCCACTCCGACAAACCCCGAGAGAAAAATAGCAATACAAGAACGCACCACCCTCGTCCACTGCTACGTCACAAATAGTACCTGGATTTTTTTGTATCAACATGTGAAAGTATGCAGGTAACTGAGAATACGAATCTTCAGGGGAACCTTGAATGAGCTGAATCGATCTTTCTCTGGCTCGGTAAGCTTTTTGGTAACTTATGTTCAGGCCAAAAAGTGTCCTCGCGGATGTCTGTAAATCTCTGGGCCTGAAAGAACTTCCGGTCGTCATTACATTCTCTTTGAAACAATTTCCTATAACCCTTGGTGTAGCCTGACGATGGTCCCCACGTCGTAACAAACGGTATCCGCATGTGTGTTCTGGCACATACTTAGTGATGATCATGGTAGTTTTTTTATAGTCCAGTCTTTTTGCTCCTTTTGCTCTTTTTGCTCTTAGCCTCCACGAACAAATTTCCTTGCCTGCTTTACAAACGTATACGACAAACGACGGAGTTGACTTATAAGTTGAAATCTGAAAATTATTACGTACTGCGTGCATGCAAAGTTCATCATACAATGCAGACTTAGACGTGTAAGTCTGTCTCAAGCATATACCGTCATCAATCTCGTCAGTGGCCATTTCGCGCTGGTATTGGCTATCTCTTCATCAACGTATGCGGGTAGAATGCAGTGGTTACGCATTCCTCTGGTTGCATAAGTATTCGGAGAAGGGAATGTTTGCTGCGATGGTGCATATTCGTATGGATTTGTTTGAGAATCGGAATATTGTTGGGAAGTATGTTCAAATCGTCCCTGAGGGTTATCTGTGTGGGTAGGAAATATGTGATCCAACTCCGAACTCGTGATTCCTTTGCCGTCAACCACCGTATTCAAATCTCCCTGCTCCTCACCTTCCATCTCTTCGTTGTCTTCTTCCGATTCATCAATTTGTTTGTCATGAAACTGTGATATTGCCTTTCCTTTTTCTGTTGATGTACCGACGAAATGCATGGATTTTGGTATTGTATTCACGC
This sequence comes from Gentiana macrophylla, assembly GCA_026214975.1. Lineage (NCBI taxonomy): Eukaryota > Viridiplantae > Streptophyta > Magnoliopsida > Gentianales > Gentianaceae > Gentiana > Gentiana macrophylla. The sequence continues at coordinate 119,796,892 of CM047811.1, read as the reverse complement.
ATAACACGGTTCGTTTGTTTATTGCATAGCGGCTAATGACATTTCTCACGTTATCGTCATTTGTAACCATAGTTGGCACCAATGCATCATTTGCTGACGCAGTTAAGACCACATCGTGTACCTTTGTATCAATATTGAGTAGCTTCGAAAGCATTGCCACCAGTTCATCGTATCCACATGTATGTGGTACCGTTGTCATGAACCCTGTACCTTCCAAGTAGCGCCAGCATGTTGACATGTATTTCCACTCTCCATTCAGGGATCCGTTGATCATCACTTCACGGTCCGCTGTGCAAGAATAACAAAACTTACAACAGTGTATGGACTGATTGAAAAAGAAAAAAAAATCTTTATCTGAATAAAATGACTTACACATCGTCACTTTGGCGTCTTCGAGTGGCCGCTGTCAACGGCGTGGCGGAGATAAAAATGGCCCGAAACGGAGGGTAAAAGATCACTGACGTAATCACAGAGTAGGCGGAATTAATCACAGAAACATAGGTGTCACTTAAACAATAAAAAAAGGCACTACTTATCATTTTAAAATAGTGCCAAGAAGCAGTTGCAGTCAAATATTGTCGAAAGCACACAAAAAAGGAGTATGAACATGGACAAAAATCGACATGAACCAACGCTAAAGAATCCCATATAGCAGATTACAAATATAATGCTACATTGCTACTTACTCCTCAAAAAAAAAAAAATTAAACAAATATAACGCTACCATTTTTTCCTTAAACAATAATCACCATTATCATACCAATGGCCGTCTTACCTGAAATCTGGCTTGTGAAGAATTACTTGAACGCCTGGAGAAGGTGATTCCCCCAAGAAAAATTGCTGATCGCAAAATTGTTTCCACACAGAAGCGAGAAGCGATGATCGCCAAATTATAGGTTTTTTCCAGAGGGAAGCGCCAATAGGGCTATATCTTTTTTTTAGTATTTGTTTAGAAAAAGGACACCATCAAAATTTTATTACTAATTTTTTTTTATTACATACCTAAAACTAAGTATAAAGTTCCTTAAAAAAAACTAAGTACAAGAAATATTCTAATACCCACAGTGCCCTTTTCTATGTAAGCTTCTCCTAAATCATAGTTCAGGTCTCGGTTCAATTAATAATTTTTTTTCATTCGACACTAAGAAAATAACTTTTGTGTGTATATTCACAATATAGATTGGTTATATATAATACTCATAAATATTGATCAAACTTAATTTTTTGGATTTAATTTTGGATGATTAGTTCTTTGAATGGATTTTAGTTTCCACAGCATTGATTACCGTATGTTGCGATCGTTTGTTTTCCCGAGTTGTTGAGTTGTTTTACCTTCCGCGTCGTTTGGATTCACGATGTATGGCGTAAGGCTTGCATGTATTATTGAGTTTTTATTTGATAATATATGTGCTGAAGTATTTCTTTCCGGATAAGGACTTCGGTGTCTAAACGGGACGTTACACTCGTTTTTTTAACTATGTCTTATTTTGCATATTAAATAGTAAATAGGTCCTTTATTACCTAAATCAATGAAAACAAATACACTAGTGGATCAAACGATAAAAAAAAATGTAAAATATACTTTTCAATAGTTTTCCCATTATTATATACGACAATTTTTCCATTGATTTATTATTTTTGAAAAGGAAAAATGGTTTTAAGTACCTTGGCATATACGAATGGATGAGTTGAACTCTTTCAAATAATGGGTATACTTGTCTTTTAGTATTAATTTTAAATTAAAATTAAACTACAAATCCATACTCTTGTGAAAGATGTCAACACACATCTTGTCTCTAAATGTTTCCATATTATCTTGTGTTACATCCTTCAAATCAAGGCCCTTCAATATTAAGTCTTTCTATATACTTGGCTGTAAACACTCCACAGTCTCCCCTGAAAATTAGGAAAAAAATATCACACATGCATTAAATTTTTAAATGAAATTATCTCATGAGGTTTAGAGAAAGGATTTATGTGCATACACTTCTCTCATTTGCGGGCATGATTTAGACCCCAACCGCTTCACCTTGAAAGGTTGTGTTATACGTGGGTCGTCCATCAAAACTTGGCAATTTTTCAACAGCAAGGGCATATTATTTGCTATTTCACGCAACTTTTCATCCAGCCCATCATTCTTTCCTGTACCGTACATGCAGTCATACACTTTAACATTCCATGAGCGTATGCTTATGACAAGAGCAACCCAATGTGAATCATATACAAATGGAGTGTACAAAATGCTATATGCCGTCAAACTACGTACACCTTCCAACACCGACTGGTTCATTCTATCGGGCTCTAATCTTCTTTTTTTTCTAGTCGTTTTTGTTACCTCTTGTCGATACACGTGCATGTATTTTTTTTTTTGGTCAAGAATTTCCCTAATTCGTGGGAGAAAAGGCAAACGTTAGACTTAAACGAAGCATGGTGTTTCTGCATCCGTCCTTTAAGAAGGTACATGTAGGCGTTCACGTGCTGCATAAGGCGAGTGAAATACGTTATGATATCATCGCAACATAACCATACAACTACTAATGTGTAACAATCTACATACCGTAACATCTAGCCACTTTTGCGATGTGTAAATAGTCTGAAACCAAAAAGGATCGCCATCATACATAGGCCACGTCAGATTGTAGTACACCCCATCGATCAGCATATCACGTGCATCAGGGTTATTATACCAAGCACAAAGCTCCAACCATTTACCCAAGTCGATTGGCCGAAGCGGGTCATATCTCTTACCTTTATTCCTCGCAAGCGTTGATGGATCCACGAAATCCTGCAACCTACTAGGACGCTGGGTTGGCCTCCTACAACGAGGACGGTCTGGCAATAGCGTTGATATGACCTTCCTCGGATTAGGTTCTGTAATGGATTCTTTTTCCACATTAATTATCTTATTGATAATATATCTTAGAAATACGGCACATGAAATAACGGTTAAACACTTACCCGCTGGACTACAATGTGTTGAATCTGATAACGTTATTATGTCATCGACACCATCAACCTTAGGCATCTTTTGACTTGCGGTTTTTCCCATATCCATTTTCAAGATAAACTCATCTGACATAGGCGCCACATTATCATGCACTTCTGCCCACGGGTCGGGCCATGACCCATATGCATCGCCCAAATGTACCTGTAAATACATGCCTTATCAGGGTGCGTGACTGTGTCATAGAAAAAACCAATTGGACTTAAAATATACAATCAAACCTTATCGTTCGATATACTTACGTAAATAATTACATGTAAAGGATTGACATAAAATCAGAAAATACGCAGAATTAAATACTGACGTAATTTTTTTTTAAAAATGTTTAACCTTATCGTTCTTCTAAAATGTTTTTTTTTCTAAATTTTTTTATCAGCCGAACTGTTTCGGTGTTCGCTCCTCCAAAATTCAGCCACCCGCATAGACTGGCTCATGTGATTTCCAAATATAAAAAGAATCATTAATGTAATACATAAATTTCATCTACTCCAACAATAACATACACTTCCCTACTACCTCCCTCCTGCCAAAAGATACACATAACACACTATTTCATACATGCCTTATCAGGGGTGTGTTAGTGTCGGTGTGTCATAGAAAAAAAACACATTGGACTTAAAATAAAGAATAAAAATACAAAACAATCAAACCTTATCGTTCGATATACTTGTCTCATCTTTGCGGAGACCGTGCCGGGGATTATTATCCGAAGTTATCTTAGGACCTAACGGAGATCGTGCCGTATATTGTCTCATCATTGCGGTATCTCCAAAATTTTCCTGTAAAACAACATGTTATCTATTCAACCACAACAGTGATAACATAATGCTTTTACGAATTCGATTACATGCCTTTTCTTTGAGAACATCTTTTCGGAATGTTGTGAGATGATAGAACAGGCCCCTTAGGATGAACTTTACTCAACGGTGTCAGCATAGTTTTAGGTCCTAATTGTACCTATTTCACATACGTTCACATTACATTTCACAATATAAGAGACATTACACAAATAACACAAATGATAGAAAAATACAAACCTTCTTCTTCGACGTTGATGGCTCGTCTTTCCTAGCATCAATGCCCGTTTAACAACATGCATTGACATTTCGCGATGGCTTAAATCTTGAGGCCGGGGTGGGGGGATGTGGGTGAAAATGTCTATCCGTGTAAATGCTGAAGCATGACAAATTTTTGTCTGTTTCAATTATTTGTTAGTCTGTCAACAACACAAGGCATATTGTTACGTGAAACTAAGGACAATCCATACCTTCTTATCAGAAATCATACTGCCCCCCTTTTGTTGTTGGTTTTGATGGGGTCGTAGTTGTTGATCTTCTCCTGTGTGTGGATGTTTTTTATTACTTGGTGCCTTCTGATGATAGTCGTTAGGTTCCCGCATCATCGTCGTAGACGGTTGAGGTGGACGATTAAACTTTGGAGACATATAATAATTAGTCAATACGTGATAATTCATAATGTCTTAATCACATGAGTAAAACAAATATTTACCTCCTGTCGCTTTTTGTAACTCAAAATCGCAGACATAGTGGAACGAAGACCAACATATTGATTGCGGAAGTCATTCTTCATATCAACCAATTCACTTCGTATAATTTTTTCGCCATATTTGATATCATTTCCAACACCAATTATGTTTTCTAACACGTCTTCATTGTACTCTTTCACACCTTTCCAAATTTCCTCATTCATTGACAATGCATATGACCTTAGCCCCAAAAGTTCTGTATGCAGTTGTGATATTCCGGTAACACTCTTATGACATTTTGAGGGGGGTCTATCAAATTCAACTACACGCTCAGAATGTGCAGCGTCAGGGACAATATCAAAGTTTGATGCAGGAGACGGATTACCATCGACCGTTGGACGAGACACGTCACGCGGGATTTTATACACAGGCGGTGGTGTATTGATCTCGTCATCCGCCAACCCATTGCCCCTTAACATCTTTGCCTCTGCATCAATCGGTTTCAAATGAGTATTCTTTCCCTGTAAACAAAGCAACATGATTTTAGTTGCTACTATTATATTTTATGGTAATACATGGTAAATACATTCATTTATGGATATTGAAATGATAAACAGTTTGTTTGATTAAGCAATTGACATAAGGGTATGAGTAGAAAAATAAAACGAATGTGTATTGATGTTGTAAATTGACAAAATATATGGAAAAAATAGCTAAAAAAAATATACTACCAGGCCTTTAACATCGAGATTCGTATTCAAAGAACTGTGCTTTATGTTGCCCTTCATGTGATGCCACCTTAACATTCTCGGTATAGCCATAGTATGTGCATCGTACTCGGCGATTAGACATCCAACTGACGGCATCGTCTCGTAGGCCCACACAAAAAATGCGTTAATCATACATGCAACAGCTTTTGTCGGTTTGCTCTTTCTACCTATATGACTCGTCAATCCGTCTCGTTTCCCCTTTAAGTTCTTCAAAGTAATGTCCCAAAAATATGAACCCCATGAATAATGGAGAAAACGAGGTATATCGTCCACCATGTGAAATACCAAAGGAGAGACGTTTGAATTCAACTCCTTACCATGCAAAACTGACTCAATCGGATATATCGTGCCAAGTTTATATGCAATCTCGGCATCTGCGGCGCCCATCAACGCCTTCAGAACATACCAATCGTAATATGGCTTACATCCACATGGAATGGAGCCATCGCCATATCAACATCACCAAGAACATGATTGTCGCATTCAATCAAACTACTACGGTTCCGCTTCTTCAATGCATCGTATGTCCGCCTCGACTACACCAAATATAAACCCGTGATCAAGGCAAACTCTACCTCCCGAAACGACATACACTATCTCCAAAACGAAATCTAAGCTCATCCTCTCTATCCGAATAAACCGATCTAATAAGCAATCGGTGTGCAAACCGTTGATGAGAAATGAAACTTCTCCATAGCTTTGTATATGTTTCCCAATGGGGATTCCAATACCTTATCAACCAACTTAGCATCGGTGTGAGAATTAAGTGAATCTTTGAGTATTTGGAATCGCGTTTGTCCACCCTTATATTCGTATTTTATTTGGTATCTATCTTCCGGACGAATGACCCATCTACAAGCATTCACCGCCATCTATGTATGAGATCACGTAAGCCACCAAAAATGAAATGACAAGGGCGGAGGATCCGAAATCAAACCGAACCGTTTGATTTAGGGAACCGAACCGAACCGAAATATACGAAAAACTTGCAGATTACCAAGAACAATTTTCAGCATCTCTTTGCTCTAATCAAGAACAAGAACAGGAAAACATATGTCGATGAATAATGCTTCAACACACCATATTAAAAAAAAACACCAATTTAACACAGTTGCAGTGAATTTAGATTTGCAGTGAATTTACAACACACCATATTCAAAACACAGTTGCAGTGAATTTACAACACACCATATTCAAAAAAAAAACAATCATAACTTCAAATTCAAGAGGGAGCTAGTACTAGCATTTAACATGTACAAAACTAACGGCAGAATCTAAAGCCATTCGAAAAACAAAAAAATCCATGTAATTCGAATAAACCCATGATCAAGGCAAACTCGTGAGAGTTATGCTTGTAAGACTTAAACCCGTGATCAAGGCAAACTCTACCCTCCCGAAACGACATACACTATCTCCAAAACGAAATCTAAGCTCATCCTCTCTATCCGAATAAACCGATCTAATAAGCAATCGGTGCAAAACCGTTGATGAGAAATGAAACTTCTCCATAGCTTTGTATATGTTTCCCAATGGGGATTCCAATACCTTATCAACCAACATCGCATCGGTGTGAGAATTAAGTGAATCTTTGAGTATTTGGAATCACGTTTGTCCACCCTTATATTCGTATTTTATTTGGTATCTATCTTCCGGACGAATGACCCATGTACAAGTATTCACCGCCATCTATGTATGAGATCACGTAAACCACCAAAAATGAAATGACAAAGGCGCGAGGATCCAAATCGAAACCGAACCGTTTGCTTTAGGGAACCGAACCGAACCGAAATATACGATTCGGTTTTCGGATAAACCGTATCCGTGAATACCCCTAAGAAAAAGGACTCGTTTGATTCTGGGTTCGATTCGGGGTTGAACATTGTACGATAGCAAACAAAGTAAACCATCAAAGCATACTCTAATAATAATGATCAACTCAAACACAAAAATAAATTTGTTGCGGTGCTAGCTATTAACAACTCTGTTTCCTCGATCATGAGATTCATATCAAGACTCAAACAAAGCAGAATTTAGTTGCAACATTCTATCAAGAAAATCCATTGAAATAGCAGAAAAATGATCAAAAAATGGCCAACTAATATGATAGAATTGGAAAAACCTCAAAACTGCAGCATTAATTACTGTAACAATTCAATTAAATCATTCAAGAAATGTTACTCATTTGTACCCCTTATCTTTGCATTTTATTATACCATTTCAATCCCTTTTTCTGTGACAAATCAAGTTATCATTGGCTGAATCATTTCATACCTTCAACGTTAGACATGGCAATTCGGACTAAAAATGCAAAAATAATTGCATAGATGAGACTCAAAAGCGTCAAGATGAAACATTTAGTTAAAAATACGAAAATCGTGAAACAAAAGTGACTAAAAGCGTCTTTTACACAGTTATCTGCAATTGTCAGATTCACTCAAACAAGCAGAATTCAGTGGCAACATATATTCTATCAAAAACTCCATTGAAATAGCAGAAAATGTTGAATCAAAACTAATCAAAACTTAAACAACAAGAACTCTATCAGCATGACATACAGAGGGATTTAAAACTCAGAATCAAAGCATTAACATATGGAAAAACTTGCAGATTAACAAACAATTTTCAGCTGCTTTTGCTTTAATCAAGAACAAGAACAGGAAAACATATGTCGATGAATAATGCTTCAAGGTGTTTACTTTAGTTGACAATTCAGATTAAAACACCAATAATAATAATAAACAGGGGAACGACAATACCATGTGTAAAGCCCTAAATCATAGGAAGAGGAACAAAGAAAATCTACAAAAATTGAAACGTGTATAAATAGAATCGGAAAATCCACGAGAATTGAGTTCAATGTACCTGATGTTCCAAATCTTCGGGAGCGTTTATCCTTATTTTGCAGCCCAATTTGAAAATAAATGGTTTTTTTTTTTTCTTTTTCAGATTAGATGACGATTGAATAATGAAAAGATGGGTTTTAAAGCACGCCGGAGGAGGTGGAGGAACAGCCGGAGGGAGGAGAAGGGTTTTGGAGATGTTGATGGTCTTTTTTGTGGCCACGCCTGGAGGCCTTAGAATATAAAAAAAATGTCGTGAACCATTGCAAAAAAAACAAAAACAAAAACAAAAAAAAAAAAAAAACAATTTCAGGACGGGTTTTTTAGCACGACCGAGTGAGAAAATTTACTGAGGACGTGTTATTTTAGTCCGACCTCAATGAAAAATAACCCGTCCTCATTACAATATATCACGTCCTGAATGCCAAATTACCCGTCCTACTGAGAGTTATGCTTGTAAGACTTAAAAATAGGGGTATACAAAAAAAACTATTTTTATCAAAAGATATATATTTGAAATTCATTCTATATATATATATATATATATATATATATATATATATATATATATATATATATATATATATTGGACCATACATGATAACATATCTTCTCTTTCATATCGGTCCGGCAAAAACTCTTTACCAAAAGGAACGGTGATGGATGCACCGAACAATTGAAGAATTCTTGTAAAACGAGAATTAAAACGCAGAAAAATTGCAGAAAATTAAAGGAGAGAGGAGTGGAAAAAGTAGAAGGATGAAAATTGCATTCTTATTGATTGAATAGCATGTTTACAATATATTTTCGATGATTTACTCTAGTTCCGGCTAGATTACATATATAGAGCTTCTAACAAGTTAGCTATTAGTTCTACAAACTAACTAACTGGTTCTAATTTTGGTGTAACCGTCCTAACCGTTTCTGGAGCTACATGTTCGATCAATTGCCCCGAGAGAGTTCAGCTTTCATTCTTGCATTTGATGCATAAGCGGCATCTGTAATAGTCCCCTCAGCCGTGATAGCGACTTGTCCTTCATTCTTGCATTTGGATGCATCAGCAGCATTTGGACTGAATAAGAAGCTAATGCCAATGTGAAATAATAGGCAGTGAAAGGCTGGTGCATCCAAGGGCTTTGTGAGAATATCAGCAAGTTGGTGCTGAGCTCTGACAGACATGAGCTTCAAAAAACCAGCTTGGACCTTGTATTCGACTATGTGGCAATCCAATTTTATGTGCTTTGTACGTTCATGGAAGACTGGATTTTGCCCTATATGAATTGCACTTGCATTATCACAAAACAGGAGAATAGGCAAGGGCACTGGTACTTGTAAATCCTTTAAAATGTAGGTTAGCCGTTGCTATTCAGAAGTGGTGTTTGACATGGATCTGTATTCAGCTTCAGCTGAGCTTTTCACAACAGATGTTTGTTTCTTAACCTTCCATGCAATAGGGGTAGTGCCTAAGAACACAATATAACCTGTTATAGACTTCATGGTGACATTACACCCTGCCCAATCTGAGTCTGAGTAGGCCTTTCGCACCATGTCATTCTGTTTGGAAAAGAAAATGCATTGTCCAGGATTGTGTTTTAGATACCTAAGTACCCTATGAGCAGCTTGTAGATGCTTTTCAGTTGGGGAGCTTAAACATTGACTTAATTGTTGGACTGCATAAGTGATATCAGGTCTAGTAAAAGATAGGTATAATAACTTCCCAACCAAAGACCTGTAAAGGCTATTATCTGACAGGAGCTTAGAGTCACCAAGTGTGAGTTTTTGTGTGGAGATCATAGGTGTGGTAACAGTCTTACAATTGAGGAATCCAAATTCTTCCAAGAGATTGATGGTGTATTTCCTTTGATTAAGTGAAATCCTTGTAGATGAACTGGCCACTTCAATGCCAAGAAAGCATTTGAGTTGTCCTAGGTCTTTGATTTGAAATCTGGAGTGCAAATAGTCCTTAACTTCTTGTATAGGTGCCATAGTAGGACTTGCAGCAACTATATCATCCACATAGACTAAGAGAGCCACAAATTGTTTGTCTTGTCCTTCTGTAAAAAAGGCTGTGATCATTCACTGATTGTTTATATCCTAGGGCAGTCAAAGCTTCTGTCAATTTAAATATCCACTGTCTGCTTGCCTGTTTGAGGCCATATAGTGACCTTGTCAGTTTGAATACTTGCCAGGTCTGTCTGTTTTGTATCCTAAGGGTAAGTCCATATAAACCTCCTCTTCTAGATCACCATGAAGGAAGGCATTGTTTACATCCATCTGATGTAAATGCCAATTTTTAGCAGCAGCCATAGCTATGAGAGATCTGATTGTAGTATTCTTAGTAACTGGTGAAAAGGTGTCTTGATAATCTATCCCATGTGTCTATGTATAACCCTTTGCTACTAATCTGGCTTTACATCTTTCTACTGATCCATCAGCATGGTATTTGACTTTGTACACCCATTTTCATCCTATAGGTGTTTTTCCAGGTGGTAAAGTCAATATTTTCCATGTTTGTGTAGGTTGTAGAGCATCCAACTCCTTTTGCATAGCTTCCCTCCAACGTTGATGCCTAATAGGTTGATTATAGGTTTTAGGTTCAGTGATGACATCCACAAAACATACAAACCTTGCATGTGATTCTGATAATCTGTCATACTGGAGTACTTTCTCTAGTAAATGTGGGGATTTATGAGTTGTGCAGACATATTGTTGGAGATAAGTAGGAGTATGTCTCACTCTGGTGGATCTCCTAGTTTCATTGACAGGCACATGAGGATCTGTATCATTATGTGCATCATCATCATCTCCCAAGTGATCTGTAGCACTCTGATTTACATGAAAATTAATATCGTGTGGAATAGAATCATAGAAAAGTAATGAACAGGTAAAGGGCAAGAATAGATATCATTAGAGGCAAGTTCTTTGTTATGATGCAAGGGAAACTTATGTTCATAGAACTGCACATTTCTGGGCATAAAAATGTCCCTAGTTACAATGTCCATTAACAATAAACCCTTTGTTGCTTTTGGTTGTCCCAGATATACACATTCTTTGGCTCTAGGCTCAAATTTGGTTCTGTGAGCAGCCAAAGTACAGGCATAAGCTAAACATCCAAAAACCTTGATAGAGGTGTAATCAGGGACTTTACCATAGAACAATTGATAAGGGTTATTATCATTGATAATTGGACTTGGGGTTATATTGATAATGTTGACAGCATGTAGGACACAATATCCCCACAAACTGATAGGGAGATTAGCTTGAAACCTGAAGGCTCTAGCCATGTTAATGATATGTTGGTGTTTTCTCTCCACCACTCCCTTTTGTTGTGGTGTATCAACACATGAATTCTGGTGGATAATACTTTTCTCTAGGTAAAAATAAGTCATTATGAACTCTTGACCATTTTCAGACCTAATGGTTTTAATATTTTTACTAAATTGAACCATAGCATATTGATGAAAAGATCTGATAAGTAAACTTGCTTCAGACTTAGATTTCATTAACAAAACCCATGTGAATCTTGTATAATCATCTACAATAGTTAAAAAAATAAGATTGACCATGCACAGTAGGTTGTCCTTGAGGGCCCCAAATATCAACATGGATTAAATCAAAAGCAGCATTAAAAACAGTAACACTCACAGGGAAAGGATTTTTCTTTTGCTCAACAATGTGACAAACATCATTATTAACATGTTTCATTACATCGGGACAAATAATCAGACTCATCCTCTTTTTAGACAAATGTCCTAGCGTATAATGCCATAAACTGGAATCTGGAATCTATGAACTACAAGCATTAATAGTAGGCAAACAAGGATGATTAACATCAGGATCATCAAGCACATATAAGCATTTTTGTTTTCTAGCTGATCCAATCATTCTCCCAGTCTTCGTGTCCTGTATCATACACAAATTAAGATTAAAAACTATCAAACTGTCAGAATCTGTGGTAAGTTTGGCCAGTGAAATCAAATTAAAGTTATACTCTGGAATGCAAAGGACTTTGTGTAAAATCATGCCACTGTGAAATGACACTGTACCAATATGGCTTACTGAAACAGTAGAACCATTTGGTAAACCTACCATTATGCTCTATATATAATGGATAACATGTGTGCAACATAGTTTTATCACACACTATGTGATCTGTTGCTCCTGAACCCACTATCCAAGAATAGGGCTTAGTGTTACCTGACACATCTAGAGTAGGAGTAAAGATGGCAGCGAGTACTGTTGCCTGATTAGCTAAATGATCGAAGCCTTCTGGTTTCTGAGTATCCAACAGCTTCAGCAATTGCTTGTACTGAGTTTTTCTTAGGCTAAAATACTCATTGTCTTGTGCAAAGATGCATCCGAGAAGGAACAGGACTGAGAACGTAGTCGATCTTGTGATGATGATGCAAAGAGAATCCACCATGTTGACTCGCTTCTTGGCTTATACCCTGGTGGAAAACCATGCTTCTTGTAATGTATCCACAGTGTGACTCAGATACCCACGTAAAGTACAATCGTGTCTTCTTTGATTGATGATTATTATTCTTTCTGTAACCTGCATTGTTATTGATTGGACCTAAAGCTGGTCTATATTGAGGACCTGTAGGTGCTGCATTAGGAAAATTGCTAGGTGCAGCATATGATCTATTAAGAAGAACAGTGGATTCCGCAGCTTTAGATTGATTGAAGGCATATTCCATCTGTCTCTAATTTTAGAGCCATTGCAAAGACAGTTTGCAAATCGGGTAAAGGCACCATTAACTGTGCCTAAGTAAGCACTTGTGAATATTTTGGATTGCGTCCTTTCAAGAATCGAACAACCCTTCCAGTTTCAGCATAACCATTAAAAATCTGAATTACATCACAATGACACCTAGGCTCACATTTGCAATAAGGTTCTGGTTTCATGATTCCTATTTCATCCCATAATGATTTCATCTTGGTAAAATAGCTAGTGACATCCATACTGCCTTGTTTCAAAGTATTAACTTCTTCAAGAAGATCAGTCAATCTATACACATCCATCCTAGAAAATCTTACAGCAAGATCTAACCATATCCCTCTAGCTGTTTCTTGATACATGATACTTTGAGCAATAGCAGGTATGACAGACTTTATCAACCAAGTCTTAACAAAAGTATTGCACTGTTGCCATACTTGAAAATCTGGTGAATCAACAGCAGGTCTTGCAATCGAACCATCATTGAACCCAATCTTATTCTTTGTGATCAAGGCCATTTTAACAGAATGACTCAACGGGTGATAGTTCTTATTGTTCAATAACGGTTGAACAAGAACTAGGGATGGACTTTCATTTGGATGAACGTAGTATGGCTGTCCTGGCAAATAGACTGGAGTCTCGGCAGCCATTGATGAATAACTCCAACTAGAACTTCAAGAAAAGAAAATAGAGAACTGAAGTACAAGAGAGGATGAACACCACGGTTCAATCAAGAAAGAAACTGCAAAACGCAGGAAAGTTAAACGAAAACAGAGATTGCAGCTAATAAAGCTCTGATACCATGAAGAATTCTTGTAAAACAAGAATTAAAACGCAGAAAAATTGCAGAAAATTAAAGAAGAGAGGAGTGGAAAAAGTAGAAGGATGAAAATTGCATTCTTATTGATTGAATTGCATGTTTACAATATATTTTCGATTGTTTACTCTAGTTCCGGCTAGATTACATATATAGAGCTTCTAACAAGTTAGCTATTAGTTCTACTAACTAACTAACTGATTCTAATTTTGGTGTAACCGTCCTAACCGCTTCTGGAGCTACATGTTCGATCAATTGCCCCGGAGAGAGCTCAGCCTTCATTCTTGCATTTGATGCATCAGCAGCATCTTGTAATACAAATTGCAAAAAATTAAGATTAAAATAAAATAAAATAAAACTTTTTATATGTACATTAAGCATTCGAAAGAAAAAAAATAAAATCCTAGACCGTACAAAATTACTTTCGGTGGTTGGGTCATTTGGGTGGTGTAATTTTTCGGGGATCATTTTTCTTACCAGAAGTGCTTGGTTTTATAATTTCTTTTGCATTCACGAAAATGTTGAGCCCTAACACAAACGACTCCGATGTCCCGTTTTTATATATATCTTCTCGAAATATGTAAATGAAATGTTATGTCTTAGTAGACCAATATGCAAATGACCGTCAATATCACATTTGTTATTACCGAGACAAGTCGACAATTTACGAAATCAAACTCTTACATCTAATAGTGCTACTTAATATATATTTTCCGTCGTTAAAAAAAAAAAAAAACTAACATTACAACTACAACACTCTCGCACTTTTTCCGTTGTCCTTGGGGGTTTTTGTTTGCTATCTTGCCTTTGATGCATTGTGATCCTTCTATATATATACAACCCCTGCATGATAAATACTACGTAAAACTTTGATGTGAGTTTTATATATATAGGTAATATCCTCAAGTATATCAAAAGTAAGAGGAAATGAGGTGGCATTTAAAGAAGGAAAGTTTTACACTTTTGATGCCATTATATTTGCCACTGGCTTCAAAAGATCGACAAACATGTGGCTTAAGGTGACTAAATTTACCTTCTTCTTTTGTGACAAAAATTTCAATTTCACCGGTATTAGTTATTTTTTGTCTCGTCGTTATTTATGTATTTTTTTCCGGTAGGGAGGGGTTGTTTTCCAATTTATGTATTTTAATTTGTATCAATTCATGAGTATTATCTAGCATTATGAGATTTCTATTTATAAAATGAAAAGTGCCCCCCTCCCCCACAAAAAAAAACACACCATCGTTAGGACACCAATTTTAGAAGGAAACTCGTAGAAAAAGCTGTCAAACGTGAACTAGCGGAATGTTGATTCCATAATATATATAATTGTCATAACAAATAATCTCAATACATTCTCACATTATTGATCATATATATAATGTGACATATGTCAATCAATAGGTTCATATCATTTTTACAGTGTTGTGGTTGACGTTTGTTGTGGGACTAATTTTACCTTATTTTATACTAGAATGAAAAGCACAAAAATTAATTTTTGGTAATTTTTTCCCTTATTATAGGGAGACGACTATCTTCTAAATGAAGATGGACTTCCAAAACCAAATTTTCCAGATCATTGGAAGGGTAAAAATGGTCTTTACTGTGCTGGATTGGGCAGAAGAGGATTATATGGAGGAACCTTAGATGCTGGAGATATAGCCAATGACATCTACACTACTAGGGGCGGACCCAATGTATAAGTAGGGGGCCGTCGTCTCCCTTGGGTCTAAATAAAAACTACTTATATTAGATATATTTTATTTTTTCCTCTTAAAATTTGTAATTGCCCTTATATATGCCTCTATATTTACCTATGTCACATTATATAAATTTATATTGTTTCCTCTATTTTTTTTGTTGAATTAAGGCTTCTACGCAAAATTTATCTTAGCCATGATACAAGTATGGCTTGATGATCCATGAGCAATAGGAAATTAGAAAAATAAATCACTACTAAAAAAATACCTTTTTGCTACACTTTTGTTTGCCACGCTCCAGCGAAAAAGCGCCTCAAAAAGTTACCTTTTGCGTCACTGTTTACGAGCGACGGAAAAGGTACCTTTACTGTAATTTTTTTTGATAAAACAATGACGCGAAAACAACTTTTTTGCGACGCTCATAAAAGGTGACGCTACAGGTTCATTTATTGCGGCCCTTATTTTGTGGCGTGGCAAGCTATAGTGTAGCAAAAAGGTATTTTTTTTTTGTAGTGAATGGACTAAAATATATATTAATAGTATTTGCAGGTTTACCCTTGTTTTAAAAAAAATTATTGATATAATAAATATGACTTGGTGTTGTAGGACCACCATAAAACTACTGATGCTTCTATGTACTTCGGTTGTTTATATCATCCACCAATTATTATTATTATTATTTAAAGTCTCAATTGATGTTTCAAAAGATGAAAAATTATGAAAAATAATAAAATCTCAACGCACGTCCCATAGCCCCCCTACTATTTATATGAGATGAATTACTAATAATAAGAGCACTTGTAGTAGAATCTGTAAGAGGTGGTAAATCTGTATTTTACAAATTCTAACTCTCCAGATCCAGCTATAATACAGCTGCATCAGAATCTGTTAACATGATTTGTATTCAACAGATTCTGGACACCATACTCTATATTTACCACAATCTGAATGAATTTACAGATTCAGGTTTTTAATATTTTCAAACATTTTTAAAATATTTAGAAGATCCATACAAAGGAATATTTGTCTAATATAAATATTTATCACGGTAAGAATAGACATTAAATTTCATATATATGTGTGTGTGCGCGCGCGAGTGTGTTTGTTTATCAAAACATGTCTTATTTTTTATGGTTTGTAGTTATTTTAATGTTGTACAATAGAGATTCTAATGCAGTTGACCCTGTGTAGAGATTCTGTAAAGCAGATAAAAATGGTGTTAGTCTCTGTAAGTATATAATCTGTTAAGAGACACTAATGCGAGTACTCACATTAGTGTCTCTTAACAGATTCTCTATCTTACAGACTCAAACGTCACTTTTCTATGTTTTACGAGAATCTACACAATGAATCAATCATCGTAATATCTACTATGCATCATTAAAATAACTACAAACCATAAGAAAAAATAAAACATATTTTATCCACGCACACATATATATTAAAATTGGGGTAAATATATCTGTCATTACTAAGAGCCGTAATGAGTTGATAAAAAAAAATCCTCATAGCGTAATAATTGTCTAATATCAATATTTATCCCCCTAAGAACAAACAATGAAACTTCTCAAAAAAAAAAAAAAAAAAAAAAAAAAAAAAAAAAAAAAAACAAACAATGAACATTATATATATATATATATAATGTTTGAAAACAGTAAATATATTTGGATCTGTAAATTCCTTCAGATAGAGTATGGTATACAAAATGTATGGAATACAAATCTTATTAATAGATTCTGATACATCTGTATTTTAGCTAGAGCTAAAGGATTAAGATATATGTGAAATACAGATTTATCTCTTTTTAAAGATTCTACTGCGAACAAAAGCAAAATCAGTATTTTTCTTTAGCTTTCTTCTTTTTTAAATTTCTCATCAGTGTACCTCACTCTTTTCCAAGAATTAATTAAAATTTAAAATAACATAAACGATAGGTTTAAAGTGTTAAATGTACCACAAAGATATGTAATTGTCGGTCAACGGACGAGATGTTTTTATTTCATTGAGTTATTATTTTTTTTGTTCTAAATGTATTGTCTAAATCATTTTATGTAGCTTTTATATCTGTCAAATTATGTAAATGTATGATGTTCGTTAAAAAAATGCACATTTTTGAATTTGTGGTATAACAAATAACCTATAAAATGTGACAAGATCTTGCATATATATTTCTGACATTGTAGTCTAACAAAAGTCCGATAAAATGTGACAATTTCTTTTAAGAATACTATCATGAGGGAAAATTGTGGGTATATTTTCTATCACATGTCACTGGTGCTTTTAATACTTAAAAAATTAAGGCTTTATTTATATTGTGATCTAAATGACAATACTACAAAGTCATCAATTAATATGAGACCTTTGATTTAACACCTAATCCTTCCGTTTCTATTTAAACGTCGCAATTGCCAAAAATATACATATTAAGAAGATTAGTTAAAGCTTTGACTTAACATCAAAATAACACTAACATCCTTTAAATATAATTAATGAAATGTTGTTTTCAATCTCTCACCCCTTACTAAATAATTGTAGATGTAGAAAAATACGATAAATGATACTTATGACAGATGAAAGGGATTTTTTATTTTTGACAACTACAACAGTTAAATAGAAACGAAGAGAACAACAAATCTTCACATTATGATCCAAAGTCCCACATTAGAACTTGATAAAAAAAATGATATTAAAACGATTTAAATTTATTGTAAAAATATATAAATATCATTTGTTTCTCCGATCCAATCCCAACTTTTCTCCGATATCTTAATTGAAATAAATTTTTGGATCAATTCAATTATTGCAAAAAGTCAAGCCCATCATTCAACTGGCTAAATAAGTTCTGTGGTTATTAGTTCATCGTTATAAAGTTGACTTCATTGCTTGGTTTTTTTCTGGGCTTTTTTGGACTGGTACTTAAATTAAACTTCGGTAACATCTTTTTTATTAGATGCAAAATTTTATTTAAAAAACTTATGTGATAAGATGTTAGATTAGGTATAAGAGCAAGGGCGGATCCAAATGTATAAGGGTAGGTTACATGACCTCACTGAGATTCGGAGAATTTTTTTAGTGTTAAAACGATATAGCTTTGTTGTTCAAAAATATCATTTTATGGTTACAAAATGTAGTTTTAGGTTCCGGTGACCCTATTGGAACAAATTTATAGACCAAAAATAAAGTTTTAAACTCCGGTAACATCACTGGTGTGACGCCTGCTCGGATACTGAAGTCTTATCCGCAAAGAACGCCCGGCATGCATATATTAATTTGTATATTGCCAAAATTAATATATACATAAGCATCGCAACAATTAATCAGGGTAAAAGCGGAATAAATTAAATCTAAAAGATTACTCAGAAAAGAAAGTCAAAAGACAATCAAAATGATCACCAAGTCCCAAAATCTACGTTTAAGAAAACTGAAACGACAAAACAACGAAATAAATGTTGTTCGACTCATTACATCCCAGATGAAACGGAAAATGTACTAAGTCTATGTCTCAAAACTGAATGACTAAAAGTGCATAAGATAAATGACCAAGTCATCGTAACTTTAGAACTCAAGCGTCAACTCTATCAACTCCATCGTCATAACCAAAATCATCATCATCCTGTCAACCACCTTCTCGGGGTGGGAACAAAAGAGATAGAAGAGGGGTAAGTACTTACGTACTTAGTAAGGGGTAGAAGAAACGGTTACACACAATATATAACATATCATACATAACAAGTAAATTCTACAATCTCTACCACATAGGTTGCATTGAGATCAGTCTCACCCTCTACTTGATCACATAGTACATCCTCACGCACATAAATTTGTTACATCAATATCAAAGGACACTGTGCATGGTGAGAATGCACCGAGACATATTAAGCACCTCTTAAGGGGGCATGGACTTAGGTCTCCATGTGGGAAATTACACGTTGTCCCTTGACACATGACTAAAAGTATCATAAGAATCCCATGCTTCGATTTAGAACGTGCCTTACTAATGATATTGACGTTTTAGCTTTTAGACAACCAGATATGTATTTACGAGTTAAGTTCTAACCACCTGGTTCATTCACGTATAAGGCTTTCTAAGGACTTCTAGTCCTAGACAATCTAGTTATACTACCTAGCACGTTGTAAAAAGATCAAAGACTACTAAGTCAATGTCCCACAAGGCCTAAACAACGCCTTCCGGTGCTCACACCTTCTCCCCGTAGAGGGTCTCAATTGTGGTGCGATTTGATACCAAGGCTACCAGATGTCTGTAGGATGTAATATCTAAGCCTTAGAAAATTGGTAAGCAATCTAACTGGTAAGTACTGGTAAGCAATCTAACCCCCTCGTACTGGTAAGTTTATGGCTTAGGCCTAAGTAATTACGAGGGGGTTATTTCTAAAACTCAAACCCAAGTACTTAGGCCGAAAATTCTAAGCCTAATACTTCTCAAGTATTTCGAAATTATGTGTTGTGTTTAAGGCTTGGGAGAACTCTCTTTATATAGGAGAGTAATCCTTGTCCTCCAAGGATTAATAATTAAGAGATAATTATTAGATTAATCCTTATTTCAAATAAAAGATAAATATGTAATATATCCCAAACAAATTAGGATAAATAAATATATTATCTAATATTCCATGATTTATCACTTAACAAATAAATAATTAAATCATATATCAAATAATTATCCAAGAAAACTAATTTCCCAATAATTAATTAATATATAAAATGCGGCCAAACCCTAGGTATTAAGGGCTACACGCATTTTTACACACAATGGGCCGAGTCCACGAAAAATTTCTTTTCCATGTATTTAATTATCTATTCCAACTAAACAATTAATCCACGTATCAATTAAATAGTCCAATTCAACTATTTAATTATAATTGAGGTGAAACGACGAGAAAACATATGCTATGTTAGGAGCCACGTCGGGGACCAATGGACCCATATTCGATGAGCTACAATAAATTAAATAAAATTATTAAATCGGACCGAACAATAATATTCAATCTATTAATTCCGGGATTACACCACCATAAATCCGAAATTGAACTCTGCCGAATATAGATAACTTATACTCAACTATGAATTGATAAACGTCCACTGATATAATCATTACATACGGATAAATCCTCCATAGACTGTTCGTTTCGATTCGGGATATCTCCGTAAACCCTTCTCGAAACATCTTATCCTTATTTATCATTAACCCCCTAGTGATCAATTAGTTCATAACTAATATAATATGAACGTACTGGCGCAATCGATCGCTTTCTAGGATTAACAAATAAGGAGGAACTGCATGCTACTTCCCGAGGAATGAATGGATTCCATATCTGTGATAGCACGTACTACTCACTCATCCTAAAATAGAGCCAACGAAGTGTTGGACCACATAGTACAAGTGATCCTTACTAACACATCAAACCCTACCCTAATCTAAGCGTTAAATGCTGCAGATCACCTCGGATTGAGATTAATCCATATATGATCATCTTGTGATTCGATAAGATTTCGATCACGGAATTATATCGAGAACTCAAATCAAATCGGTCCAACCTTATATGATTATCATCATATATAAATGCCCCACTAGGTACCTTTATTACCGATAAGTCCGGATAAGATCATCACACCTAAAGTGTTCTCAGCGCATTATTAGCAAATTAATCTTGAGACCCGTGCTCAGTTAATAAACGCTACGGACTAAGTTAATTTTAAGTACATCTCACTAACTCAATCCTCTTGTGTATAGCCATACACTTTGAGTTATGTGATTACATAAACGAGGTACTTAGGGTTTTCAAGTAGTGTCTTAATTATAAGCATACATGCATATAATAAGATGAATTATTAATTACGTCCTAAAACAATTATATAATTGTCTTTCGGGCACTACACCTAACAATCTCCCACTTGCACGAAAGGCAAGTGGATTAATTGTTTTAGAACACACCCTTTATATCTATATCTACAACATTCTCCCACTTGCTCAAAACAAGTGAGACATATCCCCAAAATTCATACCTCCAAAGCGCATCTTAGTAATTCATCCTTCCAAGCACGACCGGAGTGTGCGCGCGAGGTAGGTCAATGACCCGCGCGTGCCAGAATCCGAATACCATGTGACTCGGTACACTGATCGTAGGTTGGCGACTTGAGTCAATCTTTGGGATCGAACGTCGCCTTTCCATCTAATCCGGTGGTACGATTTCAATATGCTTATGACCTCTAGTGATTGCAAAATCCTTATGAGCTACCTCTCCAATGTTTTCACAATGAAGTGGTATTGGCTTACTGGATAATACTTTATCACATAAGTAAACACTGAGACCGAGATCGATTTAACGATCATCCTCAATCTGACCTAAAGCCAGAATCAGTGTTATCACTTATAGTTTGCACCTGAATATACTAGCATATTTTTCCTCATTCTCCCGAAGAGACTTGAGGATTCACTAAACATCACATTTAGTATTCATCCGCATGTTTAGACAAGCATTCCTGAGAGGTAGGGTAGACTACATCGTTGAATGTTGCATTCCTCTATGCAAGAACATCTTAACCATTGAGATGGATGAATGGGATTGCAAATTGCTTATTTTCAAGAATTCGAGTGAGTAAATTCTTTAGAAAAAAGCCCGATGGCATGTTAGCCTCTGACTTCAGATAACACACCCATGTTGTTTCCAACAGTTTCAGTGTTACCATTCACAAACACTAATCTACATACTACTTTACTAATATTGATGCCCAGTTCGAAAGACTTATCAACATGTTTGGTCAAGTCCACATATTAAAAATATATATGACTTTGAAATGACCTGAGGTTTGCTTTAGTCCCCAAAGGATATAAGCTATGGAAGGCATCCTCGCCAAAGGTTCTTTCGAATAAATTAAGATACCGTTAGTCTCGCAAAAGGTCTTAGGGAATCACCCTATTTTCTCGCATTGTAACGAATCATCATTTGTTCTTAGCTAAAACCTTACGCTCGAATGAGTTCGATTCCGTTGTTTGGCAAGGAAGTCTTGAAATCACCCTATTTCCCGCTTTACGACGAAAATCAAGCAAGACCGAGTGGTAAGAGAGATCACGGTCCGTTAACTCTCTACCTTTTAGGGAATCACCCCTAAATTACTCAACTTTACATTGAAAGTTAAACTTTCCTATTCATTCGACTCTTCTCCATGTAGTTCCAATTACTCCCACTGGGCCTGAGATACTCAGATGGTCCTACAAGAGTTTCAACAGAACTCGAGTATCAAACTCCATTCACAGGGTTATGGCTTTTAAACATATCTCTATGATCAGGATCCTATACAGCCCACGAAGGACTATAGGTCATTAATCTACCCTATAGACCGTAAGGTCCTGCAATGGGTAATGGACAAACCATACTGCCACTACGTTCGGGGTGGATCGATATACTGATCTAGTTTAGTAGTTTTTTTTATTAGTGTTATCACCAACTGCCGGTGTTGCACGTGGACTGAACAAATCAGTTAGTAACATCTTGAGTATAAATACTTCAAGATCTAAAGTTGTTATTTATAGACTCTATCAGACCGAGTTTGACAGTATAACCGTCATTCTCTGATTTTATGAGTTTTATAACCAACCTTTACTCAATGCATTAAGATATTTCACAATCTGAACGTGTACGCAAAATTTCCGGCCCTACATTCAAGCCCTAAGTGCTAAATGTCTATATTTGCGAAAGTGGGGTGAACCGAATTCTCTCCGTATCCACAAATGCGTAGGCATCTTTTAGGTAGACTTCTCGGTTTTTCATTACAACGTAAACCGTTATTTTGCAACCAATATCTTAAATGAGTTCAAGAAATGATCGTAGCACATCAATAACTATATAAGGCAAATTTATGGTGTATCCCTTAGTGAAAACATTTCACCTGGGAGGCGGGCCGAGCATCACCCCAAGACTACGCAATAACCTATTTCTGAGTATGGAATACTATATCTCTGGTGAAATAAGAGATTTCCTCCAAATATTTTGGATAAACTTACCGGAGTCTCGAATAGTTGTCAGACAAGATGTCACTACTTCAAAAGCTCCCACTAGCTTGTACCTTTCATATGACCCCGAAGGTTGTTATGAACAAGCTATGTTACTTCTTTAAATCTATTACCCTTTCACGATTGAAAGGAAACTTAGTCATTGTTCCTTTGAGAGAGTTGTTCCTTTGACTCGGAGATAGGAATCACCCTAAGCCAATCTTCAGATCTTGTCTTTAGGGAATATGCACTAATTAATAGAATAGAAAGAGGCGTTTATCGAAATACGGAAACCATTTGCGTTTATATATTATAAGATGTGTTACTAATACCTTTTCAAAGAATGCTTAGTGGTTCGACTTTATCAAACAAAAGTCCGAGTGTTGGATTAGTTACTACACGAATGTTATATTCATCGTCAATAAGACAAACAAATTATCCTATTGAAAATGAATACGTTCGTTCCAACGAATCCAAAACAAAAATGAATTTTCGTGATACTCAAGAATTGAATCCGAGATTCATTTCCTTATATCACTCCCACTACTCTATCTCAAATAACGCCCGTTGTCTATTTTATTTATCATTTAATGCAAAGCTACCTAGTTCTTCCAAAGAACTTTAGCTTTGAGAAAATTGCTCGTGATGCATTGGTCGTTGATCCAAATCACTTTCCTTATCCTCTAATTTCCAATTTATTAATTTTCCGGTTTAGCCTTAAAACTACTTAGTTTAGATGACTAACACGTATAAAAATTCTTTTCCATTCTCGACTTTCCTTAAATGGAAGTAGTCTTGGACTAGCAGTCTTGGACTAGCAGTTCCATTCTCGACTTTCCTTAAATGGAAGTAGTCTTGGACTAGAAAATCCCCCAGAACTAAGCTCCCACTAGTTTATCAGTTCCAAATACTGTCTAACTAGCAATGCTTTGTTCATGATGTTTCAAAAGATTGGAAAAAACTCCAGAGCTAAGCTCCCACTAGTTTATCGGTTCCAAATCTTTGTCCTAACTAGCAACGCTTTATTCTTGTTTTTCAATGAAAAGAGAAACTCATGTGCAGTCTATTACACATTTCTAATGATTCAGAAAAACAACAAATCATAAGACTAAGGCTCCCACTAGTTTATCGGTTCCAAATACCGTCTAACTAGCAACGCCTTATGTATGATTTTCCGATTTTTCAATTAGAAATTTGATGTGTAATTACACTTTTAAAATTCACTAAATGAATTTTATATATAGTCCTAAATCATCTTTTGTAAACTAAGTACGGTCGTTTCTCGTTTTACACGAGCGACATCCGTGACATACCTATACTCAGTCATTAAGATTTTAAAGGCTCAAGAGAAAATCTTTTCCGAAAATTAACTGCATTTATTGATAATTACAACGTACTTGTTACTTTCCACATTTTTAATGAAGTCCTATTACTAACAGTTTAGTAGCCTAGAGATTTAGTTGTAAAATATATGACAGAAAGTTCAATTCAAAAAATAAATTTTCACTACTAGATTTTTATTTTAGGAATAATAAACTTGTTAAAAGTCTATCCTACCATTCCAAGGATTTAATCTCACACCTCAGTGCCGCCGCAGGGTCAGTCAAAGAGGCGACGATCAAACTGAGACAATCTCTCTCAATGATTAAACTTTGAGAATCAAACATCCCACGAGAATCAGACATCCCGGTCTTTAATCATTGATTACCTTCCTTTTTCAAGCCTAGATATTTCGAAAATATCCATAAAGAGTGTGACCTACTATATCAGATCTCAAAGTACGCCCCGAGTGTGCCGCCGCAGGGTCGGTCTGTGACTCAACGAGTACCCGAAATCCTATCCTTTCGGAAACCAAGCCTTGAATTTTGATAGGGGTGAACACCACCCGTAGGGGGCCGGAATCAAAGCGGCTCGAGGTGTAACCCTTCTCTCACGTGCTTGCATTTATAGTAGAGGCCGTGGGGTTGGCTGTCGCCTTCCCCGCTCCAACTCAATAATTTGAAAAAAAGTGGTGGGTTTACTAATTACGATTTCGGTCTTGACAATAAGAAACAATAAAGCAAAGTACTCCGAACAGGGTCGGTTAAGTAGGCAAGCCTACGCCGTCTTATTCGTTAGAACATATGTGACTGTCGGTCGGATCCGGCAAGAGAAGCCCGTTTAGCCCGAAGGCTTATCGGATATGCTAAGTCTTGTCGAACCCCGTGCAAACGTCACACGCGTGGAGTCAATCGAGCCGTAGCTCGAGTTGAACTCGCCCAACCATGGTTAGACCATTTCCAACCCATGTACTAAGATTTTCCGATTTCTATGTTGTCAACCAAAGCGTAATCTCGTTTTACTGCTTAAGGTGGCTTCTTCGGGGAGCCATCACCGAAAACTCAACGATTTATCTAAGTGGGATTCACCGAGAATCCATCACTAAAATCGTAACCCGGTTCCTCGGTTTTAATAATTAGTTACTTAATTAATTAACTACCACATATTAATTAAATGAGCTTTTAACTAATTATACGAGTTATACATGCCTAATTTATTCGAAATAAACTAGCTACATGTATGCATTGGAGTGGATTCATGATATGATGCATGTCATGGCGATTTTCCGGTTTCTATCACATAATTTCGATCATACACGAAAAAAATACGGAAAAATAAACACCGAGATGGACCGTTGGTACCCCCGTATCTAACCTATTAAAGAAAAAAAAAACCCTAACTAGGGTTAACTATTTTCTAATCTGCTGCTGCTGCGTTTTATCGATGATCGGAAATCCAAACGAACTTTGATCGTCACGAAACTTTATGGACCTGTTCTTCACTCCTCCTACTTCAATATGAACGGTTGAAGCTTCGTTTCAACGGTCCAATCTCTTCCGAGAAATTCGACGAATCGAGCGGTGGGGCTGGCTGCAGTGCTTTTTACGACACAAAGAGCAAATTTATCTCAACGGTTGAACATCGAGATGGAGTCCGATCGATACGAAATTTTGAGGGCCTGTTCCTCAACTTTTATTCTTCATTATGACCGGAGGGATTGTCGTTTCAACGGCTCAAACTCTGGGAATAAATAAAAAACGAACATCAACAACACAGATCTACTTCTAGGAAACTAAAATTACAAAATTTCCTATACTCATAAACGAATTTATATGAGTTTACAATAGGTCTAACGAGTAAACAATACCAACCCCAATCCATCTCTTCAACCACGACAATCACAAGGCAACATACATGAATAAATTTCGATGCATATAGAAAAGCAAACGAAAAACAAAAAACAATCTAAACATGTTTTTTCCACTCCTAGATCTAAAATTTAAATACTTTGATTGATAGATCAAAGACTCTGATACCACTTGTAGGATGTAATATCGCCGGATGGATCATATATCCACCCGATTACGCAGCGGAAAGTATAAGATCTAGATCTAGTCAACCAAAATACATAAAATAATAGATCTAAACCTACGAGGGGGTTAGATTGCTTACCAGTTTATGGTGAATAAACTCCAAGAACAATCTTCAATCCAAGATCCAAGCTAGATGAGAAGCCACAGTCTTCCAACGTGTGTCTCCAAGTACCACCAGGTGGATGGTGTTTCAAGCCGCCGGACCTCCTCGATATGCTACCTTAGAAAAACCCGAAGTTTTTCTAAAACTCAAACCCAAGTACTTAGGCCGAAAATTCTAAGCCTAATACTTCTCAAGTATTTCGAAATTATGTGTTGTGTTTAAGGCTTGGGAGAACTCTCTTTATATAGGAGAGTAATCCTTGTCCTCCAAGGATTAATAATTAAGAGATAATTATTAGATTAATCCTTATTTCAAATAAAAGATAAATATGTAATATATCCCAAACAAATTAGGATAAATAAATATATTATCTAATATTCCATGATTTATCACTTAACAAATTAATAATTAAATCATATATCAAATAATTATCAAAGAAAACTAATTTCCCAATAATTAATTAATACTTATAAAATGCGGCCAAACCCTAGGTATTAAGGGCTACACGTATTTTTACACACAATGGGCCGAGTCCACGAAAAAATTCTTTTTCATGTATTTAATTATCTAGTCCAACTAAACAATTAATCCACATATCAATTAAATAGTCCAATCCAACTATTTAATTATAATTGAGTGAAACGACGAGAAAACATATGCTATGTTAGAAGTAACGTCGGGACCCATTGGGCCATATTCGATAGGCTACAATAAATTAAATAAAATTATTCGTCGGACCAACAATAATATTCAATCTATTAATTCCGGGATTACACCACCATAAATCCGAAATCGACTCTCTGCCGAATATAGATAACTTATACTCAACTATGAGTTGATAAACGTCCACTGATATAATTATTACATACGGATAAATCCTCCATAGATCGCTCGTTTGATTCGGGATATCTCTGTAACCCTTCTCAAACATCTTATCATTATTTACCATTAACCCCTAGTGATCAATTAGTTTATAACTAATATAATATGAACGCATCGGGCGCCATCGATCGCTTTCTAGGATTAACAAATAAGGGAATCGTGCATCTACTTCCCGGGGAATGAATGGATTCCATATCCATGATAAAGCGCGATGATCTACTCACTCATCCTAAAATAGAGCCAAAGAGAAGTGTTGGACCACATAGTACGTGCAGTGATCCTTACTAACACATCAAACCCTACCCTAGTCTAGCGATTAAATGCCTGTGATCACCTCAGATTGAGATTAATCCATATATGATCATCTTGTGATTCGATAAGACTTCTCGATCACGGAATTATATCGAGAACTCAAATCAAATCGGTCCAAATTTACTATATGATTATCATCATATATAAATGCCCACTAGGTACCCTATTACCTACAAATCCGGATAAGATCATCACACCTAAAGTGTTAGGCGCATTATTAGCAAATTAATCTTGAGATCCGTGCGTTACTCAGATTAATAAACGCTACGGACTAAGTTAATTTTAAGTACATCTCACTAACTCAATCCTCTTGTGTATAGCCATACACTGAGTTATGTGATTACATAAACGAGGTACTTAGGGTTTTCAGTAGTGTCTTAATTATAAGCATACATGCATATAATAAGATGAATTATTAATTTTGTCCTGAAACAATTATATAATTGTCTTTCGGGCACTACACCTAACAAAGTCGAAGTTAGACATTGCAAAGTATGATATAATGCCGTCAAAGGCATGCACAACATTCAAAAACAACACGTACAAGCAAAATCATCAAAATAAGGGGAACGTGGTGTTTTGGCGCCTAACAAGTATCTTTATACCTATTACAACATTCATTCATTCGAAAGACTTACACATTATATAATCTCATGGTACCGATTTCAGATGCATGTTTTATAACCTTGCATCTTATATTCTTTTTTTCTCCAAGAAAATAAATTCATAATTTTTTTCCTGGAAGAAGGAGAAATAGAAATAAAAACTTAATTAAACCTTTTTTTTTCCTAGACCTTTTCGGAGTAGTCTGCTAGGTTCATCTTATTTTTATTATATTTTTTTCTTTTCCTAAGGCAACATATAACATCAATATGCATCATGTCCTAATTTTCCCTTCTTTCGGCAATAGTTCACTGCGATGTATAAAAGAAAGAAACAAATCTTTAGCAATAATAACAACAACAATAATTAACAAATAAAACATAATTAAATACGGTTGAACATCAAAACGATATCATTCCATTACGATTAGACAGCCTTTCTATTCCATAAAAACTCAGTTTTTAACTCAAGAACCTATGAATCTAGATTTTAGGGCTAAGGATGAAATCTTATCGTTTAGAAAACGATTATTATCCAAACGATCGTTTTCTCGTGGTAATCAAATTCTTCTACAGGTGCCTGTACAAATTGTCAACCGTTTAGCTTCATGATTCGAGTTTACGTCTCCCTCTTATCTCTGTTAATGCGTCGCCCTCCTTCTGTTTTCAGAAAACTTACGTAATGTGAATAATGACTAATTAGGGATTTATTCCCTTTTAAATACCCTTAATTAAATCCTTTAATTAAAATCCTTTAATCCATAATTAATTATTTTCTTTAATTAATTCTTTTAGGCAAAATAAAAATAAAAAATAGGAAATTAATAAATAAATCCTCGTTTTACATTTATACACTTTTTGGATTTTCGGAATGTTACAACTGGAACAAATTTCTGGATCCGTGGGCGTATAAGTGTACATGTGACATTGCATACCCACACAATGACGCAAGGTTACCCCTTGCTAAGTCAAATGATAATTTATAATTAATGACCTCAATTGAGTGAAGAATCTTTTGGGGATTTTTTTTTTTTATCAGAGTATTCACCGAAGCAATATATGTATCACATTGTTTAAAAAGATCGTAAAATAATGTTTGTCTTCTCGAACACTTGTCTGTGTATTTTAAAGGTTCGGTGCATATGTAGATGCATGTTTTTAATATTATTAATGATTAATATATTAGTAACAAGTTAATATATATATATATATTCATTATAATCTGTTATTGAGGTTTGACTTTAAACATGATTAACTATGCTTGTCTGTGTTCTTTTTATTTGATTTTATTTATATTTGAGTAATTGAGTTATCTGAAAGTCAACTTTTGCTGAATCAATTTAGAAATACCAAAGTGACATGTTGTTATTGGTATATTTAAATCACAATTGTAATTGATATCATATCGAATATATCTTTAGGGTATCACAATAATATTTGATCTTTATAAAATCGAATTTAAACTCAACATTGGACTCTGTGGTCGAATGTCTATTTTTAGCTTTGAAAAGTCGATATTTTTTTTTTCAGCGTGGTGTCACGATAGTTTCATTGTGGTACCCGGCCTTAACATTGTCGTATTTAAATGAGGAGATTCAAATAATATACTTTTTGGTAAAAATACTTTTTTTCGTACACACATTTTTTTCAGAATTATATCAGTGTCATCCGCCTTAAAGATGGATGGTACATGTATAGAACCTAACGTTCATGTTCCCCCTACCTAACAGCCTATAGATAGATGATACCCCGCTCATCCCTATTGATAGTACCGTCCGTACATGGAAGGTATAACGGCACATAATTCGAAATTTTCAGATTTTTCCCCTCTTCTCCTTCTTCACAAATAAACATTTTTTTTTAAATTAAATCATTTAAAAGAATATTAAATGACATATGTCATATTTACAATACAATTTAGCGGCTCAAATTCATATGTATGTAGACGCCTATATATGTGTGCCATTTGTATGCCTTGTGTCCTCTTCAATCTTCAATCGAGCCCCAGTGCCTCCGATTTTTAAGACCGTTACCGTTTAAAACTGGTCATTCAAGAGAAATTTCTTGAGAAATGAAGACTAAATGTAGATTTAATGGCTTTAGACTTGTGGATCATAAACATATATAAGAAGAATTTTGTCAAGATCTACATAAACCAAAGGGTATCATTATTTGCACTACAACTGATCTACCCGTTGCTTCACACCTACCGGTGCACCAAATCATTTTCACAAAATCGATCTTGTGAAAGTCGAATGTACGAGGCAACATTCGACTTCCCTCTCTGTCGAATTAAAATCGACACTTGAAAGGTCGAATGTTGCGTTGTACGACTTTCACATGGTCGAATCTACTGTAATGCACAAGTAGTGTGGTATACGGTAAATCGACTGTGGTACAAATAAAGACCCACATACCAACACTACTACAAAAAAGCATAAATGTCACAGTTTTTAAGTGTGATATATTCACATTAGTCACGGTTTTCAAAGTGTGGTATATTGATGTGTGACATATATAAAGTACTTTAATTCAATCACATTTAATAACCGTGATCTATTATATATACTTGTTATCACACTTAAAAATCGAGATCTATTATAATTTCAACACATTTAAAAACTGTGATCAATTTTAATTGTTATCACACTTAAAAATCGAGATCTACTATAATTTCAATCACACCTAAAAAATGTGATCATTCTTTTTTTTCCAGAAGCGAAATATACCCACACACATTTGTTTTGCCCGATGAGACTTGAACTCGGATACTCCGGATTAATGAACCACACTAATACCACTAGACCGATGCCTTCTTTCTTCTTATATTCGACCACATTAAAATAAGATCTCATTATAAAATATCATATTATTTTAATCACGGTTAAAAACTGTGATTGAATTATGTTTTTGTCTCGTTTTTTTTAAAAAACCGTTATAATAAAAAGTTAATGTGTTTGATTGCAACACTTCACAAATGAAGAGCTACACCACTTCACAGATGCATGCATTCGGATGAAGAGCTGCACCACTTCACAGATGCATGAATTTGATTGCAACACTTCAATGAATTTGTTAGAATATGTAAATATTCTAGAATATATTTATTGATTGATTACGATTTAGTCATTATTCCTAGTCAATATTCTTGTAATTAGTTACCATAATCCTAGGAGGATTTGGTGGGATTTAGATCTTAGATAGTTACATACATGTGTATATATTGTACCACAAGGTGAATGAAATAAACCAAGAATCATATTCTTTCATAGTATCAGAGCGTGGTTAATCCTTTTACTCTTCCTATCCTTTCTGTTTAGTTTCTTCTCTGCGCAAAGTAACCATGGCTGATTCTTCCAAATTACAGCCGATTCTATCTCCTGCTAATATCAAGACCCTCATACCCATTACGCTGGATCGAGAGACTGCCCAATATGACTCCTGGGCTACATTATTTCAGGTTCAGGCGACATCCTATGATGTTCTTGATCATATAATTCCACCTATAGCAGTTGAGGAGAAGAAGGCTTATGAAAAATTGAAGTCTGAAAATCCAACCCTTTGGAAACGGAAAGATGCTGCAGTTTTACAATGGATTTACGCCACCGTGTCTCCGGACATCCTGACTCGTATTCTTCGCCAAGAACGATCTGACCAAGCGGCTTGGAACCGGGTGGCGGATTATTTCACGACAACAAAACATCCAGGCCTGTATTTGAGCAAGGAATTCGGTTCAACATCCCAGGCGCACTCGATTCTATCAACTCTATTGTGATCGGCTCAAATCATTGGCGATCAATTGCAAAATGTGGATGCTCGGTGCCGAACATATCTTTAGTTTTGCGATGTTGAAGGGTTAACGGATGCATCGATATACTTTGTCACGGTTATACAACATCAGCAGCCATTACCGGATTTCGAAACCGCTCGATCCAGATTGCAGTTGGAGGAGACGACTAAGGCGGAGCGGGCTCGTGAGGAATCAGCGGCTGCAGCTCTCTTGGCATCACATCCACCGCCGGGACAATCGTCCGGTAAGCAGGGGCATGGATTTGGTGGAGGTTCCGGCCGACAGTCAGGTCAACGCAAAAACCATCAACGCCGGGGCAAGGGAAATGGTGGCAAACAGGCTGGGGGCAATTCTGGGCCCTCGAATCAGCAAAAGGAAGGAGGTAATTATGGTGGTGGTCCTGCACCTTTTTCTGGTGGCTTTCGACCCTCCTGGCAGCAGCTTCAGTGGTGGTGGTATGCCAGCCAATACGGTATGCCACCCTCTCCATATCCCACACAGCAGCGACCGGGAATGCAGGGAGTCCGTCCGCCGCCACCATCAACGCAGCAGCAGGCAAATGTGACAGAGGAGACCTGGGATGGTTATATCCCTACTGAGATTAATGCAGCTTTTAATACTATGACATTAAATCCACCTACTCCGAATTGGTTTATGGATACCGGTGCCACGAGCCATATGACTGCTAACCCAGGTACTCTCTCGTCCTATTTTAATTCTAGCGTCAATTCAAAAATAATTGTTGGTAATGGCCAGTCAATTCCAGTGTATGGTCACGGTGATGCTTCCCTCTCGCCCACCAAACCTCCGTTACATTTAAAAAATGTCCTTCATGTTCCCCACCTTATTAAGAATTTAGTCTATGTTCGAAAATTCACGACTGATAATAATGTTAGTGTCAGTTTTGATCCGCTTGGTTTCTCTGTGTATGATATACAGACAGGGACACAACTGATGAGGTGTGAGAGCTCGAGTGACTTATATCCAGTTATCCCCGGTAATCTGTCCAAGCAACCCTCACAGGGCCTGTTAACGACAACTCCCTGGCATGAACGCTTGGGCCATCCTGGCCATTCTATTTTACATTCCCTTTCGCGTAATCAATTTATTGACGCCCGTGTATCCAAAACTACATCAGTTTGTCAATCTTGTGTGCTTGGTAAACATATAAGGTTACCATTTATTGCTTCTACTTCAGTTACGCATTTTCCATTTGATATTATGCACAGTGATTTGTGGACTAGTCCTATTTTGAGTAGCTCGGGACATCGTTATTATGTTTTATTTTTGGATGATTACT
Source organism: Gentiana macrophylla (assembly GCA_026214975.1). NCBI lineage: Eukaryota > Viridiplantae > Streptophyta > Magnoliopsida > Gentianales > Gentianaceae > Gentiana > Gentiana macrophylla. The sequence continues at coordinate 119,763,142 of CM047811.1, read as the reverse complement.
CGAAATATCTGTGGACTTTTCCTATAGCCCAAAAATCTCAAGTATTTCCTATTTTTCGAAATTTATGTGTTTTTTTGCAAACCCATTTTGGCTGTACTATTAAAAATCTGCAATGCGATAATGGTAGAGAATTTGATAATCTTCCGTTTCATACGTTGTGTCAGTCTCTTGGTATCTCATTCCGATTTTCTTGTCCTTATACGTCCTCCCAAAATGGAAAGGCGGAACGTAAAATTCGATCTATCAATAACATTGTGCGAACATTACTGGTTCATGCGTCACTCCCACCTAAGTTTTGGCATCATGCCTTGCACATGGCAACCTATCTTCTAAACATCTTACCAAGCACCTTACTTGACAATGCGTCACCTCACCAAATCCTTTACAATCGGGATCCTGCTTATTCCCATCTTCGGGTTTTTGGTTGTTTGTGTTTTCCGCTCTTACCATCCGCCACTATTAATAAGCTTCAAGCTCGGTCTTCTCCGTGTGTCTTTTTGGGTTTTCCTTCCGATCATTGGGGCTATAAATGTTACGAGTTGTCCTCTAGAAAAATTATTGTGTGTCGTCATGTGGTATTCGATGAAACGCGCTTCCCGTTTTCTACTCTACACACACCTCTGCCCGACGCCTATTCTTTTTTAGATGACCCAGCGTTTGTATATTGGCCTCAGCATGTACCCAGGTCCACGGCCCAATCTGACTCCGGGCCTGTTTCCCCCCAAAACTCCATCCAACCCAGCTTGGTTTCGCCCAGCCCCTCCTCCTCTGATGGGTCTCCATCAGTCCAGCATTCCACTTCCTCCACGGCCTCACCAATTAATCCAAGCCCTCCTCCTCGTTCCACAACTCAACCTTCCCGGCCTATAACACGCAGCCAACATGGGATATTTAAGCCCAATACTAAATACTCCACCGACCATGCATTCGTCTCTCATGATTCGCCTTCACCCTTGCCCAAAAATCCTGTGGAGGCACTTCGTGACCCAAATTGGAAGTTGGCCATGTCGGATGAGTTTGACGCTTTAATTAAAAATGGGACGTGGGAGTTGGTACCCCGCCCATATGGTATTAATATTATTCGTTCCATGTGGGTATTTACTCACAAATATAAATCTGACGGTTCCTTTGAGAGGCATAAAGCCCGCCTTGTAGGTGATGGAAAGACTCAACAGGTTGGAATTGATTGTGGGGTGACTTTTAGTCCGGTGGTCAAGCCGGCTACGATACGTGTTGTTTTGGGATTGGCACTAAGCAAGGATTGGCAGATTCACCAACTGGATGTTAAGAATGCATTCTTACACGGTGATTTATCTGAGACTGTCTATATGCATCAGCCACTTGGGTTTCGTGATCCCACTCATCCGGATTATGTTTGTCTTCTCCGTAAGTTGTTATATGGTCTGAAACAGACACCTCGGGCATGGTACAGACGTTTTGCTGATTATGTATGTGGTTTTGGTTTTACGAATAGCCGTTGTGATGCATCATTATTTATATATCATCATGGCACGGATATGGCCTATCTATTGTTATATGTGGATGACATCATCTTGGCTACATCTTCGGACCAAGTGCACACCTTCATCATGTCCAAACTCGATTCAGAATTCGCTATGAAAGACTTGGGCTCTCTTAATTATTTTTTGGGTATTAGTGTGACGCGGAGTCCTACGGGCCTTTTTCTCTCCCAACATGTGTATGCCGCGGATATCATCAATCGTGCCGGGATGAGTAATTGTCAACCCAGCCATACACCGGTAGACACGAAGCCCAAGTTGGCGGCCACTTCTGGTGCACCTTTCCACGATCCATCCCTCTACCGTAGTCTCGCTGGTGCTTTGCAATATCTTACGTTCACAAGACCAGATATCTCATATGCAGTTCAACAGATTTGTCTACATATGCACGATCCCCGAACCGAGCATATGACCGCTTTGAAACGGATACTTCAGTATGTTCAAGGCACTCTCAAGTTTGGTTTGCATCTGTCCAAGTCGGCCAGTCATGATCTTGTTGCTTATACCGACGCCGATTGGGAAGGGTGCCCGGATACGCAGCGATCCACTTCGGGTTATTGTGTGTTCTTAGGTGACAATCTCGTCTCGTGGTCGTCCAAGCGTCAACCCACTTTATCAAAGTCGAGTGCCGAGGCGGAGTATAGGGGGGTTGCTAATGTTGTATCCGAATCGTGCTGGCTCCGAAATCTTTTGCTCGAATTATTATGCCCAGTACGGAAGGCTACTTTGGTTTACTGTGATAATGTGAGTGCGATTTATTTGTCTGGCAATCCGGTGCAACACCAACGGACAAAGCACATTGAACTTGATATTTTATTCGTTAGAGAAAAAGTTTCGCGTGGAGAAGTTCGTGTTCATCACGTCCCGTCCCGATATCAGGTCGCAGTTATATTTACTAAGGGGTTGCCACAGATTCTATTCGATGACTTTCGCGCCAGTCTCAACATCCGAGCCCCTCCCGTTTCGACTGAGGGAGGGTGTTAGAATATGTAAATATTCTAGAATATATTTATTGATTGATTACGATTTAGTCATTATTCCTAGTCAATATTCTTGTAATTAGTTACCATAATCCTAGGAGGATTTGGTGGGATTTAGATGTTAGATAGTTACATACATGTGTATATATTGTACCACAAGGTGAATGAAATAAACCAAGAATCATATTCTTTCAGAATTAAATTTGCATCACTTCGCAGGTGCATGTATCCGAATCGCATTACTTCGCAAATGCATGTTTTCTAATCGCATCACTTCACAGATTCAATTATCCGAATTGCATCACCTCACTTCGAATCTTGTTTTGTTACGGCAACTCGAATGCATACAATAACAAAATATGTAATTTCTGAAAAAAAAATATATCTAACAATTAAACTCATGGAACATCGGATCAACCTTCCTGGTAGGGTGGAGGCGGCGGTTTCTGACTTGACCGCTTCAAGCGTGAGTCGAAAAAAAAAATGTATCAATTATTGAATTTCAAATAATCAACTATATTTTTCTCAAATTATGTAAATTATCAAAGTGAAGATGAGACAGTGAGAATATTATATTTGTTTCTTTTGTGTCTTTCATTTTAAATAATATCAAACACTTGAAACTAAATCATTCTGAATACCTTCTTTTCTTATTCTTCCTTTTATGTCAGTCCAAACGGGATCATGGAGTTTCGTCAATAATACGAGATTCAATATCTGGTCCGATATCAAAATATTGGTTTAACTATATCTTTTATTTATACATTTAACTAGCTAATAACATGTGCTATGCACGGCAGAGCGTAGTTTCATATTTTTTTCATGAACATGCATGCGAAAAAAATGCTTTCTATGGATCTGAAAATCATCATGCATATATACATGAATCGTACGTAGTCGGTATATGGTTCGGATAAAAACCCCAAGAATCATTGTTAGCATATAGGGTGAATGAAGCACACATCATTTTTGTTTCGACTTTTGTTCTTTAAATTATTGCCTGAAAGTCTTTATGATCGGTATTCAATATGAAAAGCATCTGAAATTTTGACTCAAATTGGATTAGAATAATCATTATTTCCAGACTGGATTTGTGTAAAGAAACTAAAAATAATGGGAAATTAGGGATAAGGACACAATCTGGAATATTTTTAAGTAACAGGACAACTACATATTTTTTATAGGAGAAGAACAATCGCGTAATTTTTATAATGGAAGAATGACAGTGAATCCCGAAAATCGGTGAATCTCCTGATTGAATCCCGAAATCGGTGAATTTCGATAATAAATTTTGATGTGAATCCCGAAAATCGGTGAATTTAAATGATGAATTTTGAAAATTAGTGAATTTAACCGATGAATTTCGGCAATAATTTAAATAATGAATTTCAACACAAGTGAATTTTGACATGATGAATAAATAGTTTTGTCGCTTTACGCAAAAGTTTCAAAAGACTGTCCTTCTACTCAATTGATGAAATATTTTTGTCCTTTTCCCTCATTCCCCCTAAAAATAATACCTACTCTATTAAAAAAAATTAGTCACATTTCGACACTTATAATCCCATATAGTAAAATATAATTAATTGTCAATTAGGACACATCTACAAAGATATCTGGATATTAGGATTATAAAATTAAAGTGAATTTGAAAGTGAATTACGTTGGTTTTGTGCTGAAAAACAACTTAATTCACTCTCAAATCACTTTCACTCATTAAATGTCCTTTCTGATTAAAATATTTCTTATAGTCATTTTCGCCTGACATCTTTCATATTGTCTTTTAGGTTCCTTATCCCTATAAAATATATAGGGGCACGTAAGGATGTGTTGAATCTATACTATATATATACATTCGCTTAATACAATCATTGATACAATTGTTGTACCATAAAATTTTGAGCCATGATGCCACATCATTTCAACCGGAAAAACAACTCCAACAAAAAAAATATACTTCGGATGACAACAAAAGATATCCTAAATAATGCTATGTACAACCTTTTAGATAAAATTGATACTTAGGATATTGACAGATTAAAGAGAAATTCCAAGGCACGCAAAGCGTTGTCTTTAAAGAGATATTTCGTCTAACGCAAATGTCACTTAAGGATCAAACGAAAATCTCTCTCAGGATACAATAGAGGTGTTTGATTCAAACAGTAACTTGTTTGAATCAAACCCGATGACTCTCGTAAATTTGTTCTGATGATGTTGTGACTTCTGAATGAATTCGTTTGCATGCTTACGAAATGAGGCACTCCTATACGAAAAGATAAGGGTCATCACCGTTCACAGATTCATATACTCATATAGAGGTGTATCAGTTCGAAAACACGAATCCGAAAAATGCATGAATCCGAAAAATGCATTAATCCCTTCATGAACTAATGCATGTATCTGTTTAGCTTTCGAGGGCGTTGCCCCGAACCCCTACGAGTTGGTGCAGCCCCGTCGACCCATGTGAAAGGGTGCTGCCCCCTTGACCTACCGCGACTTGACCGGGTTGAATCTCGTTTCGTTGCGATAACATAAATTCGTATGACAACTCGTATGCAAACGATAATTAAAATATTTACTTATGACTAAATATCTATCACAACCTCTTTGCAATTCAAAACGCGAAAAAACACACTCGATTGCATTAGTGTAATCTATACACACATTCCTAAAAGTATATAAAATTAAACAACATGAACGTACTGAAATCGAAATTGGACAAAAAAAAATATTCCAAGAACCAATCAGAAGGACTTCCAATATACTATTTCATTATGTAACATATATTTCATTATGTAATATAAGAAATTTGCCTCCAATAATGATAAGAGAGAAACACAGATGTAACAAACCTAGAAAACTTAACCTTTGAAATATGAATTCACATACGCTTCCTGAGAGGTGGATGAGATTCTCAAATTCACAGATCCTGCATCAACGGAACACAAAAGAAAATTAACAAAAAAATGCCTTCGAGAGAAATTCTTCATATAACACTGACGATGCTGGATTTTGTCATGTATAATTTGAGGCTAATTTAATCTAGGGATGATAGAATCAAGGATGGTTTTGGGGGTGATTTTAGGGTTTTATGGCTGAGTCCAAGAATGTATCTTGGATTGCCTACGTATCCTGTGTATTGTCCAGGAATCAAGCCTTACGTAGTTCCTGGAACGATGTATTTATAGGCACATGTCCTTCTCTGCCCTAAATTTGGGGCGGTTTGGTCTATTGACATAATTACCCTTAAATGGGCCTTGCCTCTTGCCCAAGTAACTTTCTTTGGATGGTGGGCCTAGGAGCCTGGATCAAGTCCATGGTATCGACTCGATGGACACCGACATGGGTACTCGAGATGGAACACTTGCAAGATCTGCCGGTGCGGTGGTGATCACCGATTCGCCTCGTATTCGACCCGATCACGGATAATATACTTGGACTTTTCCATACCCACCGGACCAATTAGATAATTCCACGTGGAGGGTGAAATCCGTATCGTCGCCAAGCCCCCCAGGATCTGTCTGAGCTCTTGAGGTCGTCCGATCTGTCAAAGGTGTATCTCGCCATTGTCATCCAATGCTCAATTTAAATCGCCATGCAGACTTACTTCTGTGGAGTCCGACATACGGCCTTTCCATGTCTCGCTTTGCAAACTTTTTTATCTTAGCATTATCTCGTCACTGGGACTTATAACGTGTGGCTAAGTTGACATCGACTTCGATGCCGTGGTTTGCCGGAAGGAATGATGAGATGTCCAACTTGGGACTGTCTCGGTCGAGGTCGACTTCTCTCAAGGATTTGACTTGCCACGACTTTGGGTCTGACATTCGGATCTCGAATGTCGATCTATGATCTTGAGACTTTGCCTTAGCGCCAGAGATGATGCTTCTTCTTAGGCTTTGCCTTTTTTTAACCAAACGTTGTCTTTGGCTTCCATCTCAGTATAAACATTTAGCGGTCATTTGGACTTGGCTTATTCTTTCCTTGAAAATTGTTACATTTTTCCTTCTTTTCTTTGGTCTTTGAAATAGACCATCTTGCTTTATTATGCCTTTGGCCTTATTTGCACATCGGCCTTTCTCATGTCGATGCATATATGTCGATATCTGCCTCCAAGTATCATGAGAACCTTAGGTTTGGATCACATTTGGCGATCTTTGTGACTAGGCTTTTTGTTATGAATCTTTGAAATTTTTACAAGTATTTGATGTCAAACACTTTTGTTGCATGTCGATTCCCAATTCGATCCACAGGACTTTTGAATTTTGAATTTTGAATTCGACCTTTCCTTTGAATGTTGTTTGTGTTGTTGAATATTTGCCTGGGTGTAGTCCTTTGGACTTAATTCCCTTGCAAAAGCGCCTTGTGGGTGTAGTCCTTTGGACTTAATTCCCTGTGGCTCCTCGAAGTGTAGTATGAGTACATGACTCATGGTACACTTGGATATGAGTCGACCTAACACTGCATCTTGCCTTATCGGCTTGACTTGGCTATTTGGTCGGAGCTCGAAGTCGATTGCCTTGCCTCGCCGGGCTTCGACATGGTCGAATTGAAAAATCCTACTCATTGTCGCACTTTGTGGTGCTTCCGAATCGGTCGAATAGGGTATCCATCGTGGGATCTTCCAACTGCTTAGCATCGTGGCTTCTTGGCGGTCGGGAGTGATATAAGCTCTGTCGGTGACTTGGCTTTTTCAACTGCTTTATTTCTCTTTGCATCGTGTCGAGGTGATATAAGCCTTTATCGGTGACTTGGCTTTATTCACCATATTATTCCGACTTCGTGCGTGTCGGATTTGTAGTTGTGGTTGACTTTTGCCTCTTTTATCTTTTAATCACATGGACTTCTTTTGCTTTAAGGTCGGTCAAATTTTTGCCTTTGCCATTTCGTATGTGAAGGTCAGAATCATAACAAACACAAAAGCGTCTAGGAAAGACATGCTTATTAGAATATTTATGAAATTGTCACATGGACTTATTACAAGACATAAAAAGGTAAAAACAGTTAATCGAGACGAGGCTAAGCTTATTTGGCGTAGTCTGTTGGTACCATGCTTAGATGGCGAGCGGACTTACGTAAGATCGCGCCCGAGCTCGAATGTTATGCCGAGGCAAACTCGGTCTTATTAAAGATGACGCCGAGAGCTCCAACTATGATGCGAGGCCGAGCTCGGTCTTATAAAGATAACGCCGAGCCGAGCTCCAATCGATGCGAGTCGAGCTCGGACTTATAAAAGATACGCTCGAGAGCTCCAAATATGATGCGAGTCGAGCTCGGACTTATAAAAGATATGCTCGAGAGAGCTCCAAATATGGTGCGAGTCGAGCTCGGACTTATAAAGATGGCGCCGAGCCGAGCTCGGTCTTATAAAAGATACCGCCCGAGCCGAGGCTCCAAATATGATGCCGAGGCCGAGCTCGGTCTTATAAAGATACGCTCGAGAGAGCTCCAAATATGATGCCGAGGCCGAGCTCGGTCTTACAAAAGATGACGCTTGAGCCGGGCTCGGTCTTATAAAGATAACGCCGAGCCGAGCTCCAAATATGATGCGAGGCGAGCTCGGACTTATTAAAGATTTACCCATCGGTGAGCTCCAAATCGACGCTTGAGTCGAGCTCGGGTTTATGGGCAAGACGAGTCCGTAGAGCTCGAATGCCGGAGCTCGATATCTCGAGTCTTTATGGTGCAATGTGATTGTGATAAAAAACATTACACATATAATAAAGACTTACAAAGTATATAAGAATTTAAAATAACATTTGTAAGAACACGGAGAGCTAAAGAGCTCGGCTCGCTCCTTGGAGCTCGAGAACTCGCCGTGGATAGCTAGATACGGTAAGTAACTCGCGACTTTCTGGGCGCCATAGCGAGTGTCTTTCGGTGGCAATCAGACCTCGAAACGGATTCGATCGGCACAAAATTTGGAGGATCGTTCTTCCCTCACTTTCCTTCGATGTGACCGGTGGAATTGTTCTTTCGATGGCTCAATCTCCGGGAATAAGCCGCCGATCTGGCAGCTGCTGTCCAGAATCCTGCTGCGTTTTTGGTACTGCAGTAAATTCTTTGCCACGATCGAGGTTCAAACGAACTCCGATCAGCCTAAAATTTGGAGGGCTTGCTCGTCCCTCCTAATCCTTGGATCTGAACGGTGGAAATCTAGTTCCAACGGTTGAAACTCCGGCAATAATCCATCGATCTGACTGCTTTACGGGCTGCTGCATTTTTGATACACCTGCAACTTCTTTGCGACGATCGGGGACTCAAAACAACTCCGATCAGCCTGAAATTTGGAGGGCTTGTTCGTACCCCTAATCCTTGGATCTGAACGGTGGAAATATAGTTCCAACGGTTGAAACTCCGGCAATAATCCATCGATCTGACCGCTTTACGGGCTCTTTGCATTTTTATACAGCTGCAACTTCTTTGCGACGATCGGGGACTCAAAACAACTCCGATCAGCCTGAAATTTGGAGGGCTTGTTCGTACCCCTAATACTTGGATCTGAACGGTGGAAATCTAGTTCCAACGGTTGAAACTCCGGCAATAATCCATCGATCTGACCGCTTTACAGGCTGCTTGCATTTTTATATACGGTGCAACTTCTTTGCGACGATCGGGGACTCAAAACAACTCCGATCAGCCTGAAATTTGGAGGGCTTGTTCGCAAATCCTTGGATCTGACAGGTGGAAATCTAGTTCCAACGGTTGAAACTCCATAAATTCGCCGCCCGATCTCGCTGCGTTTTTTTGGGTCTTCGCGTTTTTATCACGAACCACCACTCCTTGATCTATCACCGATAGAGGCCCTCCTTCTAGCGCCAAATGACGATCTTTGGATTTTGTCATGTATAATTTGAGGCTAATTTAATCTAGGGATGATAGAATCAAGGATGGTTTTGGGGTGATTTTAGGGTTTATGGTGAGTCCAAGAATGTATCTTGGATTGCCTACGTATCTCGTGTATTGTCCAGAATCAAGCCTTACGTAGTTCCCGGAACGATGTATTTATAGGCACATGTCCTTCTCTCGCCCTAAATTTGGGGCGGTTTGGTCTATTGACATAATTACCCTTAAATGGGCCTTGCCTCTTGCCCAAGTAACTTTCTTGGATGGTGGGCCAGGAGCCTGGATCAAGTCCATGGTATCGACTTCGATGGACACCGACATGGGTACTCGAGATGGAACACTTGCAAGATCTGGCGGTCATGCGGTGGTGATCAATGATTCGTCTCAGTATTCGACCCGATCGCGGATAATATACTTGGACTTTTCCACATGCCAAATTTGGACCAATTAGATAATTCCACGTGGAGGGTGAAATCCCGTATCGTCATAAGCCCCCCGGATCTGTCTGAGCTCTCGAGGTCGTCCGATCTGTCAAAGTGTATCTCGCCACCGCTATCCAATGCTCTGAATTTAAATCTGCCATGCAGACTTACTTCCTGTGGAGTCCGACATACGGCCTTTCCATGTCTGCTTTGCAAACTTTTTTATCTTAGCATTATCTGTCCCTAGGACTTATAACGTGTGGCTAAGTTGACATCGACTTCGATGCCGTAGCTGTCGAAGGAATGATGAGATGTCCAACTTGGGACTGTCTCGGTCGAGGTCGACTTCTCTGAAGGATTTGACTTGCCCTGACTTTGGAGTACAGCATTCGGATCTCGAATGTCAGTCTAACAGTCTTGAGACTTTGCCTTAGCGCCAGAGATGATGCTTCTTCTTAGGCTTTGCCCTTTTTAACCAAACGTTGTCTTTGGCTTCCATCTGTATAAACATTTAGCCGGTCATTTGGACTTGGCTTATTCTTTCCTTGAAAATTGTTACATTTTTCCTTCTTTTCTTTGGTCTTTGAAATAGACCATCTTGCTTTATTGCGGCCTTTGGCCTTATTTGCACATCGGCCTTTCTCATGTCGATGCATATATGTCGATATCTGCCCTCCAAGTATCATGAGAACCTTAGGTTTGGATCACATTTGGCCAGTCTTTGTGACTAGGCTTTTTTGTTATGAATGCTGAAATTTTTACAAGTATTTGATGTCAAACACTTTTGTTGCATGTCGATTCCCAATTCGATCCCTGGGACTTTTGAATTTTGAATTTTGAATTCTGACCTTTCCTTTGAATGTTGTTTGTGTTGTTGAATATTTGCCTAGGGTGTAGTCCTTTGGACTTAATTCCCTTGCAAAAGCTGCCTTGTGGGGTGTAGTCCTTTGGACTTAATTCCCCTGTGGCTCCTCGAAGTGTAGTATGAGTACATGACTCATGGTACACTTGGATATGAGTCGACCTAGCACTGTACTGCCTTATCGGCTTGACTTGGCTATTTGGTCGGAGCTCGAGAGTCGATTGCTTGCCTCGCCGGGCTTCGACATGGTCGAATTGAAAAATCCTACTCGATTGTCCGCACTTTGTGGTGCTTCGAACCGGTCGAATAGGGTATCCATCGTGGGATCTTCCAACCGCTTAGCATCGTGGCTTCTTCGGCGGTCGGGAGTGATATAAGCTCTGTCGGTGACTTGGCTTTTTCAATCGCTTTTATTTCTACTTGCATCGTGTCGAGGTGATATAAGCACTGTCAGTGACTTGGCTTTATTCACCATATTATTCCGACTTCGTCGTGTCGAGGATTTGTAGTTGTGGTTGACTTTTGCCTCTTTTATCTTTTAATCACATGGACTTCTTTTGCTTTAAGGCTGGTCAAATTTTTTGCCTTTGCCATTTCGTATGTGAAGGTCAGAATCATAACAAACACAAAAGCGTCTCGAGGAAAGACATGCTTATTAGAATATTTATGAAATTGTCACATGGACTTATTACAAGACATAAAAAGGTAAAAACAGAAGTTAATCGAGACGAGGCTAAGCTTATTTGGCGTAGTCTGTTGGTACCATGCTTAGATGGCAGGCAGACTTACGTAAGATCGCCTTCGAGCTCCGAATGTTATGCCGAGGCAAACTCGGTCTTATTAAAGATGACGCCGAGAGAGCTCCAACTATGATGCGAGGCCGAGCTCGGTCTTATAAAGATAACGCCGAGCCGAGCTCCAAATCATCGATGCGAGTCGAGCTCGGACTTATAAAAGATACGCTCGAGAGAGCTCCAAATATGATGCCGAGTCGAGCTCGGACTTATAAAAGATATGCTCGAGAGAGCTCCAAATATGGTGCCGAGTCGAGCTCGGACTTATAAAAGATGACGCCGAGCCGAGCTCGGTCTTATAAAAGATACCGCCGAGCCGAGCTCCAAATATGATGCCGAGGCCGAGCTCGGTCTTATAAAAGATACGCCGAGAGAGCTCCAAATATGATGCCGAGGCCGAGCTCGGTCTTACAAAAGATGACGCCGAGCCGGGCTCGGTCTTATAAAAGATAACGCCGAGCCGAGCTCCAAATATGATGCCGAGGCGAGCTCGGACTTATTAAAGATTTACCCATCGGTGAGCTCCAAATACGACGCCGAGTCGAGCTCGGGTTTATGGGCAAGACGAGTCCGTAGAGCTCGAATGCCGGAGCTCGATATCTCGAGTCTTTATGGTGCAATGTGATTGTGATAAAAACATTACACATATAATAAAGACTTACAAAGTATATAAGAATTTAAAATAACATTTGTAAGAACCTGGAGAGCTAAAGAGCTCGGCTCGCTCCTTGGAGCTCGAGAACTCGCCGTGGATAGCTAGATACGGTAAGTAACTCGCAGCTTTCTGGGCGCCATAGCAGTGTCTTTCCGGTGGCAATCAGACCTCGAAACGGATTCCGATCGGCACAAAATTTGGAGGATCGTTCTTCCCTCACTTTCCTTCGATGTGACCGGTGGAATTGTTCTTTCGATGGCTCAATCTCCGGGAATAAGCCGCCGATCTGGCAGCTGCTGTCCAGAATCCTGCTGCGTTTTTGGTACCTGCAAGAATTCTTTGCCACGATCGAGGGTTCAAACGAACTCCGATCAGCCTAAAATTTGGAGGGCTTGCTCGTCCCTCCTAATCCTTGGATCTGAACGGTGGAAATCTAGTTCCAACGGTTGAAACTCCGGCAATAATCCATCGATCTGACTGCTTTCTCGGCTGCTGCATTTTTGATACACCTGCAACTTCTTTGCGACGATCGGGGACTCAAAACAACTCCGATCAGCCTGAAATTTGGAGGCTTGTTCGTACCCCTAATCCTTGGATCTGAACGGTGGAAATATAGTTCCAACGGTTGAAACTCCGGCAATAATCCATCGATCTGACCGCTTTCGGGCTGCTGCATTTTTTATACAGCTGCAACTTCTTTGCGACGATCGGGGACTCAAAACAACTCCGATCAGCCTGAAATTTGGAGGGCTTGTTCGTACCCCTAATACTTGGATCTGAACGGTGGAAATCTAGTTCCAACGGTTGAAACTCCGGCAATAATCCATCGATCTGACCGCTTTCTGGCTCTTTTTTTTTATACAAATGCAACTTCTTTGCGACGATCGGGACTCAAAACAACTCCGATCAGCCTGAAATTTGGAGGGCTTGTTCGTACCCCTAATCCTTGGATCTGACAGGTGGAAATCTAGTTCCAACGGTTGAAACTCCATAAATTCGCCGCCCGATCTCGCTGCGCTTTTTTTGGTGTCTTCGCGTTTTTATCACGAACCACCACTCCTTGATCTATCACCGATAGAAGGCCCTCCTTCTAGCGCCAAATGACGATCTTGGATTTTGTCATGTATAATTTGAGGCTAATTTAATCTAGGGATGATAGAATCAAGGATGGTTTTGGGGTGATTTTAGGTTTTATGGTGAGTCCAAGAATGTATCTTGGATTGCCTACGTATCTCGTGTATTGTCCAGAATCAAGCCTTACGTAGTTCTGGAGAACGATGTATTTATAGGCACATGTCCTTCTCTCGCCCTAAATTTGGGGCGGTTTGGTCTATTGACATAATTACCCTTAAATGGGCCTTGCCTCTTGCCCAAGTAACTCTTTGGATGGTGGGCTCAGGAGCCTGGATGAAGTCCATGGTATCGACTTCGATGGACACCGACATGGGTACTGAGATGGAACACTTGCAAGATCTGGCTGGCTGCGGTGGTGATCACCGATTCGTCCTCGTATTCGACCCGATCGCGGATAATATACTTGGACTTTTCCACATGCCACCGACCAATTAGATAATTCCACGTGGAGGGGTGAAATCCCGTATCGTCATAAGCCCCCCCGAGATCTGCCTGAGCTCTTGAGGTCGGGTCCGATCTGTCAAGGTGTATCTCGCCATCGCTCATCCAATGCTCAATTTAAATCGCCATGCAGACTTACTTCTGTGGAGTCCGACATACGGCCTTTCCATGTCTCGCTTTGCAAACTTTTTTATCTTAGCATTATCTCGTCCCTGTGACTTATAACGTGTGGCTAAGTTGACATCGACTTCGATGCCGTAGTCGCCGAAGGAATGATGAGATGTCCAACTTGGGACTGCCTCGGTCGAGGCCGACTTCTCTGAAGGATTTGACTTGCCACGACTTTGGAGTACAACGATTCGGATCTCGAATGTCGATCTAATGATCTTGAGACTTTGCCTTAGCGCCAGAGAGATGATGCTTCTTCTTAGGCTTTGCCCTTTTTAACCAAACGTTGTCTTTGGCTTCCATCTCAGATAAACATTTAGCCGGTCATTTGACTTGGCTTATTCTTTCCTTGAAAATTGTTACATTTTTCCTTCTTTTCTTTGGTCTTTGAAATAGACCATCTTGCTTTATTGCGCCTTTGGCCTTATTTGCACATCGGCCTTTCTCATGTCGATGCATATATGTCGATATCCGCCTCCAAGTATCATGAGAACCTTAGGTTTGGATCACATTTGGCCGATCTTTGTGACTAGGCTTTTTTGTTATGAATGCTTGAAATTTTACAAGTATTTGATGTCAAACACTTTTGTTGCATGTCGATTCCCAATTCGATCCACGGACTTTTGAATTTTGAATTTTGAATTCGACCTTTCCTTTGAATGTTGTTTGTGTTGTTGAATATTTGCCTAGGGTGTAGTCCTTTGGACTTAATTCCTGCAAAAGTCGCCATGGGGTGTAGTCCTTTGGACTTAATTCCCCTGTGGCTCCTCGAAGTGTAGTATGAGTACATGACTCATGGTACACTTGGATATGAGTCGACCTAGCACTGTACTGCCTTATCGGCTTGACTTGGCTATTTGGTCGGAGCTCGAGTCGACTGTCTTGCCTCGCCGGGCTTCTGACATGGTCGAATTGAAAAATCCCTACTCGACTGTCGCACTTTGTGGTGCTTCTGAACTGGTCGAATAGGGTATCCATCGTGGGATCTTCCAACCGCTTAGCATCGTGGCTTCTTGGCGTGTCGGGAGTGATATAAGCTCTGTCGGTGACTTGGCTTTTTTTCATTTGCTTTTATTTCTACTTGCATCGTGTCGTGGTGATATAAGCACCGCCGCTGACTTGGCTTTATTCACCATATTATTCCGACTTCGCCGTGTCGAGGATTTGTAGTTGTGGTTGACTTTTGCCTCTTTTATCTTTTAATCACATGGACTTCTTTTGCTTTAAGGTCGGTCAAATTTTTGCCTTTGCCATTTCAGTATGTGAAGGTCAGAAATCATAACAAACACAAAAGCGTCTCGAGGAAAGACATGCTTATTAGAATATTTATGAAATTGTCACATGGACTTATTACAAGACATAAAAGGTAAAAACAGAAGTTAATCGAGACGAGGCTAAGCTTATTTGGCGTGAATCTGTTGGTACCATGCTTAGATGGCGAGCGGACTTACGTAAGATCGCCTTCGAGCTCGAATGTTATGCCGAGGCAAACTCGGTCTTATTAAAGATGACGCCGAGAGAGCTCCAACTATGATGCCGAGGCCGAGCTCGGTCTTATAAAAGATAACGCCGAGCCGAGCTCCAAATACGATGCCGAGTCGAGCTCGGACTTATAAAAGATACGCTCGAGAGAGCTCCAAATATGATGCCGAGTCGAGCTCGGACTTATAAAAGATATGCTCGAGAGAGCTCCAAATATGGTGCCGAGTCGAGCTCGGACTTATAAAAGATGACGCCGAGCCGAGCTCGGTCTTATAAAAGATACCGCCGAGCCGAGCTCCAAATATGATGCCGAGGCCGAGCTCGGTCTTATAAAAGATACGCTCGAGAGAGCTCCAAATATGATGCCGAGGCCGAGCTCGGTCTTACAAAAGATGACGCCGAGCCGGGCTCGGTCTTATAAAAGATAACGCCGAGCCGAGCTCCAAATATGATGCCGAGTCGAGCTCGGACTTATTAAAGATTTACCCATCGGTGAGCTCCAAATACGACGCCGAGTCGAGCTCGGGTTTATGGGCAAGACGAGTCCGTAGAGCTCGAATGCCGGAGCTCGATATCTCGAGTCTTTATGGTGCAATGTGATTGTGATAAAAAACATTACACATATAATAAAGACTTACAAAGTATATAAGAATTTAAAATAACATTTGTAAGAACCTGGAGAGCTAAAGAGCTCGGCTCGCTCCTTGGAGCTCGAGAACTCGCTTCGTGGATAGCTAGATACGGTAAGTAACTCGCAGCTTTCTGGGGCGCCATAGCAGTGTCTTTCCGGTGGCAATCAGACCTCGAAACGGATTCCGATCGGCACAAAATTTGGAGGGATCGTTCTTCCCTCACTTTCCTTCGATGTGACCGGTGGAATTGTTCTTTCGATGGCTCAATCTCCGGGAATAAGCCGCCGATCTGGCAGCTGCTGTCCAGAATCCTGCTGCGTTTTTGGTACCTGCAGTAAATTCTTTGCCACGATCGAGGGTTCAAACGAACTCCGATCAGCCTAAAATTTGGAGGGCTTGCTCGTCCCTCCTAATCCTTGGATCTGAACGGTGGAAATCTAGTTCCAACGGTTGAAACTCCGGCAATAATCCATCGATCTGACTGCTTTCTGGGCTGCTGCATTTTTGATACACCTGCAACTTCTTTGCGACGATCGGGGACTCAAAACAACTCCGATCAGCCTGAAATTTGGAGGGCTTGTTCGTACCCCCTAATCCTTGGATCTGAACGGTGGAAATATAGTTCCAACGGTTGAAACTCCGGCAATAATCCATCGATCTGACCGCTTTCGGCTGCTTTGCATTTTTATACAGCTGCAACTTCTTTGCGACGATCGGGGACTCAAAACAACTCCGATCAGCCTGAAATTTGGAGGGCTTGTTCGTACCCCTAATACTTGGATCTGAACGGTGGAAATCTAGTTCCAACGGTTGAAACTCCGGCAATAATCCATCGATCTGACCGCTTTACGGGCTCTTGCATTTTTATACAAATGCGCAACTTCTTTGCGACGATCGGGGACTCAAAACAACTCCGATCAGCCTGAAATTTGGAGGGCTTGTTCGTACTTCCTAATCCTTGGATCTGACAGGTGGAAATCTAGTTCCAACGGTTGAAACTCCATAAATTCGCCGCCCGATCTCGCTGCGTTTTTGGGTGTCTTCGCGTTTTTATCACGAACCACCACTCCTTGATCTATCACCGATAGAAGGCCCTCCTTCTAGCGCCAAATGACGATGCCGGATTTTGTCATGTATAATTTGAGGCTAATTTAATCTAGGGATGATAGAATCAAGGATGGTTTTGGGGTGATTTTAGGGTTTTATGGTCGAGTCCAAGAATGTATCTTGGATTGCCTACGTATCTCATGTATTGTCCAGAATCAAGCCTTACGTAGTTCCCCTGAACGATGTATTTATAGGCACATGTCCTTCTCTCGCCTAAATTTGGGGCGGTTTGGTCTATTGACATAATTACCCTTAAATGGGCCTTGCCTCTTGCCAAGTAACCTCTTGGATGGTGGGCCTGGGAGCCTGGATCAAGTCCATGGTATCGACTCGATGGACACCGACATGGGTACTCGAGATGGAACACTTGCAAGATCTGCTGGTCATGCGGTGGTGATCACCGATTCGCCTCAGTATTCGACCCGATCGGATAATATACTTGGACTTTTCCACACGCCAGCTGGACCAATTAGATAATTCCACGTGGAGGGGTGAAATCCCGTATCGTCATACACTAATTCCACTTCCCCTAAAAAAAAACACTAATTCCACAAAACAAATAATTAAAAAAAGTATTTCATTAATTGAAGGAATCACACGATTAAAATTATAAAAACAAAAAACAAAAAAAAAATGGTGAGATTGGATTTGTTTGATGATTTTGAATAAACAAAACATAATGAACATTTAACAAACAAATTATATGTATCAGATTTGTTTGTTGGAATTGTTTCATTTAAAAATTGGAAAAGATTTGAAAGATGAATTGGTTATGGAAGAAGATTTGAGAATATGATATGCCCATATTATAGCTTAAATTGTGGACAATTGAGGAATGATTCGACGCTTTTTTTTTTTAGGGAAACTCGATTTATACCCATTTTTTGAAAATTTATCCGAAATCTATACCCCTTGAAATTCAAAATCTCTCTCTATCCCCCGCCTTAAAGTGAACGAACTCGCCCATTTTTAGGCGAAATCGCCCATTTTCGCCCTTTTCCCCGCCCAATCACTGTCCTTCCGCCCACTTACCCGCCCCCCGCTGTCGGTCTCGCCCACCGTGGTGGGCGAGCTCGCCCACTTCTCGTCCAGTTTTTGAAATCTCGCCTATTTTCTGAAAATTACTTTAAGTGTCGGGTTTGCCCCATTCCACATGAATTTTTCAGATTTTTACCCTCTCATAAAAAAAAGAAACCAAAATTCGTATTTTCTCCATCGATCCATTGTAGGTGTGGAGAACAATTCGAAGGTTCATAGAGATTGGAAGCATACTTTCAGTTTTTCCAAAACGATTTGAAGGTAAATTTCGTGTTTTTTTGGGTGAAATTTCGTGTTAATTCTTCTTCAAATTTCGTTCAGATTTCTTTTTAAATCTCCATTGTAGGTTCGAGGAACGATTTGAAGGTTCATGAAGATTTGAAGGTTCAAATTCGAAGCATAATTTCAGTTTTTTGAAGGTTCAAATTCCAGTTTTCTGAAGAACGATCGAAGGTTCGAATTTCTCCACCATCTCGGTAAATTTTGTGTTTTTCTTTTTGATGTTTTAGTATAAGATTGCTATGAAGATGCTTTGAATGTTTATGCTGTCTTGCTGCGATTTAATTACTCAATTTTTTTCTAGTTTGAACTCCTCAATTTTTGCTAATTGTACTCCTATAGTCTTGCTGCTGTGTATTTACCTAAATTGGATGTCAACAATTTTGTGGATGACATCATAGAGTTTGTTCGAGTTGTTTCTCTGCTAGAATCAATTGTTGGGTGTAATGTTAAAGAGGTGCTCGGTTGTAACGTTGAAAGGCATGAATGAATATGATCTAACTTCCTCCTCCCTATCTTCTTCTTCCCTTTCCTTTCTCCTATCTTCTTCTCTGCGAATTTCTCTGTTTTTTGGTTTTTTTAACAATGATTTTTTTTTGTAACTTGATGATTTTTTTTAGATCATATTCATTCATGCCTTTCAACGTTACAACCGAGCACCTCTTTAACATTACACCCAACAATTGATTCTAGCAGAGAAACAAATCGAACAAACTCTATGATGTCATCCACAAAATTGTTGACATCCAATTTAGGTAAATACACAACAGCAAGACTATAGGAGTACAATTAGCAAAAATTGAGGAGTTCAAACTAGAAAAAATTTGAGTAATTAAATCGCAGCGAGACAGCATAAACATTCAAAGCATCTTCATAGCAATCTTATACTAAAACATCAAAAAGAAAAACACAAAATTTACCGAGATGGTGGAGAAATTCGAACCTTCGATCGTTCTTCGGAAAACTGGAATTTGAACCTTCGAAAAACTGAAATTATGCTTCGAATTTGAACCTTCAAATATTCATGAACCTTCGAATCGTTCCTCGAACCTACAATGGAGATTTAAAAAGAAATCTGAACGAAATTTGAAGAAGAATTAACACGAAATTTCACCCAAAAAAACACGAAATTTACCTTCGAATCATTTGGAAAAACTGAAAGTATGCTTCCAATCTCTATGAACCTTCGAATTGTTCTCCACACCTACAATGGATCGATGGAGAAAATGGATGGAGAAAGGCGAATTTTTGTTTCTTTTTTTTTATGAGAGGGTAGAAATCCGAAAAATTCATGAGAAATGGGGCAAACCCGACACTTAAAGTAATTTTCAGAAAATGGGCGAGATTTTAAAAACTGGGCGAGAAGTGGGCGAGACCAACGGTGGGGGGCGGGTAAGTGGGCGGGACAGACATCGATTGGGCGGGGAAAAGGGCGAAAAATAGGCGATTTCGCCTAAAAATGGGCGAGTTCGTTCATTTTAAGGCGGGGGATAGAGAGGGATTTTGAATTTCAAGGGGTGTAGATTTCAGATAAAATTTCAAAAAAGGGGTATAAATCGAATTTCCCCTTTTTTTACGTCGAATTTGAAAAGCAAATTAAGATGTCAGGATCCGCATGTTTGAAATACGGGTATGGATCGGGCAATTGATCGTTTTGCGGGTAATTAATTTTATTGTTGCATTCAAATATATATATACTGGTCTAAAACCCGTGCGATGCATGGAGGAAGAGATTAAATATATGAGAGACTTGTTACAGGACACCATCACAATTCTTTTAGTGAAAATGACAATTTGATAACCAGAAGTACTAATTTAGCCTTACTAACAAAGTAGTTGCTTCCTCTAAAAAAAAATAATGTTATCATTAGTATGTTAAGCTTACTAACAAAGAGTGCCTATAGGCACCCCCTATATTATTTACTACATCCGTCACAAAATGTAACTCTGTTAAGTTTTTTAAATTTGTCCCATAAAATAAATCAATTTAGAATACCAATGAAGTATCTATTAAATTTTTCTCCTTTTACCTCTCACTTATTGTATACTCACTAAATTTCACTATTTGCATTAATAAGAGTCAAATGTCATTTTAGACTTCTCCCATCAAAATTAACGACACAACTTATTTAACCAACTTTCTTAATCTGTATGAAAAAGTTTAAACAGACTTATATTTGGGACGGATGTAGTATAATAATGTAAAAAAAATACCATTAAGGAACATACTATTAAGGTTGTTTAGACGGGAAAGCATGCTAAAACACTATATGCCAATAGACGGGAAAGCATGAAGTAATTTTTTTCACCCAAACCAAAGTTATAAAATTACCATTACGGCTTTTCCACTAATTAATTAGAGGAAATTATGAGCCTCATGCACATTCCATCAACAATTGCTAATTGAAGTTTATAACTATTTTTACTCAATTAAAGCACCAACGAATTACAAAAAAGACAACAACATTTTATATCCTACCTCGCTCGTATATCCTCGATAGATCTTACAACACACTAAATCAATTGGACCATAGATAACCGGAGTCTTCCCCAGGGACCTCTGCAAAGCAAGGATCTAAAATTCTCGTAAAACAACTCCCTTCATCTCAAAATCAATGCAAAAAAAGAATAAGGATCATGTAAACTAATTTGGTACAAATAGCATGTTCCGGTAACTTTTCATCACAAATAGTGTGGGTTGAGCCGGCAAACGTTCGGTTGATCAGAATCACTGAGATTTTTTTTATTGTTTTTTTAGGCCCGTTTTTTAAGAAGGTGTTAATGGCGGCGGAAAGGAGTTCTTATTTTTATTTGTGGTTATTTTTTGGTTTGGATCGGATAATTGGGTATTTTTTGGATAATTGTGTTAAAAATGCTCTTCGATATTATAGATGAAGAAATGAATTTAAAAAAAAACATTTAGTGTTACGAATTTTATATTCACTCAAAACATCCATGTCGCTTACAAAAATATGTAGCACTCGGGTCTGACATATATAGTGGTACAAACAATTGAAAATTCTGGTGAAAATCAATGACAGATTTTCATCATCGCCCCAAGTATAGTAATATATCATTGCCCAAATATAAAAGGATGGAAAAAAAAAGTTGAAATTATAACAAAAATCAATATAGTATCGTTCCTCATTGGCCAAATACAAAAAATAGAAAGAAAAAATTGAAACCATATACTATACAAACAAAAGCAACCCAAATAATTCATACATTGAGGTAAGAAGAAATTAAAATGAAAGGTAAGTTTACGCACACCACATCATCCCACCACACTACACCGTATTTACAAACACAACCCAGTTTTCTAATAAACTCAAATGATATCAAAAAAATGCCTAAAATTGCTTACTCATGTTGTGTTTAGCATGTGCTTCAGTATATATAATCATTGAAAAATACATATTGATCTACAACATATATAATTCTTAGCGTATACCTTTAAAAAAACATCTTTCAAAAGAACAACATCAGTCGGCCATCTTTCATGCATATCGTCTCTGGCATCCCCCAACCACTGCGTTCAGGTCTGGAGTCTGCACATCGGAAAGGGCAATTATTTCCTTGTCACCTGTCTCATTCTATACAACACATCATGCATATGACCGGCATTCTATACAACACATCATGCATATGACCGGCATGAGATTGGAGGGAATTTTTCGCCTAGTATCTCCATATGCACCGAAGTGACGGGAGGAATGATCTGAACAACACAATTTGAATCCAGTTTAAAAATAGATGTGGTGCCACACGTGTCTCCACACCGTGTGGAAGCACCACCTAAAAACCTCCCGAGATTGGGGGCCAGCATGAACACCGAAATCATCAAATGCCTTAAACAAAAACAAAAAAAAAAGCAAAAAATTGGGGCTTAAAAAAATATGAATATAAAAACAGAAAATATGAATTGAGAAGAAAGAAACATAATGGATACTAACTAAAGACACACTCGAATGAATACATAATATGAGAGACAAACTGGGGTGATAATGATTGAAACTAACTCCAAGAGATCTCACGCCTTAGGGCAAATGTATCGCCCTTTTTAAAGCCATTCAATAATAAGTCTAAAATTTTACAAACTCTTTTAGAACAAAAAGCAGGTAATGGCTCATTTTCTGGGTGAGTTGTAGCAAAAGGCTTCTTCTACCACTTCTTGTTGAAAGACATGATTAACACTGAATTGATCAAGAATTAAACCAGAAACAGAAAAATGATGTAGAATCGATCAAGAACACTCAAAGTGTTCTTCCCCAATTTTGAATATGAAAAAGGCGGGAAAACTGAATAAGAACGATTTGCAGAAAATGTTTACATCAAAATGAAATTGAACTGACTAATCGAGTTTCCATGATCCTAATTTACACTTATATAGGAATCACAAGCTCAATTGGTTTGTAACTAACTCTAACTAACTAACCACCTAGTTAGGTGTTTGTTGAAATGCTTCTAGAAGCCAAGAACTCATCAACTTGCTATTTTAGTCTCAACACCCCCCCATCAAGCTGAACATGGATAGTATCCAGGTGAAGCTTGACCAAGAACTCATCCACTTGCTATTTTAGTCTCAACAGGCTTGTAGATGTCCTTAAATGGGAAGGCCTGTATCAGTCTGTCCAAAGTTTTGCTATCAACAGGTTTTGTTAGTATATCTGCAGGCTGATCCTTTGTGTTAATAGGCAGTGGGACAAGTACTTTTGCTGTGTATTTTTCCCTTACAAAATGACAATCTATTTCTATGTGCTTTGTTCTCTCATGAAACACAGGATTCTCTACAATATCCAAAGCACTTTGACTGTCACAATAAAGAGGTACTGTATGAGAATATGTGATCTGGAAGTCTTGAAGTAAGTAAATCAACCATTGAATCTCACATGCTGTAATAGCCATGGCTCTGTACTCTGCCTCACTTGAGCTCTTAGAAACAGTTGGTTGTTTCTTTGATTTCCATGAAACAAGAGCATCCCCAAGATAAACCAAGTAACCAGTGGTAGATCTTCTGGTTTTTGTGCATCCTGCCCAATCTGAATCACTAAAAGCTTTTAATGTGACTGAGCCTTGTTTAGGAAAGAATATGCCTCTTCCTGGTGATGATTTGAAGAATCTTAAAAGTCTGTGAGCAGCTTTTAGATGAGCTTCATTTGGTTGGGCCAAGAACTGACTTAGCTGTTGGATTGGGAAGGCTATGTCAGGTCTGGTGTTCCTTAAATATAGTAGTTTGCCAACCAAGCTTCTGTAAACAGTGTTGGACTCTAAAAATGAGGCTTCAACTTCTGTCAAGTTCTGTGAGGTGTCCATTGGTGTTGCTACTGGTTTGCAATCTAGGAAACCAAATTCTTTCAAGAGATCCAGACAGTATTTCCTCTGGTTTATCACTATGCCATCTTTTGTTCTTGCTACTTCAAATCCTAAGAAATACTTCAGTGTTCCAAGATCTTTTATAGTGAAAGCAGAATGCAGCAGATCTTTTAGATGTTTGATTTCTGTCAAATCTGAACTTCCAACAACAATATCATCTACATAGACTAATAAAGCCACAAACTTGTGCCCTTGACCTTTGGTGAAGAGGCTGTGATCATTTTGAGATTGCTTATAACCATCATCCAATAATTTCTTGGTTAACTTTGCATTCCATTGTCTACTTGCTTGCCTCAATCCATATAAAGACCTGTCAAGTTTGCACACCAATCCATTTGCTGTTAAACCGGTGGTGGCCTTATATAAACTTCTTCCTCTAAATCTCCATGCAAAAAAGCATTATTGACATCTAACTGATGTAAATGCCAGTCCTTTTGTGCTGCTAAAGCCATAAAAATTCTGATTGTTGTCTGTTTGGCCACAGGTGAAAAAGTCTCCAAAAAATCAATTCCTTCTGTCTGTGTGAATCCTTTTGCAACTAATCTTGCCTTGAATCTTTCTAGTGAACCATCTGCCTTTCTTTTGATTCTGAAAATCCACTTGCATCCTATTGGTTTTGTTCCTTGTGGTAAGGGAACAAGTGACCATGTATTTGTTTTGTCTAGAGCTGCTAATTCCAGGTTCATAGCTTCTTGTCATCCAGGGTCCTTAGCTGCTTCATTGTAGGATGTTGGTTCTCTATCCTCAGAAATCTGGCCAATAAAACCCTGATATTTGGAAGACAAATTAGTATATGAAACAACATGATCTAAAGTGTGAGGTGAAGTCCTCTTCACTTGATTTGTACAGATATAATCTGTTAAGTAAGATGGTACAGATCTTTGTCTGCCTGGTCTTCTTTGTGGTGGTATTATAGGATTATCAAAAGAGTGAAGTAATGAATCATCAGATGAAGTATCATCTGTATTAATGTTTTGATCAGTCATGCCAGCAGAATCATGCAGGGGGTAATGGAAGACATAGATCATTTGAAATAAATATCAGAAAAAGGAAATGAGTGCTCATGAAACACCATATCTCTGGATATTGAGACATTTCTAGTGTGGATGTTCATGACTCTATATCCTTTGATGTTATTTTCAAACCCTAGAAACACTGATTTAGTGCTTCTGTCTTCAAATTTTCCTCTACCCTGAGAAGTAGTAGATGTAAAACATAAACAGCCAAACACCTTAAGCATATCATAGCTAGCTTCCTTATTATGCAAAATAAAATAAGGTGTTTGGTTATTTAACAATGGTGTAGGTAGTAAATTGATCAAGTAAACAACAATGCCAATACTCTATGGGAACATTAGGCTGAATTCTGAGTGCCCTAGCCACATTCAGAATGTGTTGGTGTTTTCTTTCAACCAATCCATTCTGTTGTGGTGTCCTAACACAGGCCATTTGATGTACTATACCCTTCTGTCTATAAAAATTTTGCATACCAAAATCTGCACCTTGATCTGACCTAATGGTTTTAACACATCTGTCAAACTGTGTTTGCACAAAAACACAGAAATCTTTTAGAAGGCCAGCAGCCTGATCCTTGGTTTTCATTAGGAAAATCCAAGTGTATCTGCTGTGATCATCTACAACAGAAAGAAAGTAACTATCACCATCAACAGAGGGTATCCTATTTGGCCCCCAAATATCTACATGTATAATATCAAAACAATTCATAGTATAAGATTGACTGACACGAAATTTCAATTTTCTTTGCTTAGCCAAAGGACAAACAGTGCATTTACAATCAGATATCTTTATTCTGGAATCTAAAAATTTTAAAGCCTTCAATCTATCAATGGAAGGATGGCCTAATCTATAGTGCCACAAACTATTGTCTGTTACAGAATTACAAGCAACAGGAAGATTTTGAATATGAGTAATGCTTTTATCTAGGCCTTGTGATTCAAGAATATACAATCCATTCTAAAGCTTAGCTGTACCAATCTTCCTCATAGTTTGTTGTGCCTGCACATAACAGCAGTTAGTCTCAAAAACAACAGACAAACCATTATCAACTGTTAATTTTCTCACTGATATCAAGTTATAGCTGAATGTAGGAATGCAAAAGACATTGTATAGAGTGATATCTTTTTTGATATGCACAGTTCCTACATGTGTGACTGGAACAGAAATGCCATTTGGTAGGTTAACATTCAGATTGTTAATTCTTTTGATATTAACCATATTATTAAGATTAAAAGTTATGTGGTCAGTGGCCCCTGAATCTATGATCCAATGAACCATACTGCCCTTGATACCTTGCCCTTGTGAATCACAGCCTGCAGCCATAACTACTGAATTGCATTGACTGCTTGCAGGTTGCAGGTTCTGGATCAGTGCAAGTAAATGATCATACTGATTTTTGGTGATTGCAGTGTCACCAGAAATCTGATCTTGTTGATAATTCTCAACTGATTCCATTTCTTCATGATCTTGATCACAAGCTACATGATTGGCCGCTGCATTGCCTCGTCATATCCCTTGAAATTTGGTGGAAAACCATATTTCTTGTAACATTTATCTATGGTATGCCCTTCCTTGCCACAGTATATGCAATAAGGCCTTTTGTAATTCCCTTGAAAACCTCTACCAGCACCTTGAAAACCTCTTCCAGCACTAGTTGAACCTCCGCCTTGTCCTCTTCCTAGATTTGGAGGTCTATAATTTCCCATGGCTTGATTACAATCTGCCTGTTCAAATTTAGATGCAAGAACCACAGATTCTGTACTAGTTGCATAACTGAGTTGCTGCTCATGATTCAAGGCCATAACAAAAGCTGTTTTAATATCAGGGAGAGGCAGAGTCAACAACACTTGAGATTTGACTGTGCTGAAATTTCCATTCAAACCTTTCAAGAATCTTGTAGTGTATGCATTATCATATTGTTCTCTTATAGTTTGTAATGCAGGACAGATACAAGGAGGAATAGGCTTAAGAATCAGATATTGATCCCATAGGGATTTCAATTTTGTATAGTAATCAGTCACTGTAAGATTACCTTGCTTAGTTTTTTCGATTTCTTCTTCAAGATTGGAAAGTCTATAAGCGTTTCCTCTTCCAAATCTATCCTGTAAATCTAGCCATATTTCCCTAGCAGTATCAAAATACATCACGCTCTCTGCAACAGTTGGGATCATAGAATTCACTAACCAAGAATGTACCAAATCATTCAACTGCATCCAAGCTGCATAACCAGCATCTGTAACTTCTGGCATGGTTGAAGAACCATCCATAAAACTGAGTTTCCCTCGTGACGATAACATCTTCGTCATAGATCTTTTCCAATGATTATAGTTATCTACTCCTTTGAGAAGCGGTTGAACCAGAACTAAACTCGGATTATCGAGCGAATTACCAGAATTTGCAGTTGACATTGCAGAATTTTGAAGAAATTTTTCCAGGAAAAATTTATGAAATCGAAATTTGTGAATCGAGATTGACAGCGGATACTAATTGAGCTCTGATACCATGTTGAAAGACATGATTAACACTGAATTGATCAAGAATCAAACCAGAAACAGAAAAATGATGAAGAATCGATCAAGAACACTCAAAGTGTTCTTCCCCAATTTTGAATATGAAAAAGGCGGGAAAACTGAATAAGAACGATTTGCAGAAAATGTTTACATCAAAATGAAATTGAACTGACTAATCGAGTTTCCATGATCCTAATTTACACTTATATAGGAATCACAAGCTCAATTGGTTTGTAACTAACTCTAATTAACTAACCACCTAGTTAGGTGTTTGTTGAAATGCTTCTAGAAGCCAAGAACTCATCAACTTGCTATTTTAGTCTCAACACTTCTATTTATAGAAGTGGCTATGGACGGCTTCACCTTAAAAAATAACGTATATATGCAATGAATTTTGTCAGAGGGGTGGGATATAGTATTCTTTTCACAAATGAATGAAATAAAATTCTTGCATTCATAAAGAGCCATTACGCGCAATAATGAATATAACTTCTCCCTTCCATTTTTAATTGTTAGAATATTGGGATAAAGTACATTTTGGATGCCAAATTTCCATTTGGCCATTACTACTGCCCTTATAGAATTCTGACAGAAATTCAAAGAACATAAAAATCATTTTATAAGTGTTGCAGGGATTGAAGAATTTTATCAAAAAATGGGTGTATATTTATTGAAAAAAAAGAAGAAGAAAAAAAATCAAGATTTACCTACTTTTTGTTATCAAGGAATCCACGACAAACGCACGCATGATCTTTAGGTAAACAAAAGAAAATGGATTTTAAAAAGAGTCAATAGCTTGAAGAAGTTTATCCAAAAAAATGTGATAAATGGAAAAATAGAAGGATAAATATTCTTGACTTAATTACCTACTTTCAATTTCCATTAAATCTGCAACAAAATTATGAAGATCAAGGAGAAATGGCACTGAATCATCCTGGGAGACGAAACCGAATGGCATTAAGTCCAGCAGGAGCAAGAGGTAGACAAACAACAACAATAAAAAAAAATTAACGAATTAATAAACTCAAGATGGCAAAAGATGACAAAACTTAAGCTAAAATGAAACCTAAATAAAAAAAATATAGACGAAGGAGACAACAACCAAGAGGAGAAGGTAGCAAATGCTTTCTCATATTGGGTATGTGGATTATGTCATTTGTATTTTGAGGTGATGGTGAAGATAAATTCGCAGCAGGTCGGATTTTGTGCGATTACTCCTCCAAACGATCTGCTTTTTACAGGATAAGATTTCTCTCATTTTTCAAATTTAAAAAAAAAAATCGTAATCTGACAATTTAGGGTAATCCAAACAGTTTTTTTGTTGAGATTTGATTAACAGAAGCGAATGAGTTTGGTTTTTTTTTTTTTCTTTTCTTTTAAAAGATGAGTATAAAACGGGTCGAAAGCGGGTTTTGTGGGCAAATTACGGGTAATTGGGTTAAATTGTCCTTTCAAATAAATATAGATATAGATATAGATAGTATAGACGTGACAAAATCCGCCTAAAAATTTAAATTACGGGAGAGTTCCTAAAAAAAATTGATTTAAAGATAAGAAACCGGTCAAACCACAATGGAGTAATTCGGGGAAAAAAATTAATAATAACAACAACAACGCACCAATAGAAATTATATTATGTTTTCTCCTTTTGTATATTTCCTTCTTTTTTTTTGTTTCTTTCATGTTAAATAATCTTAAACATTTGAAACTAAATCCTTCCAAATCCTTTTTTTCCCCCTTCATTTTCTGTCAAAATCCAAATAGGATCCTGGAGTTTTGGATCAGTACTGTAAACAATAAATGATAAATAACAGATTCATTGTACAGGCCGAATTCATAATATTGGTTGTAATTGGATTATCGACAAATTATAGAAAGAAATTTGTATAGACAAAGCCCTCAAAAAAAATTTAAAAAAAATTGTATAGACAATCTCCTGCTGATTCTTAAAATAAAAAAAAAAAAAAAAAAACAATCTATTGTCATCTAAATTATTACTCAGATATAAGTCTCGGTTTAAGAGACGTTGTAATAGCCAAATTAATTACTTGAGTCTATTTAATGGTAGGAGCAACCAAATAGATTATGTTAATAAATAAAATCAAGTCAATAGCCGCAATAGTCTTATCTTATAACTAAGAAATTTCTGACAAATAAGAAATTATGTTATGCAAGTAGTAAATTTGAATATTAGCTAAATTAATGACCATTCACAAAATTAATTTGGATAAAAAAAATGATATAGTTTTATAAATGCAGTCTAGATGTGGATTCTCATCTAGGTGACATCAAATTTTTTTAAATTTATTTTAGAGCTATTACAACTTCATATAAATTCTAACCCTTTCTAAAATTATTGAAGTTTATATAGATGGCTTCTGTTTTGAATACATTACAATTGCTTTAAATAATAATAAAAAAATATTTTAAAAAAAACCTTTGGAGACCGGGAGTAGATGGGGACTCAATGTAAAAATAAATAATACTACTTATTATTATAATCACCCTCCGACAAAAAGTCCACTCTATTTTGCAAAGCTTGTCCCACTTTTACAATGCCTTTCTATTGTGTTTTATAAAATATATAACCGACACATTTACCAATTTTATTTGTTTTTTCTTTGTAATATACTGCTCCGTCTTAAAATGGAAGTCATTTTTAGCTTTTTAGCTTTATCCCAAAATGTAATTTCATTTACAAAACCAATAAAATATTTATTACATCTTTCTCCTTCTACCCCTCATTTATTATAGACTCAACCACTTTTTTATTATTTTACATTAATACCAATGAATGGTCATTTTAGTCTTTTTAATCAAAATTAATTACAAATAACAAATTTAACCAACTTTTTTAAAATGTGTGAAAATACCTAAAAGGACTTACATTTTGGGACGGAGGTAGTAATTAAATATATGGGAAATTATGGATAAGGACACAATCTGAAATATTATTAAGTAACAGGACAACTACATATTTTTTATAGGGAGAAGGATAACTGCATGATTTTTATAGTGAGAAGGACAAACGGTGAATCCTAAAATCAAGAATCTCACTAGTGAATCCCAAATCGGTGAATTTCGATAGTGAATTTTGACATGAATCCTTAAAATCGGTGAATCCCGACAATGAATTTTGAAAATTAGTGAATTTAAACGATGAATTTCTACAGTGAATTTAAAATAATGAATTTCAAACACAAGTGAATTTTGATAGTGGATAAATAATTTTGTCTTTTATCAAAAAGTTTAAAAGATCGCCTTCTACTCAATTAATAAAATATTTTTGTCCTTCTCCCTCATTCCCCCTTAAATATATGAATAATTAATATATTATGTAAATGTATTAAATACATCACTAACAAGGACAAAAACATTTTTTTTAATCTCTTTTGTTTTACAACTTTTTTTCTTTTTTACCTTTCTATCATCTATATTTCATTTTCACATGTCAGAGTTTCATAAGTTGTATCATGTTGATTCACAATTAGATTTTCGACATATGACACAACAAACTAGAAATGTAAAAACATAAATTAGATTTGTTTAAGATAAAAACATTGATGATGAAAGTGGAAAAAAAATTGTAAAACAAAATGGATCTATAATATCTTTTATTCAATTGATATCATAGAGTTTTTATTGATTAAGCATAAAGTTATACTATCTCCGTCCCAAAATATAATTTCATTTATATTCTATATATTTTTTTCATAATATATACTCAATTAAAATATCAATGACGTATTTATTATATTTTTCTATTTTTACTCATCATTATTACATTTTCACACATTTTCTTTACTGTACAACTATTGCACTAATTGTAGTCAATGTTATTTTAGAAATTTTCATTTAAATTAGTTACACATATATAATCAACTCAACCAATATTTTTTTGAGGGGAAATGGATATTTATCAAGCCAAATCGACGATCTCAACCAAATTTCTAATATGTGTGAAATGCATTTACATTTTGAGACGGAAGTAATACTTGTTTTTTTTCTTGAGCAAACCCACCAAAGAATATTATTAGGAAAAATCAGAAGTACAAGCAACAATACCGTATACTGGGGGTAGTGTACCCAATCCACAAAGTTAAGATAAGTCAAACCCTCATGGATTAAGAGATGAGCTAGCATATTATCAGCTTTCTTAATATCGAAAACGAAAGAAAATCAAAAGATTCCGCCAACGGAGGTAGTACTTGTTCAAGTACTAATAGTTTTAGATATAGTGAATGTATAACAATAAGATAGATAGTACTCCATCTGTTCTTATTTAATTAACCATCTGTTCTTATTTAATTAACCGTCGTAGTTGCAAAATAAACTTGTCGTAGTAACATTTTTTTATTTTTGTGAACTCATAGTTACATTTCTAAATCACTATTTATCATTCTTTTTCTAAATCTATAGTTATTTATTAAGGATAAAAGAGTTAAAACATTGTATTCTTTTTCTTTTTTTTTTATATTTTTTTTTAAACAAGTTTTTTATTTCAGAGAATCATTTTGAAACTCACAAAGCCGAGTTTCTATCTTTTCGGAAAAAAAAAGAAAGGAAAAAAACAAAACTAGAGATCAAAGATTTTCTTTTGCTTCCGAGTTCGAGTAATCTTCTTAAATTAATAAATTTATCTTCAAAATCATCCAAATGTATCACCTGCATGAACTTTTGGGTCGAAACACATATATTGGAGCTCAGCTTGGATGGATTCTCGACTATCTATATCCGATGGCTTTAGAGGAGTTAAAACATTGTATTCATTATATTAAATGTATGATATTATTATTTGATGTTAAAGTCAAAATGGTACTCCTTTCGTTCCGAAATAACTGAGGCATTTGTCAAAAAGATTCATCCAAAATAACTGATGCAGTTACATTTTCAATGTAGCATTTATTGTGTTTTTCATACATCTACCCTTATTTATTAAAAAGTGAGAGAATGAATACAATATTGTATTAATTATGGACTAAGATTTTTTTTTTTTAGTCATTTTGATATTCAAATTAAACATTAATTCACTCTTCGTTTACGTACATGATTTTGGCAACTAGACAATGAAATTATCTACAAATTAAATGGACTCGGAATACTATATATAAACACCCCCTGTCTGAAACCAAAAGCAACAGTATCTTTAATTTTCTTAAGCAACAAAACTTTCAGAGTTAAAAAAAAAAAAAAACGGCCAAATCTCAAATGGCGACGACGACGGTGATCATAGTCGGAGCTGGCCCTACCGGCCTTTCAACAGCTGCAACTTTAACCGACCTATCAATCCCATACATTCTTCTAGAAAGAGAAGATTGCTTTGCTTCCATATGGAAAAAATATTCATACGATCGTCTTCAACTCCACTTATCCAAGCAATTTTGTGAGCTTCCTCTTAAACCATTTCCGACCAATTACCCAACTTTTGTCCCTAAAGAACTTTTCTTAAACTACTTAGACGATTACGTTTCGCATTTTAAGATCGAACCCAAGTATCATAGCTCTGTGGAGGAGGCAGATTATGATGGAGAAGGTAAGAAATGGAAGGTGGTGGCAAAAAACTTGAGCTCCGGTGAGTTGGAGGAATATTCAAGCGAGTTCTTGGTGGTGGCTACCGGAGAAACCAGTGATGCGTTCATCCCGGAGGTGGAAGGGCTGGAGACTTTTGCCGGAGAAGTTATTCATTCAACTAGATTTAAAAATGGGAAGCCATATAAAAACAAGAATGTTTTGGTTGTCGGGTCGGGTAATTCGGGTATGGAGATTGCTTTGGATCTTTCAGACCATGGTGCCAAGACTTCCATTGCCGTTCGTAGTCCGGTAAGGCTCGGTCCAAGTTTCTTTAGTTTAATATAAAATCGTTGATTATTATATATACTATATATTAGTTCTATAGTTTTCATTATCATGAATGGTATAAAAATTTGAATTAACGACAAAGTTATAAATTTTCAATATTATTTTATAGTTATTGTCAAAAAAATAATATTATTTTATATTTTTTTCATGAAGAAAATATTATTTTATAGTTGTGATATTTTAATTTTTGTTTTACAAATATAAAATAAGGTTAAAGGTTGTAAATGACTGTTTTTGATCTAAAATGAGGAAAAATAGTGAAAAAAAAAAGATAGTGGTCGGAATGAAAACGCCGCACGTTACCAAACGTAGTAGAATACAATGTAGTAATGCGCGCGCGTTTTTCTCAACCATTATTTTTTTCTCTTGTCTTTTTTTCTATTTTCATCTTTTTTTGTCATTCAGCTTCCTACTTCCTACTTATAAAATATGTATGATGAGATGATAAACATATAGATATGGTACATTTTTTTAAAAATAACTCTATCAGGATCATGTTAGGTTTTTATTTTTATTTTTATCGTAAACTATCCTTTTTTTTTAGTTAAATAATTACTATTTGAACTAGCATTTAATAATTAATGCTAATTAAATAACAAATTGTCACAACAATTTTAAGGCAATATATTGTTACCCATTGATTAAGATTCAACACTCACGGAGGGGAGCCACATGAGGTAGGGCACATGTCCCCTCTCAAATTTCATGTTTTTTCTTTATAACAATTTAGTTTTACCGTTAAAAAAATATATATTAGTTGCATTTTGTTTAGGTGTATATCAATTGTATCTTTGATAGCCTCTTTATATTCTTCGATACCGCCACTTGATCCAAATTTAGTATTGTTATTATCGCGTAAGACTTATTAAATTATTTGGATCCGGCCATTATTGATGATATAGAAATACTTTTATATATCATTATATTTCACATAATTTCATTGTAGAACTATTTTTCCATTAATATTTCTTGCCATAGATAGATTATTCATGTATCAAATCTAGGATTTTTATAAATATTTTTTGTTACATGTTTTGATGATGGATTACTATATGCAGCTTCATATACTATCAAAATGGATGGCTAGTCTGGCATTAATTTCTCTTAAATACATTCCATTCAATGTTGTGGATTCAACTTTAGTGATGCTGAGCAAAATTTTCTATGGAGATTTAAGTAAGATTGGAATTCAAAGGCCAGAAGAAGGTCCTTTTACTTTGAAGGTTAAAAATGGTAAATACCCCATCATTGACTGTGGAACCTTCCAGAAAATCAAGTCCGGCCACATTCAGGTGCGTCTCATTGTTATTGTTACATAAATATTTTCTTAACAAAAAAAAAAATTTACAATACAACTGTTACGTTGTATTAGAATAATACTGTATTAAACACACTATAAACCCTATGGTAAACAATGATAAGGTGTTTTTGTTTTCTTTTCTTGTTTTACATGTATGTTGCATTTCACTAGATGGGGTTTGATGACAATTTTGATAAGATAGTTGGATATTTATTATCTTAAAATAATTTGTTTTTATTATTATAGAAGAGTAAGCTTTTCGCTCCCAGAAAAATTATGGTGCGACGGATATTTTCGGGCTATACCTAACGAAGGATAATGATTATTTCTTGTTTCCTCTCTCACACACACTAAGGGTGTGAGCGTGAATTGAATTAATCATCACCTCCATTTAAGATAACTCAAAATACCCGTACACTATAACTTTTTTCCTTGACTTCTCAAACCGGTAGTACCCACTGGATTTATTGTGGTCATCGATGTATTTAATTATTTGACCAAGTCAATATTTTGAAAGGAAGTAAATTTTAAATATAAAGATATAGACTAGTATATTTTTATAAATCGAAGATCCACCGTTTTATTTTAAATTAGCTATACAGTATGAATACCAAATGATACTTAATACAGGACTATTTTTAGATTTATGGTCCCAGTATAGTTGTATACGTTATCATATAATTAAAATTCACATATTTACTATTCTAATTGTGGGCCCGGTATGGTTGTATTAGTTATCATATAATTAATAAAATACACATGTACCCTGTTATATACTATATTTTAATATAGTATATCTTGTTTTTCAACACTGTCCGATTTCGACAGCTATTTTCTGGCATCAAATTCATTTTTAATATTAAAATACAATTGAATTATTGTGAGGGTAAGATTACATTTATAAAGTATCACGAGTTTTATCATCCTTTGAAATTTCAAATATATAAATAATCACATAGGGTGAACTTTTGATATGATCTATAATAATAAAGTACACGTAGCAGATAGAAACAAAATGATGCATTAAAAAAAAGTATGCTGGGAAAATCTCATCAATGTGTACATATGTTAGAAAGCCATCATATAATCATACAAATGGCAGGCTTAGAGACTACGTTGAATCCACCTTTGTGCATGCTCCTACGCAACATCAAATTATTTTATTCAATTTACTATTTATGCCTTTAAATAAAAAAAAAACAATACTATAATCATAATATTTCAGACACAACGAGCTAGTGATACAGGAAATTTTTCGAATTATTGATTATGTATAATATTTTTTTCGTAAATGAAATATACTCACATAAACTGTTTATCTCCATCGAGACTCGAATCCGAATACTACGGGTTAAAAGGCAACAGTAATTATCACTGCTCTAATGTCTTACTGTAAGACTCATAAATAATGATATATATTCATTATAAATCAATAATATTTATAAAAAAAATTCTGACATTAGTTGTATCTGAATAATCGTGGTAGTAAAATTACTTTAAAAAAATTTGGAAAACGTAAAAATGGCTATTGCTTTTATCATTTTTGTCAGCTATCTTGCCTTTGCCGGGATGTCATCTTTTAGGGTAAAGTTGTGATTTATATATTTTAAATAAGTATGATAAATAAAAGTTTGATATATATATTTGTGAATAATATATATATATATATATATATATATATAGGTATTATCTGGTATATCAAAATTTAAAGGAAATGAGGTGGCATTTCAAGACGGCAAGACTTACTCTTTTGATGTAATTATCTTTGCTACTGGGTTTAAAAGATCCACAAACAAATGGTTAAAGGTAATTAATTCTCTATTTAATTACTTGTTTTAAGCTAGCTCCTACAATTAAGCTTGTGACAATTGCAAACGTAAAAATCAGCTGCCCACAACTCATGTCTCATTTTATGTAAAGTAAAGTTTTTTTTTTTTTTTTTTGTTGTTTACCTTTTCAAATAATTATGTACATAATTAATATATTTAGGAGCCCCTGTGTACCGCTTTATATTTTTATATTTAAAAAATAATAATACACAGAACCATTGACTTTCGGACAAAAAAAAATCTAGAAGGAAAATCAATAGGTAGTTTTATGGTGGTCCAGGATCACCATGTCATACTTATGCATCCAATAGGAATTTTTAAAAGAAGAGTAAATTTGTAAAAACATTACATTTATATTTTACACGGTTGGACCCCATGTGTTTATTTGAATTTATATTGATCATTTATCATAAAGTTATACTTGGTCCAGGACCACCATAAAATTTGCGATAAAAAATGTCAAACTAGTACTGCAAAAAAAAGTTGTAAACAGATCAGAGGCGTCATAAAAATAAGGGAAGAAGCGTATAATGAAAAAAATTAATAAATGGAGTGCGGAAGACAAAAGAATAATCATTCATTATTATAAAGACAAAAAATCACAATTATTACTTTAAAATTATTCTTCGCACGCGTGTTAATGTTCTTTATGTTTACAATTATTCTTCACGTTTACTTATTCCACATGTTACTTACATATTTATTATTTCATAATCATTCTTTTGTCTCCGATTAAATTACAATTATTCTTCTATCCCGATTTTTTGATAATTTTGTCCTTCTGGACAAAAATCTATAAAAATAACAGTATCAAATTAAATTATTGATATTTGTATAGACACCACACACTCAACACTTGACTTTTGGGTACCAATATATATATATAGAGAGAGACATCACTCCATTAAAATAACGTAATAATTGAAGTCATTGATATTTATACGTATGTACTAATTCTATTAATGATTAGTATATATTTATATATACTAATTCTATTTTATGATTTTCTTATATAATCAGTGATGACTCTACATGATTCTGATAACACATAAAGTTTTTTTCTTTTTTAAAGGGATAACACAAAAGCTTTTCTGTACAAAAATATACAAAGCATGCATGAACTTTATTGTAGGAACATTTATTTGTATCGACCGTTTCTTAATTTACTACAGAATCGAATTTCTGAAAGTCGATTATTACATTTATCTTCTTAAAATTGATTCTTAACTTTAAAAAGATAGATTGAGTGTGGTATTTATATATCAATAAATTCGGATTAATGCGAATGAAGAATCACTGATTGTATCCCTTTCATATATAGTATTTCTTATCCTGTTTTTATTTCTTATTATCGTAGGGAGATGATTATCTTTTGAATGATGACGGACTTCCAAAACCAAGTTTTCCAAATCATTGGAAGGGTAAAAATGGACTTTATTGTGCTGGATTGGCTAGAAGAGGATTATATGGAGGAGCACTGGATGCTGGAAATATAGCTAATGACATTCATACTCTTTTACAATCTTCATAAAATGTATTTCATTTCTACATTTCTCTATTTCATCTTTTATTTATATTTCATTACATCTACAAAAACAATGTATTTTAATTCAAAAAGTCATTGTTTACCATGCAGTATGTGACATTTTTCATTATGTAACAACACCAGATCGATGCAATAGAAGATCCTATGAACTATGCATCGTGTTCGATCAATTAATCAGTTTTTACATAGCATACCTAAAACTTCGTTAATTTCTATACCATCTCGCAACATACATTTATAAAGAATAGACGTTTCTTACATGTATAATTTGATACTTAGATGTATCATTGAATAGAGGTTTTTCTTTTACAATATTAGCTTAAAAGAAAATATCAAAGATTATTTCATATTTCTCATAGTTTTTTAGGGATAAAAACCTTTATATATATATATATATATATATATATATATATATATATATATATATATATATATATATATATATAACTCAATGTAAGCTCGAGTTCGGGTTGAGTTCAAGAGGGTTCATGATCGAACTTAAATTCGATAGTCATGTTGATTTCGTGTTCGAACTCAGGTTTGCGAAATTTGAATTCCGCTCGACTCGATAACCTTAATATATGACTCGTCTCATATCGTTTACACCCGTATTCCACGGTGACATAGAAAACTACCATATTTTTTAATGGAAAATCTAATATTGGTCATTTTTGTTTATTTTATGTGCCTGCATATATGTTCTTAGGTGATTAATATATTTATTGATATATACATGCAGCTTCGTTTTATGTCTAAGTGGATGATTAGCATGCGATTATTTGCACTTAAGTACAATGTTCCTTTGAATATTGTGGATTCAACTTTAGTAAATCTGAGCAAACTATTTTATGGTGATTTGAGCAATTTTGGTATCCAAAGCCCACAACAAGGTCCACTTTTCTTGAAGGACAAATATGGAAAGTACCCCATTATGGACTGTGGAACCTACCGGAAAATCAAGTCCGGCGAGATTCAGGTGCGTTTTTACACCATTAATTGTGAGTGTCGCAACTTTTAGATCGCATTTGAAATAGATATCGTAAATTCTCTAAAGTCTGTCACTATAAGAGAAACATTTTTTTTACTACATTAGATTTTGTCTCACAAAACAAAAAATATTGTTTTATACTTACTTTTAGCCTCAAAGCATGGCAAATGAGTCTAGTTAAGCATGTATTAGTCACATTTTTTTATTGTTGTGGCAAGAACTAATATGGCAAAAGAATGTTTTTCTTGTAATGTGTATTTTAGATATTTAAATAACATCGTTCTTTACTATAAAGTTGTACTCTTTTTCCAACCATGCGTGAGACTTTTTTTTTTTTTTTTTTTAATGACAATAACCATGCATGAGACATAAAATGCTATGAAACAATTTGATGTGAATTATATATATGTTGGTAATATCATCAAGTATATCAAAGGTGAGAGGAAATCAAGTGAAATTTAATGATGGGAAGTCTTACACTTATTTGTGGGAAAAACTAAATGAATAATTGTTATAGAAATTAAGTTCAATTTGTTACTTATTTTAAGGTCATGAGTTCAAGACTTGACAGTTGAGTTTTTTCCCTACTTTGACCCCCACTTAAAACATTTTCAGGATCCGTCACTGTATCAGAATGAATATGAAAATAACATTTAAGTAATTTCCGTTGTTACTTAGGTCAAGCCATCTCTTAATCGTTGACTTTTGATGGCCAATTGAATTCTAGAAGGAATGAAAAATTTAAAAAAAAATCATAAATCATTTAAAAGCATTGTAACAAATATGGTTAAAAACAAAAAATCATAATAATCAAAGCTCTGTTTGGTTTGAATGATTCAACATATACAACTATATGGAATTAGAAGGACGTTTCCGAGTTTCAAGGGGGGAGAGAAAGATCTGCAAGATCCTATATCCATAGATAAACAAGTAACAATTTTTTTTTTTTTTTTGG
Organism: Gentiana macrophylla; assembly: GCA_026214975.1. NCBI lineage: Eukaryota > Viridiplantae > Streptophyta > Magnoliopsida > Gentianales > Gentianaceae > Gentiana > Gentiana macrophylla. The sequence goes on along the minus strand of CM047811.1, from coordinate 119,723,406 downwards.
CAAACTATATGATAAAATTATAGAAACTCATACGTTACTAGTGTATCATAATTGTAAAAACTAATATTAATTATAATCAAACAAAAAAGTAATTAATGAAACTACCAACAAAGGTTGTATGGTTTTGAACCGAACTGTTTGGATGGAGTTTGGATGGTTTTGAAATTTTCAGAACCAAACGGGATTGAACTCACCTACGAAACCGATCCAACAATCCACACTCCGATTTGATTCGGTTTCGGTTTTTAAACTGTTTTAGTTTTATCTAAGCAAAGAGATTTTTTTTTGTTCAATTCCTTGTAAATGAGGGCTTTAAATCAACAAGATTTGTAGGGCTGAGCTTGAGTTGGGTTGGGTTGAATTTGATTGGGTTTTTACATAGTATAAGTCGGGTTGGTTCTAAGAAAAACTAACCGAAACCAAACTAAATGACTATAAAACTAAGGGGGATGAGGGAAAATGACACAAACATTTCATCAATTAGGGAGAATGAGAGTTTTTTGAAACTTTTGCATAAAGGACAAAACTATTTTTTTTTATTTTTTTCTATTTTCTGGCGCCATTTCCTTAAAAAAAAAAAAATCAACCCAATTTTTCTCTCATCCATTTTTTTTTTAAACAATCATATCTTTCAATCTACAACTCCAAATGTGAAAATTCAGTCACCAAATTTTTTATTTTTTCATGATGTTTATTTTGAGACCATATTCAACATATTCCGATATGGTTTCAAAAAATTTGCTGTCGAAATTCACTATTGTTCGAAATTAACTGATTTCGGGATTCACTGAGTGAATTTCGATAGTGATTTTTTACGAAAAACGATGTAATTATATCAAACCAAGTCTCAAAAAGAAGAGCATCAAAAAATAAAAAAACAGTGCAAATTTTATCACGTTTGGTGATCTAGATCTAAAGATACGAGTATTTGAAAATCAGGAAGGAAATAGAAGGAAAAAAAAAAAAGCTTCCAGCAGCAGGCACGTCCTATTTTTTTTTTCTAATTTTTAATTTTTTTTTTGTTTGTCCTTAAGGCTATAAAAAATATAAAAGTTGTCATTCTCCCTATAAAAAATGTGTGGCTGTCATGTTATTCAAAAATATTCTAAAAACTGTCAATATCCCTAATTCTCCTTAAAACTAATGGGTTTGTTCGGGCTGGTTTCGGATTAATAAATATAAGATTTTGACCGGTTCGGTTCAGTTATTACCAGTTTATCTAGATAAAATCGAAAATTGAACTGAATTCACGGTTCGGTTATTGTCTAATAAAAAAAACCAATTAAAAAACCGTGGTTTATGATTTTCAATCCGCTTTGACCAATCCAATCAGTTAATCCGGTATTCCAATTTATTTATACACCCCTGATCTTACCACCCTACTACAGATATTACATGGAAACACAATCTTCGTTGAGAAATTTAAGGATGAATGAGCCGACATTGCACAACTTTATCCTATGAATTAGGCTTGTTTGAATCAAAATCTAATTAATTGTAATATACTGTCTCTGTTCCAAAATATAACTCATACTGTATTTTTTATTTTATTCCACAATATAAATCATTTTACATCATCAATACGACATTTATTACTATTTTCTCTATCTTATCAATAATTTATTATCAATCAAAAAAAAGTACATAGTACTGCCTCAGTCTCAAATGTAAGTCCATTTAGTATTTTGGTTTTATCCTAAAATACAAGTACATTTAGATAACCAATAAAATATTTATTACATATTTTTCTTTTTACCCCACATTTATTATATAGCCACAAACTCTTCATTACTTTGCATTGCATAATATAATAGAATGTTATGATTAAATAATAATAGAATGCTATGATTGAATACAAGTCCCTTGAGCATAAGGCTCATCCCTGGGTTTTACCCTGGCTTAAGTGAGAGGTCCAGGTTCGATCTCCCCTTCCCCTGTTTCCCTCCTTTCGTTTCGGAAAAAATATATATATATATATATATATAAGTCCCCTCTTCTCTTCTTTATACAATTTCTCAAATCACAAAATTTAGAAAAAAGATTGATGATGGAAGTCCTCCTAGATTCTTGCTCCTCCGGCGACTCCACCGGAATCAACACAGGTATCACCACCCTCCCCTCAGACATTATCACTTCACATATTCTAACCAAACTCGACGGCCGATCTCTCGCCTCCATCAGTTGTTCGTCTCGTCGACTTTACGCCCTCTGTTTGGAAGAAAATCTTTGGAAAGATATTTGCAACTACGCTTTTCCCTCCACCACCGATCCTCTTGTTCGCGACACGGTTTCTAAATTTCCCTCTGGTGGCCACCGATCGTTTTATTTCGACACTTTTCCAACCCAACCTCATGATCATCAACAGTCTAAATTTCCCTCCGGCTCGTTTTATTTGGACACTATTCCATTTCCGACCCACCCTCATGATCATCAACGGTCCAAGATAATAAAGATTAAAAGGGAAGGCGGTGCAGAGGAGGAGACACCGGAATTGATTTATGCGGTCGATGTAAAATTTGGTGATAGGTTGTTATACTCTAAAGTTGTCTAGTCATACCGATATTATATTCGTGGAATACGCCAAGGTGATGGAGCTCGCCGGAGTTGATGTGAGTTATGTGGTGAGAGTCGCGTGCGAGGGAGGAGGAGGAGGAGGAGGAGGAGAATTAATGTGGGTGAGGAATATAAGCATGGAGCGTACTAAGGGAAAGGTAAAGAATTGGAAGGGCGTTTTGTTGGTAATTTTGCGAGAGGCCATGAAAGGTAAAAGGACAAAACTGCTGAAAATAGGTGAGTTGAATAAGAGGTATCGAAATTTCTTAGCATTAGATCGAGAGATGGATTATAGACGTCGCTTTTTCATAAAAAAATATTGAGAGAGGAGAATAATAGGAGAAGTCGGTCGTTTTGGTGATGGGTGATAATATGTTAAAACAACTCTACTTGATCCTTAAGTATTTGAGAAGATCCTTACTCGTTCTGATGCTCTCGGAAGCTGCAATACGGACATCTACCAAAACCAGATTTCCCAAATCACTCGAAGGGTAAAAATTGATCTTTTACTGTGTTGGATTAGCTAGAAAAGGTTCGAGTTGCCTTGGATGCTGGAAATATAGCCAATGACATTCATACCCTTCTACATTCTTCTTAAACTGCATATCATTTCAACTTCTCTATTTCATCTTCTTATTATTTATATTTACATCTGCAAATCTTATGTATTTATCTTATTTACAATTTCAACTCTGTCACATCTTCACATGACCTTCAAGACCTTAATATGGTCCTTGTTTTCTCTCAGTTTTTTAGCATTTTGTGAATCTCTATCGTCTTAATGATTAGTTATGATGAAACAATTATTAAAAAGTTATATCAGGTAGAAGGATATGATACATCCAACTCACCACTAGACACACGTATTTGTGTAAAAGTTGGTGAGTTGGATTAATCACATCCCTCCAATGGGTATAACCAATTGAGGGATGTGATATATCCAACTCACCCTGCCCCTGGACACCCTTACTGTGTGAAAGATAACTTCTATGTATACTAAGCAGTCGTATACTATACTTGTTAACAACATGCAAGAACAAAGAAACATGGCATTTTTTCTATGAATGCTCAACTTATGTCATCTACAAAATTTAGCATATAAATTTTCCCTCTCATCTTACAATAAGACAATTCTACCCCTACAACTTCCATGAAATAAATGAATTAATGTTATTTATTCCTCAACTATTGATACAACAAACTAGGCCAAACCCTCCAGCTCTTGAATAAATGAACACCGTACAGTAACTACACCACCGACGACTTTGTAAAAAACGTGAAGCTTGTGCCCTTGGAGTCGTGATTAAAATATGTGTGCAGTAAAACCCAGAAATTACCTGAGTACAGCCAAACTCTGCTTTTGAATGGTCTTTTTCCTTGTTTTTACACCCACAAAAGACCGTCGAATCCGAATTCTGAGTTTGAAACAGGACTGTCACCAAAAGCTTTCTCATCTTCTACTACACTTTGTTTCTCTTCATTTAAGTCGATGTATGGTTCTGAGAGGTCTGATGATCTTTCAGATGGTATGCCGTAATCTTTGAGGATGCAAGCAGAGGCTTCAAAAGCAGCCTCCCTTTCCATTACAACTAGGAAGTTATCGTCGAATTCAAACACCAAATACTTGTCCTTGCAAGCTGAATACAACCTTTTATTTAACTAAGAATCTACAAATAACATATACGACTACAGAATAATTAAATAGGGGGTGACATGGTAAACTTACAATCGACAAGATGAGCAAGGTGGTGAATATTTTTTATTTGCTTTCCGTTTAGCTTCAAAACCTGTCATTACTTTCGAATAATCAGTACATTAATTTGATTATTAGAATATAATGTAGTTCAACAAAAGACGCAAGTATCCTTGCCTGCTCATTGCTCATGTCCTCATAACCTAGATTCACTTCGTTTGCCAAAACCTGCAAGCAACATGCACATAAACACACAAATAGAACATATAGTTGTTGTTTGTATAGAGTAAAGACACTTTTGGTCCCTTTTATTTTGCAAGTTTTGCATTTTTATCCTCAATGTTTTACCTTGATACTTTTACCCCTCATCTAAGCATTTTTTGTCCCTTTCGATCCCTTTTTGCCACATGTCAAGTTTTATTGGCTGGAGATTGTACCTTCGATACTAGATTTTAGATGCGCGCATTTTGGAAAGAAAAAAAAGTTTGCAAAGATGAGGGGATTTAAGTGTCGAGATGAGGATATAAATGCAAAAATTAAGAAATAATATGGACCACAAGTATCATTATCCCTTACTTAGAATGCTCCATTATTGTCTCGTTAAGAAGTATCAATGCTCAACAAACTATTTGCATAAAAAGCCATCTAACAAATTACATTTTTGTTTTTTTGGTTTTTTTTTTTTGGGTTACATGTAGACCATCTTCCTGAGTGTTTATTCTACGAGATGAATCAATTACCTGTGAAAGGATCACAATCTGCTCCCCACTGAATCGAGCCATAGAATACCGTGCCTTTGTCAATAGTTTCAACTGTCCACGTAAAAAGACTCGTAAACGAGGCAAGATATGGGAAATATTTGGGTAGTATATCCACACGGCGTGGATACACCTTAAGTTCACTGTAGTGAAAATAAGGTTATATTCACCGTGCAGATGTACCAACTAAAAATTTCTCGCAAGATATTCAAAGAAAATGAATACTTTGAATTAATAAAAAAGCCTACCCCCATAGTGTCTTCACACTCCTCCCTGCCAGAATTAAGTGGGTATATATTATTTGCTTTCGATGCAAATTAAATGTAAATAAACTAATTAAAATACAGAAGCCATTGTTAAATGATAAAACATACTCTATAAGTGGTTCTGATAGAGGCGTAAAAACCAAGCCAGCAATTACAAAATATGAAGGTTGGCCTCCTTCGATGTGATACGGCACCTAAAGATAGCCAAAAAGCATCATCAGCTCAACCCATAGTCTCACAGGTTATTGAAAGAAGCTGGAAAATTCAATGGCGGAGACTCTCTGTTGGGGATTTTATCACTGCTCCAATTATATTACGAAATGGGTCCTACACTTTTTAAACTTAAACTCATCCTTTCTCCTTTTTAATAATAAAAAGTGGGACACATGTCACAATGCGATTGGAACAAGTGATAACTCCTCGATAGGGAGTTTTCACGGTGGAATTTCTCATAAAAGCTGAAGTAAGCACTATAAGCAAGGTCGATTTCAAAGAACATACCAAATGCACCCTAGGGTTCAAAACAGTTTCCACTTTCATGGATGCCCCAGATCTGATAATGCCAATCTCTGCAACATCTCCTGCAAATCTGAAAGTGCACATCCTGAGATCTAATATTGGGGTAGACGGAGAGAGGGACAGAATAGGAAATTGTGCTTTGTAGGTTGTATACGTAGGGCCTAGTCAGGACATACGACAACACCAACAACTTTATTCCCACTAGGTGGGGCCAGCTGACCTAGTCAGGATGCCAATCACAAGTCCTAAGACTCAATCAAAAGGTCTGTCTCAACATATCTAAGACAAAGGAAAATCAGAAAGCACAAACTTGAGTTTTATGAAAGCTTCGGAATTTACTTTTGACTAATGAGATAGCGGAATGCAATGCGTTCTGTTGATCGGAATGGCACTGTCCCCTCGCATCCAACTCGAACATTGTCGAAGCTGACAATCACATCCCCCTGAATGATACAGATGCAACCACACGATTCCCCATTGTTAATTCCTCAGTACTATTACAGCAAGCAAAAAGAATGAAGAGCAACTCAAAACCACTACGAAGTTAAAAAAATATTAACTATAATTAAGAGGGAAAAGCATAGACTTAAATATAATGTTAAGGTATGACATATAGATTAAAAAAGTTGACAAATAGCCAAAGTAACAAGACAGATAAATAAAATAAAAAAGTTAGTTACAGAGAGACTAATTGAGATTAAAAATTAATGCCATTATAATGTAATTAATGTGATAGTTGAAAAGTCTTGTAAAGATGAAAAACCCTTTTAAGGATTGGTAGGAAGGAGTAATGAAAAATATAGGAAATATAAGGAAAAAATAATAAACTCCTAAAACTTGGTAATGCATGATCAATCTAAGAATTAAAATTTTCCTTAATCCAATTTGGAATAGCAACCCACTAAACAGGACAATGAATGATGAAAAAGTATTGGAAAGCAATTGGTTATATTAAGTTGCAGAAAATACTTGTATGACCCTGAGATCAAAGTTCGCATGAGTATGAGTGTAGCAATAACAATAGTAATAATAATAACAACCGCAATCATTACAACAGTAGCAATAGCAAAATTAACAACAGTGATAATACGTATCTCATTATATTACATGCGTTATACCTCCTTCAAAACATCACTGGCTTTGGAAGTTGGCTCCACTTTGCGCACATATACACCCTACAAAAACATGGGAAACTGTTAGACAAGGGTGAGGATGGCAGAACTCTTATTTTCCTTAATAAACTGAAACCAGCAAAAACATAACAATACACCAATCAAAATCAGTTGTCAGTAACATGACAAAGATTTCCGTAAGCTTCTTGATTCCCTGCATAGAACTATATGCACTAGAACAAGCATACTTAAATATCATAAGTAGGGAAAGAGAGAGTAACCTCATTTGATGGAACTTTCGGGCATGCACGAAGAGCAGGGTTTTCCAACTTTTGCAAAAGAACTCCGAGGGATGGGAAACCTGCAGTCAGTGCAAAGGGGCACATTCTGGATGATTCTTATAACGTAATGACAACTTTCAAACATAAGGCCGTCTATGTAGAGAAGTATCATATGACGAATTGATGTAAACCAATCAATCTTGGTATAAATAAATTGCAATTTCCAGGGAATAAAAATCAGTCCTCACCAGTGTACTTCCCATTTCTCTCGTAATCTTCAAGAAAATGAGAGACGACAGTAGTTGGGATCACATAACCAATATTTTCAACCTCATCAGATCTGTAAACCTAAAGGAAGTTAGTTTAGAGGGGGAAAGAAAAGGTAATATGCACAAAATGGTGAATAGGTAACAATATCACTCTAATAGAAGCAGTGGTTATTTTGGAGTTAGATTAGAGAGGTCAAGCCGTACTCCATCTAAGGAATGTATTTCCCCGGAAACGTCAATGAAGAAGGCGGGGGGGAGGATTATAGCCAACCAATACTATCTAAGCATACTTAATATACATTCATTTTGACAAAAACATAAGTACCTGGAACGCAACGCCAATGCACTCACCCTGATTGTTAAATGCAGGACCACCACTATTACCTGGAATAAGCAGCAATGATATAGGAATGGCACTATGCATGTCTATGTTAAGTCTCCAAAAGCATATCAATCTACTCCGTAAAGAAAAAAATATAAAATGTCTATGTCAAACTCTCCAGAAACCTTTCAATCAATTACATAAAGATTAAAAAAAATCATAAAATGAAAATAAATAGCATTCTGCATCTGTTAATAACTTCCATGAAACATAGAAGCCATCAGCAAGTCTCTAACCAGGGTTAATGGCTGCGTCAATTTGAATTCCCAGCAAGTCAGATGATCCATGAGCATATGACGTCACCTGATGAAAAATGATGGTCAGTATTTATTGTTTCACTATGCCTTCAGTAAAAATCATGTACCAAAGACAATGGAACACAAAAGCTGATACAGTAAGTAAATGAAAACACGAGATCAAACAGAATGAACTGAAGTACTATATCAGCAGTATGTAAATTCAAACCATGAAGAATGCCAATATTGTGAAAATCTATAACATAACAGAGCTTTATAGATTCGTAAAACTTAGTGTCAAACTGAAGTATCATCGTCAATAACAAGGTGGAGTAAGAGGGGTAAACCAGCTTCTCCTTTTAGTTCTTCTCTTTTACTGTGCTTTAAAGGTCATCTTCAGGCTTGAACATAAAAGGGTAAATCATGTATTCCCTTTCAACTCATTTAGTCCTTTTCAAATCATTTAAGCTCTCCAATCCAAATTGTTTACCCCACAAACCAGTATCTAAACCATGTTTTCAGAATTGTAGCATCCCTTTTCTTGAGTTTATAAGTATTATTTAATGTGGAAAGCTTTAAATTTCAGCAAAATTCTGGATTGATTTAAGAGAGCCTTTTGCCAAGCTTGAGTGATTACATTCAACCATGACTACTACAGCACAAACCAATAAAATAGACACAAAAGAACCAATCAATATGCAGATTGCAAATTTTGAAGCAGAAATATGAATGACAAGTTTTAATCTGCACTACTAACTGATCAAAATAATAGCCAACATGGCATCGGCCCAGAGTGTTGTGGTCATTAACCCGGAGGTTCCGGGTTCGAGTCCCAGTGGGGACAAAAAGTGTGCGTGTGTATCTTTCGTAAATGATCAAAATAATAGGAGGAAAATTGATACATTTCCATAAATGATCGATCGATTCAACCAACCTCTATTCTTGATACAACCCCCTTGGTAACCGAAATGGTATCACCTCCAAGTGGATATCCTACAACAGTTACTGCATCCTGTCAATATAGATGAGTTTCTTAAGGAGTTGTAAACACAATGCACTGCTTACAGAAAAAATATCAAATTTATCAAAATAACAGTGTACATAATCAGACACACACATACACACACACACACACACACACACACACACACACACACACACACACACACACACACTACCTTTGTCCCCAAATGATAGTAATTTTTTATGTCTTCACAAGAATTAAAAAAGTGGAAGAATGCCATAAATTTCAGATCAAAATGTCTAAAATACTCTTTGACCAACATTTATGTAATGACTGTAAAGTTTGGAAAGTTGTTGGATGTATAAAAAGCTAGGTTTAATATGAGAAAAAATAGGTAATTGATGCATTCTTGGTATTCTAAAGTGACAAATATTAAGGGACAAATTAATTTGGCTAAAACCACTATATTATAGGGATGGAGGTAGTACATATACGTATACATATACATCCCTTGACTAAGAAACAATTATACATGGACCCATAGAGAAAACTTAAAACAATTATCTTAAAAGAATTTGAGTCATTCTAGTGGTAGCATATTATTACAATATCCTGGAAAGCAAAACCATGGCATTGTAGTTTTAGAAAGTGGACTACAAATGTCATATATAAAACATAATAACAAAACAAAGCAAAACCAACTGAAAGATCACCTGTAGATGAGGCAACCGTCCAAATTGGAGGGGTTCAACTTCTTTCCAGAATTCCTCGTTGTCTACTGAAAGTAGAGCCATATCACACTCTATGCCTCTTGCCAAAACCTGATAAAAAATTCATAGGTAATTATCAAACACCAGCAGTAAATCTACCAATAAACACCTGCGGTTTATAATCTGTTGGAGAGCAAGTGATTTAGACATTTATGAACTTTAAAATTCCCCCACACATAAAGAGTCTGGCCAACAAAGAACACAGAGTCTAGCCAACAATAAAGAGCGCAAAGACATAAAGGGTCGAGCCAACATAGGGCGCACATGATCAAATAAACAAGCCCAGCCATATTGTCGATACGAATAGGGTGGCAATGTTGACGGAGCGGTTTGAACTCGTGACCTCTTGCTATGATGTCATGTTAAATTACAATCTCTCCTAAAAGCTTAAATTGTTGGAGAGGTGAGTAATTTACACATTTATGAATTTCCACATGTCTCAATGTAAGAAGACAGATTAAAAAACAATTGTATAAAAGTTAGAAAGGCAGACACTCAAAAACAATTATCTGGCACAATGCTTGTCAAGAGGACAAGTCATGATTCACAAATCCTATGCACCTTGCATATAAATGAATTTAAATTCAGTTCCTGGTTGTGGTGGTTAGGGAAGCGAGAGGGGAGGAGGGGGGGGGTGTTTAACCAGAATCTAGTGTTAGGATGGGGAGCTTCCATCGTTTTTCCTTCAGGCATTACCTTAGCCACATATTTTGTATCATCTCCTCTTCTTTTCACTTTGACCTGAAACCAAATAAAAAATCCATAATCATCATTCTAGCACGTATAAGACAAGCAGAGAAATGAGCAAAAACTAACAGAAGAATCACCAGCCAAAAAGTCACACAAGAAGTCAGACATTTGGATAAATTCATTTGAGCCCCCATACTTCAAAACTCAAAAGGCACGAGAGATGACAATATGTGCAAGAAAGACAGCATTATCCCTTCAGAAGAGAGAGACAAGAATTTTTCACATGGAACCAGGGGGGGAGAAGAGCAAGCACCTTCTATAAACATGTCATCTTTATTAGTAGGACAGAAAAAAAAAAAAAAGGGCACCTTTAAATGCCACCTGAAGGCTGAGTAAAACAATTAACTAAAAACTTGTGAATGCCACACAGTGACCAGAAACAAGGGTAATAAATTTACTGGCTGAGCTAGTTATGGAAAGCAATATCTGCAGCGCATGTTGAAGAATAGGGAAACATGCATACAAGGAACATCACTATGCAGGCTGCAAATTTTTGGCTCATCAATTAATCAAGTAAAACAAGTTGTCAAAAATAACTATTTTGCTCAGCGAAACCAAAAATCATGATGCTGACAAAATACCACCTTTCAAATCCAAGCATGCCTCAAACAAAAGATGGCAGAGAGTCAGAAGGTATTTGACAAAGGGGTGGGGGGTGGGGAGGGGGACAGTGCAGGAAATTAAATGCTGTTATTTTACTCAGTGTTTTGTACTACTAGCAAGCTCTCATGAACTAAGCTATGTCACTACATTTTATGTATATTAATTATATATCGATAAATCTGGACATAAAGTGTAGCTGAAACATCAGTGATCAAAAATTGATATCATATAATTCAACAGGTGGAAAAGAAGACGGGCTATAACCTGTGTATAATGCTGGACACAATGTGCATTTGTCAAAAGCTTCCTGTCACCAATCATGAAGGCACTGCAATAATCACAAGAAAGTTACCACTTCAGGCTAAATATTGAAGATCTAACAGATTTTGGACTTTTGGATTTCAAGGCATGTCATCATTATTATTGCACATTATCCATGGGAAAACATTCACATGAAAGGGGAAAACTTGCCTTCCAGTACTGGTATATTGCCTTTGCTTTTGCCAAGGGAGAGAATAGTCTGGAGCAGTGTGTGTGCAGTACACCTAGATGAATTGAAGACACTTTAGCCGAATAGCACACATAACTCAAATTTTGATAGAAATCCTTTAGAAAACATGGCTGCAAACGTACCTTCACAACAGCATTCAGAAATGAGGCATCAAGAAAATTTCCTGCTTCAATCTGTGAAAAAAGAATGTGGTTCAGCCAAACTGCAACTTAACACATACAAGAGTTGACATAAAATTATAATAAAAGAAAATAAACGAGTGAATTCTTCTAGCCAATCCATCATATACTTGAAATATCCATGAAATCAAGGTCCAGCACCTAAAGAAAAAGCATGAGCCAACAAGAACAGAGAAAATAACATTGCATAGTTGTGCACCTGTTGTTCCTTTGAATCAATATTGAGCCCACTGTTTCCTTTCTTTTGCACTCCAAAATATTTGAAAGCAGTGGACTTTGATAATCCAGCTTCATTTGTCACGCCCCTGCCGTCTGCCTTAGATAAATGTCTTCCATCCTTCGACCTCCCTGGAGACTTTTCATCAATTGCTTCTTTCTGAACTTAAGACAAAACAAAATAATAGTCACTGAACAATATAGCAATAGTCAATAATAAAGATCGAATATTTATAGGGAAGAGATAAAATTTACAATCCTGCTATAGTAAAGCATTGTGGGGCATAGCAAAGGCCGCTACAATGCATCCCTATGCCCCGCATTGTTTGATATGCTTTGCTACGGTTTGATGTGATGAGGTTATGCCCCGAGTCGTTATGTTATCGTTATCGTTGTCTACGAATTGGTACACTTTGATATGATTTGCGACACCCCTGCTATGTCTTGCTATGTTGTCCTGCAAGTTTGTAGTGGCGTGGGGCATAGCAAAAGCCTTTGCAATGCTTTATTATGCCCCGCGTTGTTTGCTAGGCCTTGTTACGTTTTGATGCTATGCCCACGCCCCACGTTGTTTGCTACATTTTGCTGCGGTTTGCTATGTTTTGTATACGATTTTGTTGTGGCATTGGAATTTTTAAAAATCACGTTGAATCAAGTGTAAATCTTATCAAACAGAGTAGTAGCAAAGAACAAAAAATATGGAAAACTGTAGTAGACCAACACTGGAAAAAAAAACAGAGTAAAAGAAATGCCGTCAAGTGTCTCATTAGAGCAGCACAATAGTTACCTTTGGGTTGGATTCACCTGGAGAGGAAGTTGATTTCTTGTGGAATCTCCTCTTTCCATGAGAATTGTGATTTTCGACGTTTTCATTGGTGCTGAATTGGCATGTGATTGAACTAGAGACTCTCCGAGAAGCTGAAAAGAAACGTTTTGAGCTCAGAGAATGGCGACAATTTCCGGCGGATGTGAGTGTCGAGAACCACAGCGTAGCGGCGGCAATCGCCATGGAAAATCGGAGGAATGAACGGAGAGCTTCCGCGCAGTAGGAACTGCCACTGCCGAATGCTAGCTTTAAGAGCTGGTGGACGTTGGATTAGTTACCTTATCCGATGCTAGATAAAATTGTCAAGGAGAAATAGGTTTGTATACCCTTAATTATTAAAAAAACAACATAAAAAATTAAATAGAATTGAGCCTCAACACAATCGAGTCTCGTGTTTCGCCCTCATGCATAATGTAAATTAAGAATTATGCATCGGTGATCCAATTTGTGAAAGTTATAGATAAATCATTGCAGTGTACTGAAATCCACGTCTCAACTCGAAATGAGCTTTTTACTATATGTTGCAATTGTTGTTGGATTACATCAAAGTTTATTGATTTTTGTTTACGATCAATTATGGATTGATATAATAGTAATTTCATTCTCTTGTTGAACTAATATCGGTTGGATACATAAGTCTTGTAAACGTCTTAGTGTGATGTGACTTCTACTCGAAAAAATTGATAAAAAAACTAACTCGTAGAGTATTCTTTAAGAAACTCCTTCGACATTCAAGTCAAATCAAAGAGTATTTATGCTTTGAAATAAGAAACAAGTTACGTATCCGATATTAGCTAGTGCATTTGGTCTTGCTCGCAGCTTCAGAGAATGATTTAGAACAACTACAAAGCATGTATCCGGCTTGGTACCGGCTCATTGCCTCTAGCAAGACCCAAGATCAATCATCGAACATGAATTGAGCTTAAGACTTATATGAGGTCTTAGACGTCTGGTCTATATGATCACTGAACATGCTAATAATGATGAGTGTTATATTTGTTATAGATTCTCTCGTTCATTATGTCCTTTAGTAGCCCTTAATAACATGACTTATATTAGTCATGTAACCCTAAACCCTACACATACTGATAATGATAAATGTTATATTTGTTATAGATTCTCTCATTTATCATGTCTTTTAGTAGCCCTTAATAACATGATATATATCAGTCATATAACCCTAAACCCTACATCAATTGAATTTACATGGTCGATCGTAATGTTCCATAGTTTGAAAAATCGATTGTATAGTACATAACCGATTTTAAAAAATTAAGTATGTGTTATAAGACTATTATGATGTCACGTTAAATTCACCTTATCTTCCATGTTTTAACACATCAAAAATGATTCGAACACTCCCACTTGTACAAACACATCCCCCGATTTTCCTTTTATGTGGTATATGTTTTTCTATTTTTTTTTATAAAAGAAAAAAAAAAAAAAACCAAGTGTGGTGCAGGGTAGGGATGGCAATGGGTCGGGTAGGGACGGGTTTATTCCACCCGACCCATACCACTCTAATTTTTTTTTACCCATACCCGACCCATACCCGAACGGGTATAAATAAAATCCCCATACCCACCCCAAACGATAACGGGTAGAATGCGAATACATCAACATGTATAAATAATTTTTAAGTCAAAATAAATTTGATTTTAAGTCTGAGTTAAGACATTTTGCAAATGAATGTCCTATTAGGAACTAATGTTTTTAGTTTTTATCGATTCTTTTCTACTAACAATAGAATATTAGGTTTAGTTCTTTTCTAATTTCTACTAACCTCAAAGAAACAAAGAACGGGTAGGGTAGGGTGCGGGTCGGGGAATGGGTCGGGACGGGTAGGGTAGGGTTTTATGATATACCCGATATCTGACCCGATCTTCGAATCAGATAGAAATTTTACCCATACCAACCCATTACCCGAATGGGTAGTTGAAAATCATACCCGACGGGTAGAGTGAGTATGGTAGAGCGAGGTCGGGTTGGGCGAGATTGCCATCCCTAGTGCAGGGTGCTTCTCGGTACAATTTTCTGTCCAAAAATCTGTGTCCAAATCACTGTCCTTTAACACATATACTCGATTTTTGGCCGCAAAGCTAAATTCATTTTCATCGCCCAAAAACAGCGCCAATGAAAAAGAAACCTCTTTTCTGAAGGTATGATGAGTAGCTTGTTCTTTGTAACACCCTCCACAGTGAATCCAAAGTTGGAGTATTTAACCCACTCTAAGATCAATCACAGCAATGCTAAGCTTGTACCTCTCGGTGAACTAACTTTCTGCAATTCTCTGCTCCAATTTACTCACAAAATTCACCTAAAATCCCCAGAATTTCGAGACACCGACTCTCTGATTTACGGTCTGCAAAGAAATGGAGAAGACTACATTGATGAAGAGACGGTTGATGACCTTAGGGTTCCGAACGATTGGTTAGACCATTCTAAAGCCTCCGAGGTTATTCCATTTGCTATGATTTTTCACCCTCTTTGTTATTGTTAAACTGGTTTATTATGTTTTTTCATAGCTGATTCTGTTTTGGTTGCTTGCTTATTTAGATTTTTTTAGTGGATTTCTAGGTTGGGTAATTTATAATTAAACAATGAGATTTTGCAATTTCTTGGCAAAATGAGTGGCTCCCTCCCTCGCCTATTGAGTTTTGACCCAATTTTTTTTTGTGGCAGTTGAAAATATATTAATAACCAAGGGGTTCTTGTGTTGAGATGTATATTTGTGTAATTCCGCCTAAGTGATCACCCTTCTGAATGAGATGGTGATTTATTCTACTATTACAACACAGCAACATGTACATTTATGCTATATGTATGGATTTTATGGAATGGAATGGTATGAGCATATCTATGGAATGAGATGGGATGAGCATGATATGGAATTGAATTGAATTGAATGGATGCAATTCCATCCGTGTGTTTGGCAGACGATGAAATACGTTAACAACGAGCTCATTAGGAGGTGATAAGTGCAACTGTGGGCGGTGATGGTGGTTGTGGTAAGACGTGTGGTGGTGGATGAGTGGTTGTTACTTGTTAGCAACCGATGGTGGTGGAGTGGGTGTTAGCATCAATGGTAGGTGTTGGCCTGGTGTGTGGTTGTAGGGTGGCCTGTGGTGTGTGGTCATGCGATGGCCCGTGGCCAGTGTGGTGGGCGGTCATAGCAGAGGTTGTGACGGTTGGAGGTGGGATGGGTGGCGGTGGTTTTTATCCTCTGACTATATTTTAGAATTCATTCCATCTAATCATTACATTAATTCTTGATCTAATTGCAGGAATCAGAGTGGTTAAGGGTGACCCTGCATAAATGGTTAGATGATGAATACTGTCCAGAGCCCACTAACATAAACATCAGTGATGTCGCGAGCCGCTCGTTCTACAAATCTTTGATGAACAAACAAAATGACCTTGGTGAGATATTGCTAGAAATGGTGAGGGACTTAGAGTCGATATCATATCAAGAGAGCTTTCATGGAGCATTTTCATCAGCTAATGCAGCCATTAGTCTTATAATTCAACGGATACAACCGCATTAGTGCTCTTATTTTACACCGGCGTTTGTGTTTATTACGCCACATGCTAATGTGAATTTTTCATCGACTTGTATCAATGCAACAGAAAGTAGATCTATTCGTTGACAGTAATGTTGGAATGTTGATGTAGTAGTATAAAATAGTATTGATGTTTCTCTTAATTGTTTAAGGCTTAGTTTCAAGGTTTTGAATGAAGTAAAACCGCCATCAACGGCCAGATTATGTCCACTGATGTATTTTGCATCATCAGATGCAAGATACAATGCGGCATTGGCCACGTCAGCAGTAGGGATGGCAATCTCGCCCAACCCGACCCTGCCCTACCCGTTACCCTACCCGTTCGGGTATGATTTTCAACTACCCATTCGGGTAATGGGTCGGGTATGGGTAAAATTTCTATACCCGTTCGGGTATCGGGTCGGGTATCGGGTATATCATAAAACCCTACCCTACCCGTCCCGACCCATTCCCGACCCGTACACTTACCCTACCCGTTCTTTGTTTCTTTGAGGTTAGTAGAAATTAGAAAAGAACTAAACCTAATATTCTTGTTAGTAGAAAAAAATGATAAAAAACTAAAAACATTAGTTCTAATAGGACATTCATTTGCAAAATGTCTTAACTTGTCTTAAAATCAAATTCATTTTGTACTTAAAAATTATTTATACATGTTGATGTACCCGTACCTACCCGTTACCCGTTGGGGGTGGGTATGATTTTTATTTATACCCGTTCGGGTATGGGTCGGGTATGGGTAAAAAAAATTAGGAGTGGGTATGGGTCGGGTGGAGCTAAACCCGTCCCCTACCCGACCCATTGCCATCCCTAGTCAGCAGGCTCACAATACTCTCATTTATACTTAGAGTTGCATTGTCTCTGTGGGATCGACCTTGACTCGCATTTACTATACTACGATGTACCTAGTATTCTTGCTAGTAATATCGACGTTAGTGACTTACACGCGATCAGCTCTCTCGAAGCAACTCATTTACTTCCACTTTGCAAAGATTCACGAGAGTAAGACATTCCTTATAAGGAGACCTTTTTGGATATTCACCCCTACCGATAGGGTACGCGATTTTCGGACGACCAAACATGTATGCTCTGCATGTTTCAGTATCACACACAATCACTACTGCATGATCGCCCCGTTGCTAGGGGAAACCTTAATAGTGTCAAATTATGACAATCTACACCGTGATGCTACGTGGACTCTGGTCCAAATGATAATTACACAACTATTACAGTTTGACACTTAACAGTGTATGTGAGTCGATCTAACGTCGCGTTCTCTCTAATACACGTCAACGTACAGACCAAGTGTCTCTACACTTCGATAAACGAGATCTACCCCTACCCTTAAAGACATAAGACATCTAATATGTGCTAGTCTGTTTGTACTATCAATGTCCTGTTTAATAGTACATAAGCCTAGAGACATTTAAGTATCAAACTTATTAAAATGATTAGAGATCTCATCAACCATAATCGCCTATCATTGTTTCTCTATCACAGTTTAATACTATGGACGTTATCATATAACAATTTATAATTGATTCTTTAAAAGAACAAATACATGACAACATAAAAGCCATATATATCTATATATATATATATATATATATATATATATATATATATATATATATATATATATAAAGAAATAGTAGAAATGATCCGACCGGTCCAATCCGATTGGTAAAACAAAAGCTCGCTCGATTAATTTAAGGAAATTATGTGGGGAAGTAAACGTAACAATTAACTAATCCAAGTTAGTAGATCAGTGAGACGAAGGGGAGAAATACCAAGTTTGTTTTATGTTATTGTTGGTCCATGACCGCCTCTATGTTGCTTCTTAATTAGGTTAGAATCGTTTATACTTAGAGTTGCATTGACTCTGTAGGATCGACCTTGACTCACATTTACTATTCTACGATGTAAATAGTATTCTTGCTAGTAGTATCGACGTTAGTGGCTTACACGCGATCATCCAACAACACTGAACTACCATATTTCACATTAACACTCCTAAAAGAAAACTGAACTATTGCATTTCATCAAGTCGAAACTCAAGCAGTGAATCATAAAATTCAGCTCAATCTTAAACATTGTAGCCTGTATTCTAGAACATTGAACTAGAAGATTTAATAAAGTAGGTTGACAGAGTTTAACCAGATAAGCAGTATGTAACACTTCTTTCAATTACCTCAATTGTGTAACAATCAGTGAACTAGTTCATTTAACAATTAGTGAATTAGTAAATTTAACAATCAGTGGACTAATACATTTAACAAAGAATAGTGCACTAATGCTTGATATCCAGGTAAACAACTCTTTAGAAAGTAAAAGTGAACTACTGCATTTTATTGTGTGAATAACTCAAAAAGTGAACTACAACATTTACTCAACCAGTTTGTCAAACTTCAAACAACCAAGCAGATCATAAGATTCATTCTATCATGTCAATTACCCTAAAACAGTGAGCTTTTTCATTTAATAAATGTTAACCACCAAAGAAAATTGATCCAGACTGTATTCTAAAACCATGAACCAGAGTTTACCCAACCAAGCAAAATGAATGAGTTTATTCAATAATGTCTATTTCCCAACATTAACGATGAGAGTCCGCACAGAAAAGTGAAATAGCAAATTTTTTGAGATGAATAAATGAAAAGGTGAATCAGAAGATTCAGGCAACCGTTAAATGAATCATTTTAATCTTCATACTTACCAAAGAATAGTGAACTAATGATTGATATCCGGGTAAACAACTCCAAAATTGAATCCGAAGATTCAGTGAAATATTTTGACAGAGTTTAACCACCCATTCAATCATGCAAAATTTCACAACAATATTGAACCACTTCACTTAACAATGAGATTCTCCAAAGAAAAGTGAATTAACAAATTATATGAGATGAATAAATCAAAAACTCAGCCAATTTATTACTACAGTCATGCATGTAGATATCGTTATTGAAAATTAACGTAATTTATCACTACATTCAAACTATGAAAATCATGCGTGGAGTATGAAAGTTCGAGGAATCAAAATGAAAATGAAATGCATGTTACAGTAAACAATTTAAGAGTCGAGTATATACCTTTTCACTATTTTCGCTCTGTTTTGAAGCTGATTTCTGTCAAAAGTTCCTAATTTTTGTTCTTCAATTTCGAATACAAAGCCAGGATTTATTTCTGATTTCTAAAGAATTTCTAATTTGGAGGATTGATTTCTATGAACACTTTTTTAACTGCGATTCTCGAACTCTGTGAAAGATTACTGGTTTTTGAGAATTTATTTATGGTTTCACTGAATTTCTTCTTCGATGAGGTTGGAAATTGAGAATGAAGAAGGTGAGAAAAACTGCCAGTGTCCGATTGAAAATTTTAGGTTTCCTATAAAAAGGGTAAAATAGTCCATGCACTTATTTTTTTGTCCTTATTGGCTTATTGAAATATCATTGTCCTTGACGATACCAAAAATCATCTATATGAAATATGGGGTTCTTGCTCTTATTAACAACCTAATAAGGCTCCCAGAATACTGAAAACGATGAAAAGATAGGGTGGTTTTTGGGATGTTTTTAGACTGCACTTGATAGTGATCAAACTGCCTACTCCAATGCAGCTATTGGAATAAAGTCTTCGTAGTTCTTTAGGTATCGTTTATATAGAGGGACTTATGCTCTAGAGCTAGCGTGCAACATGTATGAGATGGACTATGACTGCTTGGTCCTTAAGGAAAAGATAAGGATGGTTTAATCTCCTTGATTTTAAGAGATAATTGCGAGTATAATTAAATGTTAGGGTTAGAGTATCAAATGTGAAGGATTATTCCCATATTTATCAGATTACCGCGTGCGTAAAAGGTTGGGTCCGAGAAGGACCTGGGCCGACCTATAAGGTCGGGCATGGACAGATTTGATCATAAGTACCGGCACCGGCCGACCCGGAGGGGTCGGGATAGGCTCCGTGCCTGTATCGCTCGGAGGTCGGCCCTAAGTGTTGGTCGACCCAAAGAGCTTGAGGGGAGCAGCCGAACCACCACAGCTTGGTTATTGGGGGTTCCGACCCCTTAGACAACTTTTCTCTATCTTTACTTACTAAAGAGATGACACGTGAGCATGCTCATTTTTGGTCCTCGTCAGTCCTTAATGAAATTTGAAATTATAATAGTGTCATTTTAAGCGTTTCTTCCATTTTTTTATCTAAAGAACTAAACGTCCGCGTTTGGTATTGTGAGATGCCAAAAATATATATATATATGGTTGAGATCTTTTCGGAACCACGTGGCAGCTCCCAGTTGATTCACATAATCGATCACATAATATAAGGCACGGGAGGAGATTTTTTTTTCTTGAAACAAAACCCTCCAGATCTTAATTCAAAAACAAAAAGAAACCCTAAATCTCAAAACCTTTTCCGCTACTTTTCTAATCTGCTCTCGCATTACCATGGATCGAATCCACTTTCCCGTTGATCGAATCACCAAGATCACCGATCAAAGCGACTTTCGTGTTGATCGAATAAAAAATATCAACGATTTACCCTTTGATCTTCGAAATTTTTATAGCGCAGTTTTTATATTCTAACTTGAGATAGGGTTATACCTTCTCAAATGTGGTCAGAATAATTTAGTTTATTCTGACCTGAACGTGGTCAGGAAAACATTACATGTTCGGCCTCTAAAATGGTCCGATACGTCTTGAAATTTTCATAGCGCCGTGATCATATTCTGACTTGAAATAGTGGCGGAAAACGTTATTTTTCGGCCTGTATAATGGTTCATATTGTTTCTCAAGCGTACATAATAATGTCTCTTTATTCAGACCAAAAAATGGTCTGAAAAACATAATGTTCCAAACTTGTAACATGGTCTGAATAATATACAAATCCTGACTCGATTTGGGTCAGAATGATATGTGTGTTAAATGTCAAAACGAAGCTCACTCTCGCCCTTGGAATGTGTAAAACATGTTTTGTGTGAAAAGACGCTACCTTTTTTTTTTCTCTAAGAAATATATATATATTTTTTTTACAAATTTTAATTAATACTATGTATTCTTTGGCAGTAGCTATTTAGTTTGGCCTGGTATCTATGATCGAGTATTTTTATACTCAGATAATCGTTGAAGGAAAACAAGATGGCACCATATAATTTTGCATGACACAGTATACTTTTGCATTTGCAGTAGCTATGAGGATGATCGTTGAAGGAAAACAACAAGATGGCACCATCATTTGGAGAAAAAATGCATTTCCAAGTTGATTGTTTGACGTTTCCATGTTATTTCGACACAGATTGTTATGATGTTGAGTGCGGCTGCGGTTGCGCCATGGACGGCATGTGCATCCTGACGTTTTGTTACCAAATTGGTTGCTCCGACGATGATTTTTGCTATAGACGCGGTTGTGGAGCATGCTCTCTCGATGCCGATTAGTGCATGCCATCCGAGCTCATCTCCGACTAGTGATGACATGCACTTTATAGGCTTTTTGCATGAGGGCTTTTCATGGCACCACACCGAGGTGTGTCTCTGGAAAGACGAACACCGATTTCGAGTTTGGTTTTTAGAGGTTGAACCTCATTTTGTTACTCGAATAGTGCAGTGTCACTAAAGACTCACAAATGTTTTTCGGTGTTTTCATAAATAAATTCTATGAAAAAAATGATGAAATGAAGATGCAAGTGTTGTGGTGTTTCGTGTGCTTGCGTTTTCTTTTATTATTATATAGAAGAATTAACGTGTTGTAGTTATTAGAAAGTTATATCAAGTGGAAAAATCTGATATATCCAACTCATATGTACACATCCTTATTGTGTAAAAGATGATAAGTTAGATGCATTATATCCCTCATGGTATCTCTTCTTGAAGTTGTTTTGAATAATAATCTATCTGATGGGAACCAACTTTACTGTACATTTCTGTATGTTTTAACCCATAATTATCACATTTCTAGCATATTTCGGGTGAGTTTTGACCCGTTTTGATTGATTAGTGAGGTTTTCATTGCACGGAGTTATCATCGTCGGTTTTCCGTAAACTCGGCCTGCTTTTTACACTTTTCATTTTCGAGGACCCGTGTTCCACGGGATTATGTGTTTTCTTGGTGTTTCCCTATCTATGCAGGAAATTGATGATTCGGGAGCTCGGAAGGCAAGGATTTATGAGCTAGGACATGTCCGAGGCAAGGAATGGAGGCTAAGTGGGAGAAAAGTGGATGTTTGAAGACCAAGGCACTCATCCGTGCGGATAAAGGAGTTATCCGTCACGGATAACCCATGACCGATGCTCAATATTCCAGAGAAATAGCCGTGCGGATAAAAGCTTCATCCGTCAGAGATAACCAAAGAGATCAAGACCAATCCGTGCGGATAGAGCGGTCTTCTAGATTCGGTTTTTCATTTGACCACCCATTGATTTGCATTTTGTCCTATCCTGGGGAGCATTTTCTCGCTTCGTGGTCTTCATGAAAGTTGTAGAGAATTCCAAAGAGCTTTCCAACGCATCTTGAATCGTTCAATTCGGAGCTCCACACAAGAAGTTATTAAAGATTTATCAAGACGAGTCGACGAGCCGAGTGGGTCGGCCCATTTAGGTCAAGGTCGGCCCACTTAGGTCAAGCTGCGAATTTACGCCTATAAAAGGGCTCTAAACACAATACAACGGCAATTCCGACATATTTTGGCGTGATGCGAGTTTGAGGACGGCTTAGGTGCTCAACCACCGCTTGGTAGCGTCATTATGACAAAGTTGACATCTAAATAGTCGGATTAAAGCTCTGGCCTACGTCCTGCTTTTCATATTTTTTAGATTAGTGTATATAGAGTAGAATTTGACATTCGATCGGAAGAATTCGTGCTTGGGATCCTGGTAGCAAATAAAGATGGAACTTTTGTTGATTTGGGATTCGAATTTATTCTTCTGCAGACATCATTGTGAGTTTTACGATTACAATTTGTTTTCTCTCAATATTGTTTTGATTATGTAGATGATTGATTTGATGAAATCTGCTCTAGATAAAAGTTCTTGATTTTGATCCCTGTTTATGCCGTAGATTAATAATAGTTTCGATCGATTGTCTTATTCTTTGCTCTCTGCCTCCGACTTTAACACAATGTTTTTATTCGACTCAATCTCCTCGTGGGATCGACCTCGGACTCTGACGCACTACTACACTACGATTGACCCGGTCCATGCCGGTTAGAGAGTGAGTTTTGCCGAAGGTCTCGAGTTTATAAATTTTATTTGATCGAGCCGGATGTGTGAAAATCTCTCTTATCAAATTGGCGCCGTTGCGTGGAGATTGTTTGTCGGAAAAAAAAAAAAATTCTTGTGTTTTGGTCATGGACGAAAAATTAGAAAAAGAACTCAAAAATATGAAAACCTTGTGTTTTACTTAAATTCTGATAGAAAATGCTATGCGATGCCGGAGTTATGTGATCCTAAACTTGGTTTGAATACGACTTTAGGTACTTAGCTTCCCGGGAGGTTGATATCAATATAAGTCTGGCTAGAACTGGGGCTTAGGGCCTTCGGATACCATAGTTGTTTCTTGAGGGGTTTAAGATATCGTGTGTGTGTGTTGTTTAAAAAAGAAAAAAAAAATGGAAGTAGAAAAAAATAAACAAATTTGAAAACATTTTGTCTTACTTAAACTTCGATAGAGGCTATGGGATGCCGGAGTCATGTGATCCTAAACTCGGTTTGATGTGAGATTTTGGTACTTAACACAGCCGATTATCGGTTGTTATGCAGGTTGATATCATAGTAGTCTGGCTAGAACTGAGGCTTAGGGCCTTCGACAACCATAGTTTTTCCTTGGAAAGTTAAGATACCAAAGGTTTTTTGTGTTTGTTTGAAAAAAAAAAAAAAAAAAAAAAAAAAAAAAACAACAACCCACCACGTTGGCTGGGACCAAAATTCAATTGATGTGATCACATCATGTAAATGGTGGTTGTCATTTCAAAAAAAAAAAAAAAAAAAAAATTAATAAAGAAAAAGGAAAAAAAAAAAAAAAAAATTCTAGAGCTGCCGTAAAAAAAAAAAAAAAAATGTTTTGGAATAATTCGAGCTTAGAAGTGTCCGAAAGGAACTCGAGATGAATATGGTGAAAATGTATCTTATGTGTTTTTATCGAGTTTTACGCGTGATAGTGTCTACAATTTATATCCCCGAATCCTATTTGCATGTTTTGTACGTGGACCATGTCCCGTGCATATTTTTCTTTGTTTCTCTTATGCTCCTTTTAGGGATTTGGGATGAGCTGTGAGGAGACTATCACGGGATTCGATTGCGGCGCTTTTCCGGGCCACTAAGCTAAGTCTTTCCTTCTTTTTCGTTTACACACCGAGGACGGTGTTTCACTAAAGTGGGGGGTGGGACGACTTAGCTTAGCTTGTTTTAATCTGTTTATTACCGGGATATGCCGTTATGTGATATGAACTTGGTCTTTACTGGCGTTTCGAGTCAATTTTAGGCATTTTTCAAAATTTTCCAAGGTTTTAACGCCTCAATATATGCATGCTTTTCACAATTGATTTAGTAAACGGTTGTTAGCCTTGTGAATGTAACACAGTGAGTCCACCCTTTTCACGATTCGGAACACTTTTAATACACGTTTGACGACGTTTGTACCTAGTGCGATTGCTTTACACACTTGTACCCCTAGTTTTGAGGCGAAATAGAAAGGTTTCACCTTGGTAGGTTTGGGATGATGGGGAAGGCGGTTCTTTGAGGCGACCAGGCCAAAAGCCAACATCCCAACATTATCCCTCTAAACCCCTCTAAGCCTTGATAGGAGCGGTCGACCACCGCCCGCAATTTAAGCCGTTTGGTTACTTAGCCTATAATTCCTAGCCATGAGCCGATAAATTGGTCACGTTTTTTTTTACTACCTACGAGTGGACTTAGTTGTTCCTTAGACACACTTGCCAAGGCAAGTGTGGGGTGGGAGAGAGAGGTCGTGAAATGCTACGAGGAGGAATTGTGAGCTAACACTTAGAAGGAGAAGCTCGAGGAAATCAGTATCGACCTTCGGTTCAAGAAAATGAGAAAGTATGGAAAGAAAGTTTGTTTGAAAAAAAAAACGAATGAAAAAAAAAGTGAAATGAAAAGAAAAGAAAAAGAAAGAGAATGGGAAAGTTGAATAAGAGATTGAATAAGAGTTGAACCGAAGAAAGCCGGGAATGGGATGTGCTTACTAGCCTATTATGATGTTAAGGTTGGACTTTGAGTCTACATGATATTCGAAGAGTTTGGTAGCGTTTTTATGATCAAGTTGAGGAGTACACCAGTTGATTAGGTTCACTCATACTTTCTTTTCTCTGATCCCAAATTATCCTTCGATAACCCCGTCCGAGCTTAAACATTACAACCCTAAAGTCCTACGACCGGATCTCGGCCTTGGTGAACCTCGATTAGTGGAGACTCTGGAAGAGGCGGGGATGTGTACATCGTTCGTCCGGTATTCCAAGCCGGTAACCGTATTGAGTATAAGTCGTCGTCATTCACTCACGCACTCACTCTGCTTTAGTGACATTGTGGAGTCGGGTATTACATTCATTTGTCTAACTCCCTTTTACTTTGATATTTTGAAATGCATGCATGTACCGTAAAGTTGATTCTTTGGTTCTTTTTGATCGCTTTGATTTACTCGAGGACGAGTAAAGACTAAGTGTGGGGTGGTGATGGGAACCAACTTTCTTCGTACATTTCTGTATGTTTTAACCCATAATTATCACATTTCTAGCATATTTCGGGTGAGTTTTGACCCGTTTTGATTGATTAGTGAGGTTTTCATTGCACGGCGAAGTTCATCATCGGTTTTCCGTAAACTCGGCTGTTTTTACACTTTTCTGTCATTTCGAGGACCCGTGTTCCACGGGATTATGTGTTTTCTTGGTGTTTCCTATCTATGCGAGAAAATTGATGATTCGGGAGCTCGGAAGGCAAGGATTTATGAGCTAGGACATGTCCGAGGCAAGGAATGGAGGCTAAGTGGGAGAAAAGTGGATGTTTGAAGACCAAGGCACTCATCCGTGCGGATAAAGGAGTTATCCGTCACGGATAACCCACCGACCATGCTCAATATTCCAGAGAAATAGCCGTGCGGATAAAAGCTTCATCCGTCTGAGATAACCGAAGAGATCAAGACCAATCCGTGCGGATAGAGCGGTCTGTAGATTCGATTTTCATTTGACCATCCATTGATTTGCATTTTGTCCTATCCTGGGAGCATTTTACGGCCGTGGTCTTCATGAAAGTTGTAGAAATTCCAAGAGCTTTCCAACGCATCTTGAATCGTTCAATTCGAGCTCCACACAAGAAGTTATTAAAGATTTCTCAAGACGAGTCGACGAGCCGAAATGGTCGGCCCATTTAGGTCAAGGTCGGCCCACTTAGGTCAAGCTGCAATTTACGCCTATAAAAGGGGCTCTAAACACAATACAACGGCAATTCCGACATATTTTGGCGTGAAGCGAGTTTGAGGACGGCTTAGGTGCTCAACCCACCGCTTGCACGTAAGTTGTTATAACAGTTGACATCTAAATAGTCGGATTAAAGCTCTCGGCCTACGTCCCTTTTCATATTTTTTAGATTAGTGTATATAGAGTAGAATTTGACATTCGATCGGAAGAATTCGTGCTTGGGATCATGGTAGCAAATAAAGATGGAACTTTTGTTGATTTGGGATTCGAATTTATTCTTCTGCAGTACATCATTGTGAGTTTTCTGATTACAATTTGTTTTCTCTCAATATTGTTTTGATTATGTAGATGATTGATTTGATGAAATCTGCTCTAGATAAAAGTTCTTGATTTTGATCCCTGTTTATGCCGTAGATTAATAATAGTTTCGATCGATTGTCTTATTCTTTGCTCTCTGCCCTCTGACTTTAACACAATGTTTTTATTCGACTCAATCTCCTCGTGGGATCGACCTCGGACTCTGAACGCACTACTCACGATTGACCCGGTCCATCGCCAGGTTAGAGAGTGAGTTTTGCGAAGGTCTCGAGTTTATAAATTTTATTTGATCGAGCCGGGATGTGTGAAAATCTCTCTTATCACTATCCAATTCTATTATTTTTGCATTTTCCTTTTCTTTTGAGGTCTAAACGAGTCAAGCCGAGCCGTTCGTGAGCAACTCGACGTTCGGCTCGTGAAATACTCGTTCAAATATGATTTACCTGAATTCAAGTATTTTGTCAAGGTTAATGAGTTGAACTTGAGGAGTTTGAAGATTCTCTCAAATTTTCATGAACTTTATATTAAATTAAAACCATAATTTTTTTTTGTATTTTTTTGACGAGCCGAACTTTAGCACTATTAAGCACGATGTTTTTTCGAGCCACTGGAGCTCAGGTTCGAGTTAGAAAATGCTCAAAATTTTGTCGAGTATGATCGTTCCAAACTCACATATAATTAAAACTTAATTGAATCGATCTCAAGCAAACTTTTTCCTAGTCGAGCCGAGTTCGAACATCACTGTTTTAAGTGATTGCTCGACTCAATAAATACTAGTGATACTCTATTCCGTGCAAAGCACGGAATGCCCACTACAAAATGTATGTTTTAAATAGATGGTTTAAAGTATTGGATATGCCGTGGATTTAAATTGTCGTGGAAATAATCGGACTAACTAAGAAATCATGCTTACCATGATGGACAATATGTCTTAGCTTTCTCTAAGTATGATGGCTTAGCTAAGCAGACAAGTGGTGATTGCAAAACTGGTGGAAACTGTAGGAAGCAGCAAGGTAGATATGCATCATAAATTCAGGTGTGCATGTGAAGAGGGCGATTGCTGCATATCCATATTTATATAAACTGTACTTCCTATGAACACCGGTAAGCTCCCCTGTCCCTGCCTTTTGATGGAAACTAACCATCAGTTTTGAGCAACCCCTGAACAATCGTAAAAGGCAAACCAAACACCAATGAGTTGAGTTGGCACAACAACCTAGGTGGTAGGGAGCCCTGGATAAGCGGATACACGGGCGCATGATTTTTTGGAAAATATAAGATACTGGTATGAAAGATACACTTACAGTAGTTGATCTTGAGTATAGGTTGTGTACTTTTCACAAGTCTTGCTCCAAAATTTAATCCTACAAAGAGAGCATTGTGCAGTAAAGATTGATGCAGCTGCTAATAGAGAAGGTGAGAACTTGAGCATCTCATATTCTATTAGGCAAAGTTCTGTCATGAAGAATGACAGAAGCTCCAACTGTTCATGTATAAAAGGGAAACGTTATGAGTAAATACCGCTTTCAATTTGCACATGAAACAAATAATTTATTTAGATAAAACACAATGAAAAATGTACCTGTTTATCGGATTCAGCAGCCTTAAGAAACCGCTTCATGAATACATACGGCATTGGCACGGAGAGATTAAATTGTAAGGTATTTATCATTAAGCTTTCCTGCAAGCAGATCATTAGCAGTTAAATTCATGATTCATGTATACTTTTGGTCCTTTTTGTTTAACGATTTTTTGCTATTTTATGTTTCATCCTGACATTTTTTTTAAAACCTTTTCAGTCCCATTGGTGCCATGTGTCAAGGTTTTTATTGGTTGGAGCACGTCATATCTTCGATGCTAGATATTGGATACGTGGCACTTTGGACTGAAAATGTGAAAGGAAAAATCATAGATGAGGGGATTGAAAATGTAAAACAAAAATGCATAGTTTAGAGGCAAAAGTGCTATGATTAAACATAGGGGTAGAAATGCAGAAATCGTGTAACTAAAGGGACCAACAAAAGTATCTTTATCTCGTATTAAAACGCACCATATCAACAACTTCTTTTCTGGTGTAGGCATTGTCAGAGACGAAAATGAAGTCCTCAACAATGGGAACATAAACTTCTTCATATTTACAAGCAATAAGCATAGCTGTCACTCCAACAAGCTGTAGTTTCTTTCTCACAATTGGCTCTTTTGCTAAGAATCTGTCTATGAGGTTGATGGTTAAGTATAATGTCTCATCCATCAGTTCAAACTTGTAATGCACCTGGATATATATATGATAAGATAGCAACATGTCACATTGAATAGTGGATCTAGAAACTGAAGCCAGAATCCGCCCCACGTATTTTCCTTTTTTGTTTGGACTATCGAATGTTTAGAATTTCCACAACTATGGAGTGGAACAAAGACCCGCCTTTACCGATGCAACAACTATTGTATGCCTTATATACTTGTGCTCAAATTATGTAGGTTGACCGAGTTACAATCCTAGAATGTTAAAAGAACATAGAAACAAGGAAGCCCAAACCAACAATATTTAACAAATAAAGCAGGCACGCAGCATAATTACTAAAGTTAAGGACAAAAACAGCAAAACATTACCTGTGAAGCAGACATGATCAGCAGATTGCAGTATTCCTGCAGGGCCAAATAGACCAGAGGAGAAAGGAATTAGGAAAAAATGTACAAAGGCATAGACGAGATATTACAGACAAAGGCTGAGAAGGGTGCATAAATACTGCAAAACGCAGGATAGAAACTGCGAAAACCAAACACTGCAAGGTGTTTTTGTTAAAAGGAATGAAGTCTAGGAGCTACAGGCTATTAAGGGAAAGACTACACACTGGAGGAAAAAGAACGCAAAACTTGTCCAAAAAAAACGAAGCCCTTTAAAAGGCGAACACAAACACACGAAAACATGTATGAAGGCTTGAAGAACATGGTAGTACATGTATATAAACGTATAAAAGCAGGACATAGCCTGAAGGCCAAAGGAAAACACTAAAATCGCAGAACATGTTGCAGTATGTCGCAGACACTATAAAATGACAGGGAAACAGGAAACACGAAGCAACCAGTTAGGTACAGGTTATTAGCAGCACAAAACATATGAAATTATGATTGGGCAAAGCTTTCGTGAAGAAGCTACACAACATCAGCTGATCATGCAGGCAGAACAGAAACACTTTTATTATCAAACAAACCAAAACATGGTATACAAAGGACACTTTAAGCCAGAAAGGCCAAAAGGTATAGCATATAACAGCTACAACTGAAAGGCAGGTACAAGAACTTAAAACAAAATAGATGCTGTGAACAACTGTATAGCGAAAACAGGAAGAGACTGATATTTGGAATATTTGTAGACTAATTGATGATAGAACGCTATCTAAACCAAATAATGCATCCTAACAACTCTATCATATTTCAAATTCAAACAACATAATCTGAACAAACTATTTACTCAATCTTGTCATTATGTCTAATAATGCTACACATGCATAACACACCTGGGTCTTGTAAATGTCTAACGAACTTTCTTTAAAAAAAACGAAGAAAGAATAAGAAGAAGGCATTTGCAATATATTATACAAAGAAAACTTGTTACATAAGTATACAACATCTAAAAAGTCTGTATTTGAAATTTAAAAGCACATGCAATTCATTAATCAACATAAATCACAAAAGCAAGGAATTTACATGAGAAACACCCGATGCACAATAAATGAAACATGAGAATGTGCTGGAAAAGGTTTTATGCTAGATAATAACCAGACAAAAGAGGAACCGAGTGAGATAAGTTTATGTCCAAACTCCAATATAAACAATGTAAAATGGTAAAAAAACATCAACTAATTAGCCGGAGGACAAAGACAATGACTCCGAACCGCGGAAAACTGCACAAAGGAGAAGCATGATTAGCTACAAAAGAGCCTAAATACTATGTGTAGACAAAAGAACACGAATGATAGCGACAATGTAACGTGTGTGTGCACGTGTGTAGATGGTGTAGCATGAGCACCTGCGTGTTTAGCCATATAGGTAGTAAATATGTAAGTGATGAATAGCTTGGAATACAGTAACTGTACTTGTAAGCCAAGCACCAGAATTTAAAAATTTAAAAATGCTTTGAATAGATGTATACTGAAAAACAGGAAGAGATCAAGAGACGAAGAAAATTTCATATGTTAGAAGTGGGCCAATAAGATTTTGTTTTGCTATGACTATAAACAAAGCATAAAGACATGTCCAAGATTTAGTTGCCATATACTTGAAGAACCAGTTTTTTTTTTCTGGATGCTAGCCTGTGTGTAGCTTTGTCTCAAGCAAAACAGTAAGCTTCGGCTAAATTGCTAAGCAACCCATCTTTTTTGGACGGGCACACTATAGGAAGAACAAAGACTGGTGTTTTCACTGAAATAATGGAAAAGTAAGATTGATACGTACAGAGGAACAAGCACAGACTCCATACAACTGTTAAAAAGGTTCGCTTTTTACGCTGGTATATCGAAAGTATTGGTTCACTAACATGACAGCAAAGTATTCAGACATATAATGTATAGTAAATTTTAGATTATTTGCTTACAACATTCCTTCATACTGACCCTATTCTACCATTTGCTCAATTTTCTGAAAACAGAGTAACAAACAATTAATATAACCACACTTATGCCTGAATATTAGACTCATAATAGGTAAAGAATAGAAGCAAACACATGGTAAGGTAGCAGTAGAACAAGAGAAACAGACAGGGGAAAAAAGCAAAAACCATTGCAAAAACCAGACCGAGCATTTAAAAAAACAGCCTTTTTGAGAAAAACAATGCAATGGGAAACACTAAAGACAAACATGCAGTAAAACCAAATCAACATATTTGCACCAGCACAGACTATTTCCTCAATTTTTTCCAAAACACAGTAACAAACAATTCACCCAACCACACTTATGCCTGAACGGTAAAGTCATAACAGGCAAACAATTATAGCAAGCACACGGTAAACGAGCATCAGAACAAGAGAAGCATGCAGAAAAACAAATCAAAACCCATTGGTAAAACCAAACTGATGATCTAAGAAGACATTCCTTAAAAACAGTGAGAGTAAGCGAGCGTTTAAAAGAAAGCTGAAACTGATATGTGACATGAACATTTGATTTACCCACACTCAGAAACGGAAAGGATTTACCCAAAAGTATAAAACAAACCTTAGATCGAGCAGCTTCAGTAACGGCTTCCTCCACAAAGAAAGATCCGAAACCCAATCTGCAAAGCAAACAAAAAGAACATAACTTGAAGGATGAAAACAGAATCGACTTGAATGTCCTATATTTGGGAAAATAAACAAAGAGGAAGAAAAAAAGCAGTCTTACCGAACCTGAACCGTGTGGGGAAAATGGAGTCTTTCTGCGTGCCTTTTAAAATCTCTGCTTCAAATTTGGGGTTAGTAAATTGATCATTGTCATCCCATGAGTTGCAGACGTGAACAGCGGAGCACAGTGTCGATCCATGACTTTGAACAACAAGATTTGAAAGGAGTTGATTTGAGGCAGGTGATTAAGGGGTGGGTAGGCATAGAGGATTCAGGGTTTCAAATGACCGTGAAGTTGAAAGGGTGGAGGGTGGGTTCTCGTAGAGAGCTAAGAAGATGAAAGGGTGGGTTGTGGTGGGTAGGAGTATTAGGAATTTTGTGTTGGAAAAATTGGATCGGAAACTGAGGATAGGGCTACACGTTTCCTCCCTATAACCTCCACCCATCCTTTTACTTTATTTGGTAACGGGGTTTTCAAGGCCATCATTATGGCACACCAACTAACTCACCTTTTCTTCTATTTCCCTAATTAAAAAAAAAATACAAAGCTAATTCTCAACAAATGAGGACGTGGGCAATTGTGGTGGGACTATTTTTTCCATTATTTGTTGAGAATCATTTGTTGGTCTTCCCAATAATCTATGTAGAAGGCGTAATTTGAATCTTATATGTTTTTTTTTTTTTTTTTTTTTTGTTGATAATCAATTTTTAGTACAATGTATATTTTTTTTAAAGATCTAATACAAATTCTTTTGGCGTTGTTATGAATGTCGAATATATATTCAAAATACTCATAGAGTTTATCTAACGTGTCGGCGTCGCATCGTGTTTTTAAATTTGTATCACCTTTTTTTACAACGAGTTTTGAATTTTACAATTAGTCGTATCGCGCATGCCATTCCAGTATCACGGCATGTCCGTCGTCTTCGCTTTTACGCAACATAGATCGGTATATTAAGGACACGGTATAAGCGGCAGAATGCAAAAGCGAAAAAGCATTGTGACTATATATACACACCATCGTGTCATATCCGCTATAATACACGATATATATAATACGCCCCAACACAATGTTTTAATCAAACATAATTTTTTTCTTTGACAAACAATAATTTCGAGTTGGTGTGATTTTTTGAAAGGCAACCATATTTTTTGTGGCACGAAATAAATTTGATCTAACATATCGGTGACATGGTGTTTTTTTAATTCTTGCAATTAGCCGTATCAACATGTTAACATCGTGTCGTACGTCGTACCTGCGCAACATACATCTGTGTACTAAGGAATCATTTATTAGTCTTCCCAATAATTTCTGAACCAAACGTGATATGAATCTTATATGTTTTTTTTGTTGGTAAACAAATCATTTATTGGCCTTCCCAATAATTTCTAAATACTCATAGAGTTTATCTAACGTGTCGGTGTCGCATCGTGTTTATATATATAAATTTAACAATTAGACAATTAGTCACGGTGAGAAAGGAGAAGGGAGGGAAAAAAAATTTAAAAAAAAAAAGAAAGAAAAGCAAGACGCCAAAAAGGTGAAGAAAACCCAACCATAAAATGACACTTGGCAAGCAAAGAAGTGTGAAGGAAATTTTGAGCAATGAGGACGTGGCCAATTGTGGAGGGACTATTTTTCCCTCTTACTAGAGTAAGGATATATTTTTATTCGAATCAACTCGGATCGTTACTGGCATACTATCTTTAAAGTCACCCTATTGGCCGATCATCAGATGATGCATGAAAATGTGAGACTGCTTTTTTTTTTTTTTTTTTTTTTTTTTTAATTCTCAACAAGAATTCATTCAGTATCCTCCGATCCTCCTAGAGGATACGAATGATTTCTATGATACTATCATTCTTCGAAGTCACCATAATAACGACTTCACGCATAGCCACCAGCTTGGCTATGTAGATGGCTATTGGTACCTCGAGAGCCCGCAAACACACACACACACCCCTACCATTTGCATCCCTTAAAACAGTTCCAAACAGGAGATTTCAGGCAGCTAACATCATTGTCGAATCCTACATCCTTAAGGAAAAGAGGAACAAGCAACAATTCAATTTGTTTCATGTACTTGGTAAGTCATTGACAGAAATATAGGCACAATTTTGACTGTAAAAATCGAAATCCGTTCGCGAGATAAAGAATGGAGCACCACCATAGAATCTTTCACCGCTTAACATCACAAAATCACAAAAATGTATTGCTAAATAAGTCACACAATTGACTTTTACACCATCATCACGTGTCGACTTATCGATCGATACAAGATCCATTATGATCAATGGTGTAAAAAATTGTTGTTATGGCGCACTGGCATTTCTAATCGGAAAAAAGAAGTAAATCAACACACAAACCAGACTTAAACAATAGAGAAATGGCATTCAAACTAGTAGGACTATATTGATTTCAAACATCAATCTCAATACATTGCATAGTAGAAAGAAACTGTTAATATTATTTTCAAGAATCCAAAATGCTTGCATAATAGAAACAAACTATTTTGAAGAATATCCTCAATGCTCTGTTAAACATTTTCGGTTAAAGAAAGACTACAAGCATCCTAAAACACATGAAGTACAAAAAAGAAAAGGTTGGCGGTCGTTAAAGCGCCACAAACGATCTACTTTAGAGCCAACACAATGACATTAGAACTCTAGAAATGTTGAATCTCAGCTCAACATTTCATTCGACTTTGCAGAGATCGAATGTCTATTTTCGACCTCTAGAAAGTCGAATATAAGCTCAACATGCAGAGATCGAATGTTCATTTTCGACCTCTGTAAAAAGTCGAATCTAACCCGAAATATGGTGCAGGTGCAAGGGTAGATTAGTTGTGGTGCCGTTTGATTCAACAGGTCACAGAGCTAGAGGGACTCTTGAGGCTCAATGGGATGCTCTTCAATTTTCTTTCTATTCTGTTCTTCCTCATACTTCTTCAATCTTTCATTCCACATTTCCTATCCAATCAAACCAAAGAATTAACGAACAATTAGGAGATTTAGCAAAGACATACGAGCAAAAAATCCATTCCAGAACACAAGGAAAGAAAGGATTTGGTAAAATTAAAAGAAAAGAACTTTCTTTTATAAAAAATGCTGACCTTGTACATTAGTTCAGCACGGTGCATAGCATAAAACCCGAGAATACCTCCAGCAATTGTTCCTGTAATGATCCTAACGTAACCCCACTTCGTCGACTTCATTATATTTCTTTTTCCTAATTCCACCTCAAGCTTCTGCTTCCTTAATTAAGTCTTGGAAGGAACAAAATGGGTTTTCAATTAGCGAATCAGGAATTGGAGCAGGAACTGTTCTGTTTTCAAATGGAACCTCAAACGAAGTTTGGGCTGCTCGTCGCCGTTCCGTCAGGTCACCGCTAGCGGCAGCGGCGGAGTGTAAAGTTTGGGCTGCTCGTCGCCGTTCCCTCAGGTCGCCGCTAACGGCAGCGGCGGAGTGTAAAGGCTTTAATTCTGGGCTGTGATCGAAAATGGCCTGCATAAGGTTGCAATACGTCTAAACTCTTACGGCACCAGAATACCCCAAATAACATTACGATTATTTTTTCACGGAATAGGGATTGACGTTTGGATTAAGGGCACATCGGTGTGACAATGGCTTTTCGATTCTAGTACATAAGTGAGGGTCAATGGCGTTTTGACTAGAACACCAGAAGCTGAGACATTTTTTGGACTGCGGGAACAATGTCCTGGAGTTCTTCATTATTGTGGCTTCTGAACATGTATTGTGCTATTGTGCATATTCTCTGAAAGTAATGGCAAGTAATCATACTTCAAGGCTCAACAAACATGGAGATCAAGGCTTATCAATTATCATAACACTGAAAAACATGGCAGAAGGCAGAAGCAGGCAGGTCACACATATCAAACTACACATATTGCAAGTAAACATGTGCAGAAGAAAGATTAATATAACCAAAACTAAACACTAAACAAAATAATATAATAATTATTATTATTATTATACAAAACAAAAATGGCCCAACTTATACTCTATCTCTGCATCAAGATGTGACCGTACTTCATAAATGAAATCATTGCATCACGCTGTGACCGTACATCATATCATAAATTAAAATGGAAACTAATTGGAATAATAAAAATGACAAAACAAAAACGAAAGATGCTATTCGTACGGAAAAAGACGATACATTGTTTAATTAGTTATAGGATAAATGATATATGCTAAAATAAAAATAATCATAATAAAATATAACGTAAATTTCGGACTACGTCGATGTTTATTTATCGAAATTATTGATTGTGGCTCCTGCTTCCAATATTCATTGCAAAAAAATTTATCCTTGTCAAAATCATTCTTGAAGCAAATACAAACAACACCAATTAAAGCTATTGCCTTTAGAGCATCCACTATGACCTGTTGTTCCACCTGCAAAAACAAAAAATGTGTCGGATTATCCTTTGTCATACACACAATAGCTCAAAACACCATCGGTAAAAAATAAAACCATGGAGTTGGTACCCCTTCACCGTTGTGCACAATTCCCCATATTTATTATTTATTTCTCTTTCTCCAAAAGTATGAAATGTTTAAATAAATAAAATAAAAATAATTTTGAAAAACCCAACATTCATCTCCAGCCAATCATTTCATATAAAGTTGTTGTCATATCTTGAGTCATAGTGTAGTAGTTCTTTTTTTTCAAAGTCATAAACTTAAAATATTAATATTATGTTGTCACCACTACACCTAAAACCAATCCATTGCCGATGCTCTTACAGCAAGGTTTTTATTACAGTATTTTTGTAAGATGCCATGATTTATTAGATTTAACTTTTGTATTTTACCATATATGCACTAGATCTAATATAAATGGGTTAGTAATATGGGGAGTGATAGAGCTACTCCCTTAAGTCTACACCATTTTTACACCATCATCATCTCACCACATGTTTTTCACTTGTAAAAGAAATTTAAAAAAATTGAAAAAATCACAACCACAAGATTATGTTGGAAGTAAAAATGGTGTAGACTTAAGGGAGTAGATCTATCATTACCATAGTAATATTTATGGGAAAAATAGATTTTTAGTCCGGTAACTTTACCATTTTTCGATTTTAGTCCGTTTTTTACTCCGGTGAGAATTTTGGTTCGCTATGTTTTAAAAACTCGAATTTCATCATTTCAGCGGATTTTAAAACATAACGGACCAAAATTCCCACGAAAATGGAATTTCAAATCCATTATGTTTAAGAAAGGATCGAAATTCCGAGCTTTTAAAACATAATGACCAAAATTTTCACCGAGTAAAAACTGACTAAAATCGAAAAATGGTAAAGCTTCTGGGACAAAAATCGAAGGCTAAGATGAAGTCTGCCTCCTCGTTTCCTGTTTTTGAGCTACTGCCTCCCATTAAGTCAACTATCTATCTAATCAGACAAAACAGATCTATCTTCAAGAAATGTATCAAGAAAAAAAAAACCCAGCTTCCAAAATCAGTTGGGAGAATAAAGCCCCTACCTGAAACCTTCAAAGCGGTAAACTTTTCTATCAAAGTGTTTTGTCAAAATTCTCCTCACACAAAAAAAAAAAAAACAAACCTCAACAGAGCTCTAAATCTTATGAGGAAAAAAGATTTGGTATATTCAATAATCTTGCACCGACTTAAAAGGCGGGTTGAATATACTCATCTATATCAAGTATATATATCCTTTTAATCTTTTCCCTGAAAATTCCGGTTAACAACAACGAATTTGAAATGAAAAAAAAAAAAAAAAAAAAGATTATCTTCAGAAAGAAGGTGGGTAGGCCAGATGGCAAGAAACTCAACGCTTCACGGAATACTGAAATGCAAAAAAGAGAGTGAATATTGCTAAGAAACTCAAGGCTTCATGGATACATACCCAAATGCCAAACAAAAGAAAGGGAATTGCTGGGCAGCTTCCTGAGTATGCCAAAAGCCTCCGGTAAATCCACTTCTCCACTCCCCCCTTTTATTATTTTCTGTTCTTACTTTTTCACTACATAAAGTTAAAATTTATTGAAAAGGACCAACACATTTATAAAAAAATTATCAAAAACGGATACACGTTTAATATTCTTCGATCAGCCTCTTCAAAACAAACAGGAAAGGAAAAAAAAAACCTTGCTCGACTTCGACGTCTCCCATGGCCGATCTGCTCCTTCTTCTTCTTCTTGAATCTGCTCCTAACACCCTTCTTGCAAATCTTTGCGGCTGCTTCTCATCAACAGATCCAAAAAAAAAAAAAACAAAAACAAAAACCCATATCTTTATTCTTCGATCTGTAAGATAATTATAATTATTAAGTAATTATCTTTTCCATAATTTGTGGTCTAATAGGACATATTATTTATTAATAGGATATATGTTATTATCTTATGAATATGGTTTAAACGGAGGTTTTAATCGGATTAAATACTCGGTTTGATGGATAACCGAATTACAAATAAATCAATACTTATCTGGTTTCGGTCCTCTCTCCACCTATAAAAGGGATGCTTTACTCCATCATAAAGTACCATTATTTTACAAAATAACAACACGCATAAGCATAGGCCAGGAGAGAGAAACTGTAGCAGATCATCTTCTTCGACACAGCAGAGCCTCGACATCATCATGGCAGCAGGAGGTAATCGTCTACCTTTATCTTTTATGTCCCAGTGATATCGTGGTGTTTTAGATTACGTTTTACATGTGGTATCGGAGCCAACTAATAACATCCGATCATCCATTAAACGGGACTTTTCTCCCTAAATTGTTTTCCTCGCCTTTGATGGTATCGAATAGTATGTTGCTACTGTTAGGATGATGAATTAACAGTTTTTTCTCTGTTTGCATTGATGAATTAATTGTTTTGTATGCCTGTATTTTGCCGCACCGTAATTGCATCTGATATTGGCTGGAAGGAGGCTTACTGTGAATGATCTGATATGCAGACAAATACTTAAAAAAAAAAAAAAAAAATATATATATATATATATATATATATATATATATATATATATATATATATTTCCAATACGCTGTTGTCGCTGCACTTATTGACTACATGACATTATAGTTGGTCTTGTTTAATTGTTTTATTTTATTATTATTACTGTTTTATTCTGAATTAATTAAGACATGAACTATATAAATGAATAATATAAGCATGTGGTTTGCTAAAGTGTTCTGTGTAAATTTTAATTCTTGCATACCTCTAGTAGAGGAGGAGGCCTGACAGTATATATAATTGTTTAACTCTTGTATAAATAATACATTGTTCTACAAATAATGAGAAGCAAAATAGGAGCCTTACTTACAAAGTATTATCAAGGCTAGTAATCACCACAGTGATACTAACATTTAATACT
This sequence comes from Gentiana macrophylla, assembly GCA_026214975.1. NCBI lineage: Eukaryota > Viridiplantae > Streptophyta > Magnoliopsida > Gentianales > Gentianaceae > Gentiana > Gentiana macrophylla. Next base: position 119,683,543 of record CM047811.1, on the reverse strand, counting down.
CGGCCCAAAATTGTTGTTTACTACCATCATAATAGATAATGAGATATTTATTTGACATATGGAGTAATAACATGTCCACAGACAGATTATATCCAAACGTTAAATAGATCATTATCGAGTAAAATATATTGCTCGATTATATTTTATAGAGTATCACGTAATTTTGATGGTATTATTTATCAAATTCATTGTGACTACCCACAGGAGCACTATGTTTTTTCTTACGTGCATATTCCACTCTTATAAGTGTTGTTTAAATAAGTCTCATCTTCTCTTTTGTCGTTTCTCTGACTTAATAGGAAGGTCTATCTCAACTCAACTTAACACGTACGCTTCATCTGTCCCAGTCCTCACTGGAACCAACTTCTCAGAATGGAAAGAGAACGTTGAGTTCACATTAGGGGTACTTGACCTGGACATGGCTCTTATAGAAAACAAGCCATCTCCACTCACTGAGGAAAGTACTATAGAACAAAGGACTCTCCATAAAGCCTGGGAGAAATCTGACAGACTAAGTGTCATGTTGATGCGGATGACCATAGCAAATAACATCAAGTCATCTCTACCTAAGGCTGAGAATGCTAAGGATTTTTTGAAAGCAATAGAAGAACGTTTTAAGATCGCAGACAAATCCTTTGCCGAAAACTGATGGCGAGATCTTACAACCATGAAATTTGATGGCACTCGCTCTATGCATGAGCATATAATTGAAATGACCAACCTCTCAAATAAATCAAAAATTTAGATATGGCACTCGACGAATCTTTTCGTATGCTTTTATTCTAAATAGTTTACCTCCTCAAGATGGGCCTTTTTCAAATTCATTACAACACTATTAAGGATAAGTGGTCAATGAATGAATTGGCGAATAAACTAGTTCAAGAGGAGGCAAGGTTTGAATCAACAAGGTATTAAAGTTGCTCACCTAGTCCAAGGTCTTTGAATTTAAAGTCGGGAAAAGGCATAAAGAAAGCCGTAAAAGTAGTTTGAAGTCCGGGAAAATCCCTGTGAAGAAATCAAAGAAAGAGGAAAGGTGCAAATTCTGCAAAAGCCTGGACACTTCCAGAAAAGATCGCACTAAACGCCGAGAATGGTTTGAAAAGAAAGTGGATTCATTACGATCCAAACCATAAACCCAAGTGAAAATTACCTATTTATGGAAACAAAGGCAAAGCTCCAGTTGAAGAAGCTATTGGAATCGTCTGTCCTTGTCTTAGATGATTATTATCATTTAGATTTATGTCAAACTCTTTATGTTCCTCTATTTCCCGTAATTTGATTTCATGTAGTGCACTTGATAAAGTTGGTTATTCATTTATTTTTGAACATAGTAGATTTGATTTGTTTAAAAATTCAATGAAAATTGGTTCTGGAATGTTACTTGATGGCTTTTACAAAATTAATCTTAATAGTCCTCTTGTTGAAGCCCATCTTACTCTGCATCATAATGTTAAAAGAAAACGTAAGTCGTCTAAAAACGACTCTTATTTCTTGTGGCATAAAAGATTGGGTCATATATCCATTGAAAGAATTAAGCGATTGGTAAAAGATGGAATACTTCCAGAACTGGATTTTACCAATCATCAAGCATGTGTGGATTGTATTAAAGGAAAAACAACAAAACACACAAAGAAAGGAGCCACAAGAAGTACCCAGCTTTTAGAAATAATACATACAGATATTTGCGGACCTTTGATGTCCCAACTTTTGGAGGAGAAAAGTATTTTATCACTTTTATCGACGATTATTCACGTTATTGTTATCTATACTTGTTGCATGATAAATCTCAATCTGTGGACACTTTACAAATGTTCATAACTGAAGTCGAGAGGCAACAAAATAGAAAAGTGAAAATCATAAGGTCCGATAGAGGTGGTGAGTTTTATGGAAGGTATGATGAAACGGGGCAACATCCTGGACCTTTTGCAAAGCTTCTCCAAAAGCTTGGAATTGTTGCACAATACACAACGCCTGGATCTCCATGGCAGAATGGTGTAGCTGAAAGGCGAAATCGTACATATATGGAAATGGTTAGATCAATGATGAGTCATGCTGACTTACCTATATCCTTATGGATGGATGCCTTGCGTACGGCTGTTTATATATCAAATAGGGTTCCCAGTAAGGCAATTCAAAAGACTCCTTTTGAACTGTGGAAAGGGTGGAAGCCTATATTGAAACATCTCCAAATTTGGGGTTGTCCAGCTGAGGCAAGGATTTACAATCCACAAGAAAAGAAATTGGACTATAAAACAGTTAGTGGTTACTTTATAGGTTACCCAGAAAAGTCCAAAGGATATAGGATTTACTGTCCTAATCATAGCACGAGAATAGTTGAAACCGGTAATGCAATATTCTATGAGAATGGCGAAATCAGTGGGAGTGATAAAATTAATGATGTGATCATAAAGGAAATAAGGGTAAAAATCCCTATTACTCCTATTTCGAAGAGTATTGGAAATCCTCCCATTGTTGAACCATTGAACAATGAGGAAAATCCAATAAATGATCAACAAACCCACAATGAGATTATTGCCAATGAAAATATTGATACAGCACCACAAGGACCAGCATTAAGAAGATCTCAAAGACAAAAGAGATCTGCTATTCCTGATGATTATATGCTCTATCAAGTAGAATATGAAGAAGGGACAAGTAAAGATCCGGTTTCTTTTTCACAAGCCATTAAGGATGTTAATTTAGTAAATGGATTGATGCCATGAAGGAAGAATTGAAATCTATGGATGAAAATCAAGTATGGGAGGTTGTTGAATCAGCTTATAGGACACAAACCCGTTGGCTCTAAATGGGTCTTTAAGACTAAGCGGGATTGTAATGGAAATATTGAACGGCATAAAGCCCGACTTGTAGCCAAAGGTTTTAATCGTAGTTAAGGAAGGCATCGATTATAAAGAGACTTTTTCCCTGCTTCCGTGGAAAGACTCTTTTAGAATTATCATGGCACTTAGTAGCTCATTATGATCTCGAGTTACAACAAATGGATGTGAAAACAAATTTTCTACGAATGGAGACTTGAACGAAGAAGTCTATATCGTCAACCTCAAAGCTTCATTATTGAAGGCCAGGAAGATATGGTTTGCAAACTTAATAAATCGATATATGGATCAAACAAGCTTCGAGGCAATGGTATTTAAAGTTTCATGAAACCATTAGTGCTTTTGGTTTTACTTGAAATACAATTGACCCTTGCATTTACCTCAAGATTAGTGGGAGTAAGTTCATATTTTTGATTCTATATGTTGATGATATATTATTGGCCAAGAGTGACTTGGGTTTGTTATATGACACCAAGGCTTATCTTTTAAGAACTTTGAAATGAAAGATTTAGGTGAGGCTTCCTATGTGTTAGGGATAGAAATATTCCGTGATAGAACACTTGGAATTTTAGGGTTGTCTCAAAAGCCTATATTGATAAAGTTCTAGAAAGATTTGGCATGATGACATGTTCTTCTAAAGTGTTGTTCCACTACAGAAGGGAGACAGGCTTGATATCAAGCAATGTCCGCAGAATGACATGGAACGTAAAGAAATGGAAAAATATCCTTATGCTTCTCTTGTAGTGAGTCTACACGTGATGCACAGGTTTGTACAAGACCGACATTAGTCATCTTTGTTGGAATGCTAGGAAGATTTCAAGGCAATCCCGAAAGGCTCAACGCAAGCCGCAAAGAAAACACCGAGATACTTAAAGGGAACAAGAAATTACATGCTCACATACGTAAAATCGTGACACCCACAGTGACCGGGTTATTCGACTCGGACTTTGGAGGATGTACCGACACTAGACATTGTACTCTTGGTTATGTGTATCTTCTAAATGGAGGTGCCATATCATGGAAAAGCCGTAAGTCGAATTGATCTACTCATCCACCATGGAAGTTTTTGAATCGTGGCATGTTATGAGGTCGCAATCAGGGAGGGGACATGGTTACGCAATTTTGTCTCTAATTTCGGAGCTTTGAGTTTTATCTCTAAACCATTGACTCTTTATTGTGACAATCAAGCGGCAACCTTCTTCTCAAAACATGACAGGATAACTAAGGGATCAAAACACATGGACCTTAAATATCTATTACTGAAGCAAGATGTAAGAAGAAATCTGTTTGTCATTGAAAACATAGGGACAGATCTTATGATTGCAGATATATTCACGAAAGCACTACCTCCAAAGACATTTCAGAGACATACTGCAAGCATGGGTCTTGAGGATAGTTCTTAAATAAAACATTCTGCCATTTATTCTGTTTTATGTATTAAAAATTTCTTTGACTTTTATTGAGCTCTTTATATAAATATTCTCGGCTATTATCGTTTTACTGCTTTTCCATTGTGTACACCTTATTAATGGATAAATAAGTAAATATGTAAATAGCCTTTTGCAAAGGCATTATGGGACCATTATGTAATCTCTTATTACGGTCTAGCTAAGAAAGTTGTCAATGTTGTGGTTCATAGAAGGGAGCATGTTGCATAATGATGTGTAACCGCTATGACTCCCATTGAAAGCTAGATTAGCATAGATTCTTATGATAACCTACTAAAGAAAGATTTAGCATATACATGCGCACCTTATGATCCTTAAAATGATTATATATGTTCCTATCGACCAAGTGGGAGAATGTAAGATAATTATAATTATTAAGTAATTATCTTTTCCATAATTTGTGGTCTAATAGACATATTATTTATTAATAGGATATATGTTATTATCTTATGAATATGGTTTAAACGGAGGTTTTAATCGGATTAAATACTCGGTTTGATGGATAACCGAATTACAAATAAATCAATACTTATCCGGTTTCGGTCCTCTCTCCACCTATAAAAGGGATGCTTTACTCCATCATAAAGTACCCATTATTTTACAAAATAACAACACGCATAAGCATAGGCCAGAGAGAAAATCAGAGCGGATCATCTTCTTCGACACAGCCAGAGCCTCGACATCATCATGGCAGCAGGAGGTAATCGCTCTACCTTTATCTTTTATGTCCCAAAGATATCGTGGTGTTTTAGATTACGCTTTTACACGATCACCTCTTCAAAACAAATAGAAAAAAAACCTTGCTCGACTTCGACGCCTCCCATGGCCGATCTGCAAAACGTAGAAAGTACTACCAGTCCACCACCGCCACCTCTCGCTCCAAAGATCCGGGAGTTGTTGAAATGCCATTATTTTCTAGGAGATTTTTAATCTACCACTCTCCTTTTAACATACCACTCACTATATATATAATATGTTTAATTGATATAATATTACTTTTATACCCTTTAGCTATAAATTAATAGTGGATTCAATTCTTTACATAAAACTCGATTCGATCTTCTCAACTCAACCCAATGTTAATTTAAGCTCGGTTCGATCCAATCAATTTCTTCAATTAAAACTCAAAATCCACCCCAAAATCCCAAAATCCCTAAATCACCAAATTGATGAAGAACTCGACGGCTCCCTATCCGAATTTCAATCTGCAACTCTTCCTCTATTTTCTATTTTCTATTTTCATTCAACAGATCACCATTAAGAAGAATTGGGTCAATGATGGCGGTCACCCTATCTCTCCTGGACTCGACATCTTCGCCGCCGCCAGACGCCGGTTCATCGTCGCTGGAAAGAAGATCAAAAGACACATGAGAGCATCAACAATAGTCTGGCTTTGGTGATGAAGAGTGGAAAGTACACTCTCGAAAGGAAGTTGATATTGATCTCGAACAATTGCCCACCTTTGAGGAAATCCAAATTGAGAGCAACTCCAACGGTGGTGTTTTTTCTCAAAGAAACAAAGAAATTGTCATTAAAATCCAACTCCAATGGTGGTTGTTTTTGCCCATCAAATTGGTGGAGAGCCAATTTTCTCCGGCAAATTTGTCGCCATATTGTTCCTCCCAAAGAAACATATTTCCTCTTTTTCTTTTTCTTTTCTTTTCTTTGTGTGAAAAAGATAGGATATTCTAAGTATATTCTTTTTGGTGTAGAACTATTGGAGTTGATGGATAAAATTTGATGTAAATGTTACATCAAATTGATGATTTAATGTAAAATTTGGTGTGTAAGCGTTAGAGTTGCTCTGAGTACTATGCCATGCTTGCTAAGGTTGGAGTGCACCATTACAATGGAAACAACATTGATTTTGGAACCTGCGTGTGGTAAGTACTATCGAGTGTCCCGCCTTAGCATCAAATAGCCCACTTCTGGTGGAGTCGCTTAGTTTGTTTTCTTCCCTACTCGCTATCCGAACTTTTGTCATTAGTCCGACTGATTGCTCAATGGTGAAGGTGATGAGGTCGCCCATGAGGAGCTCGCCGATGATGAGCTCGCCATATTCATGAGCTCGCAGAAAAAGTTGCCGGTAATGACTGTTCAGACGGTCGTTTTCCGAAAGCTTTAGGCGGCGATATCTTTTATATCTATCAATGGCCCCCTACTCCATGCTGTAATCATGTTCTCTGCAAAAAGATGTGTAAGCGGGGAGTAGTTAATCATCAAGTATTTTTATGATCCCAGGGAATGTTGCAACCTCGTATCGCGTGCTCTTAAGCAAAGCGGCCTCAAAGCAACTTTGGGTCTATTTGGCGACCTTGTCTAAAGCGCCTTGTTCACTTAGACCGTGCTTTTAAAGCAAGCGGCCTCAAAGCAACTTTGGGTCTATTTGGCGACCTTGTCTAAAGCGACTTGTTCACTTAGGATCGTGCTTTTAAAGCAAGCGGCCTCAAAGCAACTTTGGACTTAGGACCGTGCTTTCAAAGCAAGCGGCCTTAAAGCAACTTTGGGTCTATTTGGCGACCTTGTCTAAAGCGACTTGTTCACTTAGGACCGTGCTTTTAAAGCAAGCGGCCTCAAAGCAACTTTGGGTCTATTTGGCGACCTTGTCTAAAGCGACTTGTTCACTTAGGACCGTGCTTTCAAAGCAAGCGGCCTTAAAGCAACTTTGGGTCTATTTGGTAAAGCGACTTGTTCACTTAGGATCGTGCTTTTAAAGCAAGCGGCCTCAAAGCAACTTTGGGTCTATTTGGCGACCTTGTCTAAAGCGACTTGTTTGTAGCTGGGGATGTATACATCTTATGTGTTTAGTTGGGGTAACTCAACCATCAATCGTGGTTGACGTCAGCCCTCCTAGGTAACCGCCCTGCTGAGTAACACGGCCGTTTTTGAGCATTGATGGGACGTCTTTTCGAATTTCGAAACTTACAACTGCCACTTAAATCTGGACCGTTGGATGAAGAGTTCTCAACCGTTCGATCATAGCCCCCTTGCCTATATAGGGCTTTCATTTCTCAACCTTTCACACCTTTGGCTTTCCATATTTCCTTTCGCTATTTGATAACCGAAATCCCTAAGGTTTTCCGGCGAAGCTTTGAAGATTCAGCGGCGGTTCTACGGTTGCACTAGGATTTCACGGTGGTTTTCTTGAAGATCCTCGGTCGTTCTTCGCAACTTTCTCCAACTTTGTCAAAATCTTCTTCCTCCGTTAGAGCAACAGGTAAAGCTTCAAACTTTCGATCCTCTTTTAATTATTTTCTCTTTGTTTATCCTTTATTCGGTTGGTTTTTGATCCTCTTTTGCCAATAGGATGGTTTTCGGATTTGTTTTTGGGGTTTCTGGAATGAGTTTTCCTGGGAAAGGGGTTTATCTTTTTAGGGAAAAGATGCCAACTTTTCTGGGGAAGGTGTAGTTTTTCTGGGGATTTTTCTTATCTTGTTTGCGGTCCCATCTCCTCCTTTACGAATGTATTGGCGGCCTTTCCTGCTAAAAACGGAGGAGAAGGCATCAGGATGGGCGCGATAACTTTCCTGGCTTAATATCTTATTACTCCAGGTCTGAAAGCTCCATCTTTTCCTCTTGTTTTTGCAGGATGTCTGGCGACGACAGATCAGGGGGAAGCTCGTCTGATAGAGAGGTTTATGATTATGACATGGAGAACCCTGTGATTTCGGAGGCCTCTATCGGCGAACTTCTTGCTGAGGTCGCTGATACGGGAACCTCGCAGGGGAATGTCACGTGCGACACTTCCTTTCTGGATACCGATCCTTTTAATCTTGGTGCCTTTATCCCTGCTCCTGCTCCTCGTCGCAAGAAGAGTAAGAAGGAGCAAGCAAGAGCTCAGGGGGCGAGTGTAGGTGAGGCAGGAGAAGGGTATGCATCTCGGTCTCCATCTCGGATCGAGGAACAAGCAGTTGTGGCCAGTACAAGCGGCGCTCCATCTCACGATTTTGCCTATATCCAGGATGCCTCAGTTTATGAATTGATGGGGTCTAGTGAGGGCGAAGATGCCCCATTGCCTCGACAGATATGGATGCCCGCAAAGAAGGCTAAGAGAAAAAGGTACGCAACTGTGGGCGAGGCCGCTTCTAAAGAGAAGGATTCCAAACCCAATAATCATAACAATCCTGATGCCTTGCGAGAATTCCAACTTATGATTCAATATGAGAAAGATGTGGAGAAAATGTGGTCGTACCTCCTTGAGAGCGACGATATAAATAGATCTATTCAGAATCGGCTCGGGGTCGACACAAGTATCTATCGGTTCTCTCTTTGATTATGAAAAGAGGCCGATAAGCTCAAAGTTGTGGGATATGAGGATTACGTTAGTGCCCGCCCGTCCCGATGATACACTCGCCCTCCATTTTGACCATTTATATGCGGGTTTGCGACCCCTTTTGATCCCTTTTTTGCACATATCTGTGAGGAGTTGAAGGCACTTCCCTCTGATTTTGCCGTTGGGGCTGTTATTCAACTTATGGCCTTCATCGTTACATGCAAAATTATGAAAATCGAGCCAACCCTTCCTCTCCTAAATCAATTCCATAACTTTTGTTGCAACCAAGCTTACTGGTCAGATTTCTATGCGAACCAAGACTTCGATCATTGCTCCCACTGCCTAACAAAATTCATCGATGGGGGGGAGCGAGTATTGAAAGTTGAGTCTAAGGTAGGTTGTAACGCCCCGTTCCCGGATACCGAGTCCTTATCCGGAAAAGTGCGTTCGGCACGCATAGCAATAAATAAAATTTAATGCATACACATCACCTCATCAATAATCGTAGATACTAAACGACACGGAAAGCTAAAAGAAAACTCGAAAAATTGAAATAAAACCAAACATCCAAACGCTCCCAAAACAAGAGAGAACCAACCAGAGTTACAAGTGCTGTTCTAATAAAAAACCAAATTCAAAAGAGAAACTAATCATTCAAAGAACATCATCCAAAACTTAAAGTACAACACCCTCAGAACTCCCTTAACAAGAAATAAAATAAAAGAAAAGAAAGATAACAAGCTATGAAGAAACCACTGAATCCAAGCATAGCTCCCGCCAATCCTCGCCCTCGGATAACCTCACCGACACGTCATCCTCCGGATACTCATCTAAAAGAAAGAAGGGACAAAACACGGGAAACAACGGGTGAGTACAAAATACTCAGAACATGATTAGGTTCCGCACTATCATCGTTACTCAACCGCAAGAAGGCGCCGCCGCCTTTTATTAACTTTTCCGTTATTAACCTAGCTACCTATCACACCGCTGCTCATGGCACAAATACGAGAGGTCCCTGGGGTTTCTAGCTAAGCTCACTATTTGTCACGCTGAGGTTGGCAAGGACACATACGACCGTAATTACGCCGCGACCGGTTACGATTACGACTACTAGAATTGCGTCTCCAGTAGTACGAACACTTGTGTTCGATAGTGCGCTGACCTGTGCATGTACTCTCGTGGAAGTCCGGATGACCACAGAGGCACACATCACATCGGGCCATATACACATCGACGGAGTATAAACGTGCCTTACGCAAGCCTCCCAAAGCATTTAATTTTTTTAGCTAACACATATGTAGTTTATTAAGTGTTTAACTAGCCACCTAGTTCATTCACATAAAGGCCCCTATCATCTACTCAAGGTCCTAGACCACTAGACTCTAACCTCCTAGCACATACACAGACAATGACGTACACTAGTTCGTCAAAGCACTAAGTCCTTCAAGGCTCTCCGCACGGTCCCTTACGAACGATCACGGTTAGTGAAAACTCCGTAAGGTTGGGTTCTATGCGTGTGGGAACTCCCTTCAGGACTTAGTTCAAGATTAGAGATCAGATTATAAAGCCCGGACATGAGCTGACACCACGAAACAGCTCCAACCAACATTTGCCCAACCAGACTCTTATCCGACGGATGGATAAGTTATCCGTACGGATGACCAGTCTATCCGTACGGATAAATTCCCCAACCGTCCGGATAGCTCACTGTTTCCCCAAAACTCCAAACCAGTGACTTATCCGTACGGATAAGCCTTCTATCCGCACGGATAGCCCCAAAATCCTCGCATTTAAAATTGCAAAACAACCTGCATTTATTTCCAACCCAAAACCAATCCAAGCCCCACCTTTATACACACAAAACAAAGAAGAAAACAGTATAAAACATACAAAACTCCAATTCACTGATTGGGACCCTAAAATAGTACGAAGTCTAGCCACGTTACCTTGATTGCGAGCAACAACGATCCCCAAAAAGAAATCCAAAAAGACTAAGCTTTCGATTCAACCTACACATTGATCAAACCAATGATCAAACTACGATTCCATTTACCAAAACACAGTCCTTACATTGATACCAAAGTCTAAGGCAAGAAACACTACCCAAAAACTCAAGGATTCTAAAGGAGATTAAAACCTTACCTTCACCAAACGGTAAGTTGTTAGTACCAAAACGATCCCCAAGGCCACATGGAATCTTTTATCCTTGAGGCGTCTGCACAATCGAGCAACGGATCACACACCAAAAATCCGACCTAGGGTGAGCCTTTCGATGGAACAGGCGCCCTCTTCTGTCTCAGAGCGTAAGAAGAAAAAGAACTAAAAGAGAAGTGAGGATCGAATTCTGTTTTCCCGTTTAAATACCCCGACACCTTTAATTCCCGTTTACGTCGGCCAATCAGAATATTTCCTTTTATTCTAATTTCTCATTCCTTTATTAATCCTTTTAATTAAATAAAACATAAAACCCCAATTATCATTAAAAGACATAATTACCTTTTTTGAAAAATCGATATTACATAGGTTGGCCATTTCAGTATTCCGAAACCGCACAGTGCAAGCTATCCTTTGTTATCCATGAACCTCCATTTCCGAGAAAGTGGCGCTATATCAAAGGCTTCATGTCATTGATCGGATCTCGCTGGGTTGTGCCTCTCCTAAAAATGTTTCTTGGTTGGACCTTTCTGATCGCAACCTTACCTTTGGCGGATAAGGCGGGTCTTGTGACTAGAAAAGGGGCCAACCGATGATTGAGATGACTCGGAGGTGTGCGATCCGACTCGGATAGAGACCGCCATCTCAACAAGTGTTTTCCTTCGATTGTCCAGAGTGCGGTGGCGATCCCATAAGGAGACAGGCCTGTAAATCTCTTGATCTTTTCTTCTTGTATTTTTATATTTTTGGTTATATTTCTAAGTTATTTATCCAATCTTTGTAGGGATGGACGCCACTGATCGACGAGCTCGCAAGAAAGCACTTGATGCCGAAGCTTTTAATGCTCGCAAATTAGCTTTTAAGAAAGCTCTAGGGAAAGTGCCCCCTCTTGTGGATGCTACTATTCTCGATGAAACGTATGACCCAAGCCAGCCAGGGGGGTCCTCTGTTCCTACCGCGAGTTCTGGTCAGGGTGGCGAGGCCATCCAAAAAGCAGCAGCTACTTCCAAAGAGTCGCGTGGCACTAAGCGACCTCAATCTGGCAAGGGTAAGTCTAAAGTTGGCCCCGCTACGAAGCGGGCACCACGCGTTCAGAAGATACATCTGAGATCCCTGGGTCAGAGATGCAGACCTCCACTGGGACAACGCCGCCGCCGCAGATCCCCACCGAGACCACTCCACCCCCGCAGATCCCTACTGGGACAACGCCGCTGGCTCCAACCTTGCCCCGGGGTCATACTGGAAAAGAAGCTGTCTGGCTTGATCCGAACTTCATTCGCGACCTGGATTTGTCCAAGGCTCGCCAGATTCGAGATGCGATTGCCGATGTGATACCCTTAGGCCCAATCCCTTTTGACTCTCCTGCTACTGTGCAGATGGAGATTGGTCGAGGTATACTGACCCGTTTTGCTACTTTGGATGATACCCCGCCCCAAGACGAGCTTGAGGAGATCAAGGATTTGCAGGGTCAATTTGGAGTTGCAGCTTCCATGGTAAGGGTTTTTTTTTTTTTTTGAGTCTCCAACCCTTGTTTCTATAGATTGGGGCCCGCTTGAATAAGGTGTTTGATGCCGCGTCGAGGCGCAAGGCGGACATGAAGAAACTGTCGGCGGATATGAAGAAACTGACGGCTCAGCTGGGGGTTGCGGAGACATCTAAGGAATCTGCCGAGAAAAAAGCTAACAGTGTTGCTGCTGAAGCTGAGAGATTGAGGAAGACCCTAGAGGAGCACGCGAAACTGGATGTCGAGCTGAATGAGAAGATCAAAGCTCAGGGTGAAGAAGCTCGCCGGAACGCTGAGGAGAATGTCCGACTGAAAGAGCAGCTCGCTGAAGAGCGCAAGGCACGGATGGCTGCAGAGGAAGCTCAAGCAGGGTTGATTGCTACCTACAAAGTTTCCGATGAGTTCCTCGACTTTCAAGAGGCGAGCTTTGATCAGGGTTTCTCACACCTTGCGCGCTGTATCTGGGCTGATCGGGGAAAAGATCACATAAGTTTGGAAGAGATGGCCCTTTGGGCGGACAAACCTCAACGATGTCCAGATTTGTTAGCTCTTCACCCGGAGATTCCTTTTTTTTAAGGAGCTGATTGCGATCTTTCGAGCTGGTCAGGCCGAGCATGGCGAGCCATCCCGATCCTCCTGCCACAACCCCAGAAATTTCAACACTCTGAAGGATGTGGTTGCAGCCGATGAGACCGCCGACGACCTTGTCAACACTCCGCTGAATGAAGATTAATTTCTTTTGAGAATCTGTAATGTTGAAACTGTTTGGGCTGTAACATTTGACTATTTAATTTCTCGCTAATTTCTGCACCATTGATTTGTAGCACTTAACTTTTCTTTTCGGGATGGCCTTGATTTTCTCAAGGCTTCATCTGCTCAATGCATTTGATTTTTGCCTTTGTTTGCCCAACTTTCTTGTGTATGCTTTCCGTTGATTGTTGCGAGCATTTGATTTTAGCGAGGTCAGATACCTTCTTTTTTAATGAGCTCACACGAGGCGGGCTAAAATTCCACTCCTCGCTTTCACGCGAGGTCGTGGGAAGCGCTGAGTGAAACAAATCCTTGTAAAAAAGGTGTTTGTCATTGTCGTTGTAACGGTTAATAACCATAGTTTTGTAAAAGCTCGCCGCGTCCAAGTTTTTGGCGAAAACAAGTTGTTTGTCGAAACTTATAGGCTTTCATGGTAGCCTTTGACCATGTCATCAATGTAGGCCATACTTCTCGAGATAGTCGCCAGTGTAGTTGTTCCTAGAATCCCGGCATTAATCGCTTGGCGTGCTCGTAGCCTTGATTCTCGTGCCATGTTGAATTTCGAGTTTTAATCTCAACCGTTCATTATCTAGTTGTTTCACTATATAAGCGGCAATACCGTGAGCTCTTTCTCCTTACTTGCATATACTGAGTTTGCTCTCTTTTTCCTCGCTGCTTATTCTTATATCTTCTTGGTTATTTGCCTTTCTTTGCTGGAAATATTATGTCTCACCCAGGAGAAAGCAGCCGGGCTCGGACATGGAAATCTTGTCCTATGCGAGATGTTTCCCCTTTTTTCACCACTGCCTCCCCCCTTGCCAAGAAGTATTTCTGGGACTATTTTGAGTGGCGTAACATCATGGAAGAAAGGGGTTTAAACGAAAGCGTAAAATGAGAGGATGGCTCCATGTCGCGTGTTCGGCTTTCTGGGTGGTGGGATTTCATTGCCAGGCCTTTGGTAGTGGATAATGTGACCATGGTGCGGGAATTTTACTCTGTGTTGTCTGAGGCTATTTCTAGCGGGGCAGTGAGTAGCATCTTTCTCCGGGGTGTCTCAATTGCTTTCACTCTGGAGATGATTAACCAAGTTTACAACATTCCCGCAATAAGCCCTACCTCCCATTATGAGGTCGCCTGGAACCTCGCAGATGAGGAAAGCAGGCAGGTTCGCCTGGTGTTGCCATGTGTGAGCTGTTTCTTGATCATCGGCGGGTTTTTTCTTTGAGAGTGGTTACCTCCGATCTTTCTTGCAAAGAATCACGCTGCGGAAGAAGTTTATAAATTCTCGCGCCTTTATTTTCGCAGATACTGATGAGATTAGCGAGGATGAAGCTCTCCTTTTGCATGCCATTCGCGACCATCGAGTAGATATAGACTGGGGAGTGTTGATTCATCGTGAGGCATTAAGATATGCGAGCTCGATGGATCAAGGTCGCAAAGGTACGGGTCACCCAATGCCATTTGCGTCGCTGATATCCAGATTATGCAGTGCCGCTAGGGTTCCCTCTCACTCACTCGATCGATATGTTTGAAAAAACCTATCTGATGATATAAGGTCATCGGGGACACTATGTTATGCAGCGGAGATATTATGTTACGCGCCTCCTATAAACAACCGAGTGTGGCTCGCCATGTACTCACTACAAATGTGGTCGGAAGCGTGATGGACGGAAGAAAGTAGTCATCTTATGTTGATTGACAGCTTCTTGTATGTCGCTTAAGGAACTTCGCAGTGATGGGTCCGCTTAGGCTCGCTTTGATCGATATGCTTGAAAAATCGCTTTTTTTTTTTTGAAACAAGGATGTACATGAAACTTGGAAGAAACAGCTTTATTTATCTTGGCGCTTTATATATAGTATCTTTTCAAATTGTCTCAGATGCCATGGCCTATTATACTCGCGCCTTCTTTGTCACTTAGCACGACGCCCCTTTTAATAACTCGAGAGATTCGCAGCGGCCTTCCTGGCTTTCGATAGCTTTCTTTCGCCTCACGCCGCGGTTGCCTTTTGCAACACATAATCCCCAACGGCGGCTGATGATTGCGAATGCGTTTGTCGTGATGGTGCTTCGCCGTCTGTTTGTAATTGACTAGACGGCTATATGCCTGGATGTGTCGTTCTTCTACCAGATCAAGCTCGAGCTTACGCGCCGCTGGATTATTAACCTCGCTATAATTTGCGACCCTAGGACTGGGTAAGGCCATTTCCACAGGCGCCATAGCTTCCGATCCGTAAGTCAAGGCAAAAGGAGTTTCCCTTGTTGTGATTTTTCGCGACGTCCTGAGTGCCCACAGGGCCGCTGGAAGATGATCCGGCCAATGACCTGCTTTTTCTCCTAGGCTTTTCTTTAACACACTTAGGACTTGTTTGTTGGCATTTTCAGCTTGTCCATTTCCTTGCGGGTAGCACACGGATGATTGCCAATGTTTAACATTGTTTTCTTTACAAAATTTATCGAACTCATCTCTGAATTGGGGTCCGTGATCGGATACTATAACTCTTGGAACTCCAAATCTTGTCCATACTTGATCGAGCAGAAAGTATGTTACATCCCTGGTATTGGTTTTTACCAAGGCCTTAGCCTCGACCTATTTAGTAAAATAATCCATCGCGACTACTACATACTGCATCCTCGAGCGAATTCTTCTTAAAGGTCCGATGAGGTCAATTGCCCACATGTCGGGCGGTCAGCCGCTACTACTATGCTCGCTCGACCGAGGGTAGTCTCGGGATATTAGCGAATCTTTGACAAACATCACACGCTCGAGTATATGATTTGGCGCCTCCCGCCAATTTTGGCCAATAATACCCGCCAGAGCACTTTTGTGCTAGAGTTCGATTAGCGGGGTGCCGCCGCACATTCCTCATGAGTTCTCAGAAGAATCCCCACTACCTCCTCAGTCGTGACGACGCGCAAAATGGGTTTAGAGAATGAATGGCGATATAGCACATCATCCATAATGATATATCTAGCGGCCCTCTTGACTAAAGCCTTAGCTTCGCGAGGATCTCTGGGAAGCTCTCCTGCTTCAATGTAAGATTTCATGATGTCGATCCAACAAGTGCTCGTCGGTTGGATATCCATGACCTCGATCTGACAAATGGCGGGCTCTAAGAGATGCTCTACCATGATGTTAGGGTCGCAAGACGTATCTTCACTAGTTAATTTGGATAAATAATCTGCCCTATGATTATCCTCTCGAGGAATGTTCTTGAATTGGCAATATGCGAAGCTGCTTTCGAGTTTCTTGACGAGGCTAATATACCTTTGTAAAATTTCACAATGGATGCCGAAGGAGCCATTGATTTGATTAACCACCAGCTGTGAGTCACAAAATACCTGTATATTTTCGACTTTCATGGCTTTAGCGAGCCTTAAACCGGCGATGACGGCCTCGTATTCTGCTTGGTTATTAGAGGCGGTGAAATCGAATCTCAGAGCCTGTTCAATTTCTTCTGATGTGCCTGGCTCTAACAATATTATGCCCGCACCGCATCCTTTGTGATTAGCGGCGCCATCGACGTAGAGTTGCCGGCAGTGACTTGGCCTCGAGGGCTCGTCCGCTGTGGTTATCTTATCGTGGTCGCCCTTATTACAAATTTGTTCCGGTATTTCTTCATTGAAACTTGTTTCCACGATGAAGTCTGGGAGGGCTTGTGCCTTGATTGCCTTCCGAGGCTCATACCGGATGTCGAACTCTGTGAGCTCGATGGCCTATCGGTAAACGCCGCATAAGTCCGGGTTTATGGGCGGACTGTCCTTAACGATGCATTTGACAAAACTATAATGGTATGCGGCGAAAAGTAAGCCCTTAATTTCCGTGCAAATTTATAACAACGCAATAAGCTAATTTTTCAATATTAAAATAACGACTTTCTACAGGGTTTAAGCCTTAAAACATAAAAAACCGCTTCGCAAGCCTTCTTCCTCTTTTATAAGCGCAATGCGATCGCTTCTATCTCAAGCCGCTAAATACAAAAACAAAATATCCCCAATCTTTGGATTGGTTAGCAGCGGCGGATTCAATAGGTATTCCTTGAGATCTTTGAAGGCCTGCGAGCATTCTACGGTCCACGAAAAGGTACCAGCTCCTTTCAGTGTTTTGAAAAAAGGTAGGCTCCTTTCTGCCGATTTAGAAACAAATCTTCCCAAAGCCGTTATTCTACCATTAAGACTCAGACTTCTCCTTAACGCCGGGTCGGTTCGCTTCATATTGATTAGGGCTTCAATCTTTTCTGGATTCGCTTCTATCTCTCTCTCGATCGATCACGGCTTCCGTAAATTTTCCTCGCTGGGCGCCAAGGTGCATTTCGCAGATTAAGCTTCATAGCGTGCTTTTTAACATTCAAAAGTTTCATGAAGCGTCCGCCAGTGTGATCCTGGTGACTTGATTTCACAACCATATCGCCTATGTAAGCCTTCATAGTTTTGCCTATTTGTGAACCAAAAACCTTATTCACCATTCTTTGATAGGTTGATCCTGCATTTTTGAGCCCAAATGGCATCATTTCGTAATGATAAAGGCCCCCAGCAGCTCTGAAAGCAGTCATTTCTTTGTCATTTTCTGCCATTCTGACTTGATGGTATCCTCGAATACACGCCCGTGAAGCCGAAAGATATCAAAACCGCGATCCCGCCCACCATTTTATCAATGCGAGGCAAATGGATAGGATCTTTAGTATGCGTGCCTTGTTTAGATCTGAAATCAACACACATACGCCACTTGCCATTGTGTTTTTTAACCATGACTACATTGGCTAGCCAGATGGATATTGTAGCTCTCGATGATACCGCCGCTAAAAGCTTCGACTTCAACTTTTATGGCGACTTTTTTTCGTGGAGAATTGCCGAGCTCTTTGTTGAATTGGTCTAAAGTTGGGATCAACGCCACCGATGCAAGGCAATGTCTGGTTGTACACCTCGCATGTCCGCTACTTTCTGCCGAAGGCATCCAAATTTTCCTTTAAAAGATTGATTAGCTTTTCTTTCCACCTCGTAGTATGCGAGCCTATTTTTATTTTCTCGTCGGGATACAAGTCGTTGACTACAACTTCTATTAACTCTTCCTCACCGTGAAGTCGTGTTGATCACGCACTTGCAATGTTTCGACAATGATAGCGCTTGTTTTATGACTCCGCGATTGATGAAATTTGATTTGGAGTCGATTTAGTATTTCCACCCGTGGTTTTTGGAGTCCGATCCGTTTTGTCATATATTCAAGAAAAAATCCTGGTTGACTGATAGCGACCCCAATTTCTTCTCCCACATGAAATTTCACCCGTTGGTGTGGAACCGAGGCTACCATCTGAAACTTTCTCATGGCAGGGATTCCCAGGATAATGTTGTAATAAGAGGGTAGATCGATTACCAAAAAGGTTATTACCTCGGTACGATACGGTTCATAATCGCCAATAGTAATATTGAGATCAATTGTTCCTTTGACTCGCACCGTGTCGTTTGTGAAACCCTCCAGGACTCCGAGATGTGGTTTTAACTTTGCCTCGCCAAATCCGATCTATTTTAAACAGTCGTAGTATATAATATCTCGGCCAGCTCCCGTATCTATCATTACTCTGTTCACGCCATGCTCATTGTTTACCCCCACCTTTAAGATGAGGGGGATTTCCATAGGCCCATCAGAAATTGAGAGCTCGCTTTTTGTAAAAATTATTCCCTTCTCGTTTTCTCCCAGCATTATCTGCTTTTCAAATCCCCTTGTATTGATCTGATGAATCTGAGATTTAAGTTGATTGTTGCTAGGTAGATCGCCGTGTATAACTTGGACCTCTTTCTCATAGACGCGAGGTTGGCGTCCTTGATTTGTATTGACGCTCCCATCGCGTTTGTACTTGTTCGCTGGTCCTTCACGGATTAATCTTTCTATTTCCCTTCTCAAGGTGAAGCATTCGTCCGTGATGTGGCCATGATCCTTATGACAATCGCAATATTTTGACTTATCCGGGTCGCCCCTCATAGGTTTCGGCTTATCGAAATGGCTCCGGATTTCGAAAAGTATTTGTGAGGCCTTCTTGTTAAGTGGCGTAAAATTATCCTCGCTGAACTTGTAAGGTTTTTTGGGCTCGCGATCCTGCTCCGCGTCCTTACCCTTTTCTTTCTTTCTTTCATCTGTCCGTTCCTCTTTTTGGGATGGTTCAGCCTTGGACTTTGCCCTTCCAGGTGAAGGGGCTTCGCTCACTCCCATCATCCTGGCCCTCTCCAGCATTTCTCTGAGGCCAAATTTAGGGGGCCGGAGATTGAACTCTGTCTTCATCGGGCCCTTGGCTGTTCCCGTGAGAAAGCATGTGATTACCGCCTCATCTGGGATATTTCTTGTTTGATCATATATCCTGATGAACCGTTCATAATATTCTTTACCGGACTCGTGATTTCCCATTCGCACCTCATAAAGGTCCTCTATAGTCTTTTTCGGTCTGCTCACGGATTCAAACTCTCTGACAAACTTCTCGGACAAGTCTTCCCAGCTTTCTACTGAACCTCGGGGAAGTCCGCGAACCCAAGAAGCGGCTCGATCCTGCATGCTACCGACTAAGGCGATGCACCAGGCAGATTTATTCTGAGTCGCTAAGGTTATGCGACCCTGGAAGGCAGTCAGCCAATCGTTGGGACAGGAGTTTCCGTTGTAATCAATGTTCTAAAATCGCTTCGGCGGCCGCTTAGCGCCGCTTTAGGCCCTAGCGCACCTGTATGCCTCGCCTTGGCTCTGGCGACTTCTGGCGCAGCGACAGGTGTGTCAAGCGATTTTCTGGCGCTTCGGCCCTCTCAGCGCCTCCTAGGCCCTTCTCATCCTAGGCCCTTCTAGGCCCTCTTAGGTCCTTCTAGGCAATTAGGGTTTCATGACTTTCATCCGGGCGAACATCTAAGTTTTCCCAAGTGTTAGACAAGAAAGAGGCATAAAACCCTAAAACCCCTTAAAACCCTAAAACCCCAGTAAAACCTAAAAACCCCAAAACCCTAAAACCCCTTAAAACCCTAAAACCCCTAAAAACCCTAAAGCGCCGGCGCCGCCAGCGCCTCTCAGGCTGGTCGCCTTCGCCTAGCGATTTTTAGAACATTGGTTGTAATAGTTGTAGCTTGGATAACTAACCTTGTCTCTGCTGGTAGGCAATGTCTCAGTAATCCTTTGGGCGAGTACATCGATTCCAGATATGGGGGCGACCTTATCAGCGGGTCTTGATTTTTTCAGATCCGCGAGCTCTTTTTTCATTATGTTCATTTGCTCGTTTACAGCGGCGAGCTCCAATTGAGGGCTTGTTTGGACACGTGTCGCAATTGCATCGATCGATATTCTGATTCTGCCTGATTTTGGGATTCATCATGGCGGGCTCTTTTTCTCGGATGATTGTGCGAGCATCCCGTATATCTTTTCTTCACGCCCTGGAACTGCTTCACCCTTGTAGTCGGGACGACTTATGGCCGGGGCCCTGTCCTTCTCACCTAATCTTTTTAAGGCCGACTCTTTCGCTATTGCCTTTCCTTTTTGATTGTCGCGAACAAGCGGGACCGATGTTTGTGTGGCCTCCTTCCTTGGTCCTTGGCGACCAGACGAATGAACACTTTCTTCCACATCTATTTGGACTTGATTCAACCGATCCTTTTTTGGAGCCGTGATGGCCGTTTCATTCCTAGTGAGATTTTGGGGTCGGATTGCCATCGGGTCTAACCTTTAGCAACCAACCGAGAATTGGTGAGGTACATCGCTTCGCGCACACTTTGCATTTCTCTCATCTCCACAATTTCCGGATCTTCTCAAGATCTGTTCCGCTTCTGGATCGATCTCTCGACTTTGTTGCGATCGGGTTGACTCTCTTGGTCTCCCATCCAATGCAGCAATGACCTCCTTTGATTTGGCCTTTTGATTTATTACATTTCGAGCATCACCAGGGGCTAGAGTTCCCCTCTGTGATCCTTCTCCGCCTGCTTGTATACTCTCTCGTGTTTACGCCACATCTTCAGCGCGGGCTTGTGTTTGCATGCCTCCTCTTGCAGGAGTTTGAGGGTTTAGCTGTCCCTTGCTTCCAGCCATGTCTTAACTGGTTTTTGTTTTTGATATGTTTTTACGGCAACCAACTGATGATTTTCAAGAGATGAAGCTGGTTATGCACGAGTGCAATTTCTAGATTTGTGTATGAGTGTTTATGAGTTAAAACTTTCATTCCCGGTAACGGAGTCAACTGATGATGCATAAATCGTCACGGGTGTCCGTGCGGTGTTCAGATGGAGGATATCTGGTGGAAATAATGGTGTTGCCGGAGCGGGAAAGAAAGTGAAGATAACTGAGTAAAAATAAATGAGCAGAGCTTAGGCCTGTCTTTTTATATATATCTCTTTTATGTATACAATGGTCACCCCTTTTATAGGAGATAGAAACTTAGGGACTAAGTTAGCCAAATAGATATTTAGTTAGCTAAATATGACTTAAGTGCTAAGTAAGATAAATATCTAAGGTGCAAGTGGAGAGAAGATCCAAATAGCCCCGCTGGTGGAGTCGCTAGTTTGTTTTCTTCCCTACTCGCTATCCGAACTTCTGTCATTAGTCCGACCTGATTGCTCAATGGTGAAGGTGATGAGGTCGCCCATGAGGAGCTCGCCGATGATGAGCTCGCCATATTCATGAGCTCGTAGAAAAAGTTGCCGGTAATGACTGTTCAGACGGTCGTTTTCCGAAAGCTTTAGGTGGCGATATCTTTTATATCTATCACTTACCCACCACCCCACCATTCTCTAACATACCCTACCCACCACCCCACCGTACCCTACCCACCACCCAACCCTACCCTATCCACCACTCCACCATACCTTATTTAACCCACCACACCACCCTACATTACCTTACCCATTACCCTAACATATCTTACCATACCTTACCCTACCCTACCAACCCTAGTATGGAACCCGTGCGATGCACGCAGAACAATTTATTTGAAAAGTCGAGTTGTGTATGTAGAAATATGTAGATATTGTAGTAATTTAAGAGCTATTTAAGTGAAACAAAAAAATGGCATTAATGAAATATTTACAATGATATTTATGTATGTAGGAATTTGTAGATGAAAAAAAAAAAACATGAATGAAATATTTACAATGATCTGCAATGTAGGAATTTAAGTGAAACAAACAAAAAAACATCACAAAAGAATGAGCCAATCACATGATCCCCTCGCTTCATGTGCTCAATCTTCCTCTTTGCATCACACAATGCAACCTTCAAGTCCCGAATCTCCTCTCGTAAGGCTAAACACTCATCCCGGACCCGTCTTTCGTATCCATTGGCCTAGTGGTATTCTCTACCCTGGATCATCAAGGGGTTATGGAGATAAACAATCTCTAAATGGTGTTGCTTCCCATATCGTAGAGGCATGGTCTTCCATCATCGTGTCCGGGTCAGGTTCTGAACATACTCCGGGTTGGCGTGTCTTCATGCTCGTGATTTGCTTCTACCCCGATTTTCATTTTCTTCAGGTCTTTCTCCTCTCGGGTCCTCTTCTTCGTGGTGTTCTTCGCTCAAAATCATCGCCTTCTACCACGATGACATCAATGCATGATCTTTGCGGGGCTCTTCATTAGTAAGTTCCATGTAAGTTCCCGCTTGATCACGCCCACATTGGCCCGCTTATATTTGGGGAAGGTCCTGACGCTCCCACCCTTTTCTTTGGTTTAGCTTGTCCGTTTGTTGACCCAATATTCAGTGGAGTTGTCATTTCCTGAAAAAATACAATATCCAAAAAATGATATAAAAGCAAAGAGTTTATATTATGTTGGTTTGAAAAAACTGAAAGTACGTGTAAGTGACATTAAGATTTGTAGATTTTGTAAGTATGTGAAATGATATTGGCGATGACATCATTCAAATAATAATGTGGCTTGTGAGATTGTTATTAGTACAATATTATAAGATTATTTAAAGTATTTATCAAACGTAATTTTTCAGAGGCCACTGTTTGTACCGTTCTTGAATGTGTATTATATTGTTCAATTATGTAAGTTTATTTAGTAAATTTGGTTTTTAGTAAAATACGTATGTAAATATTTAAGTTTTTAGTAAATAAGTAAATATTCAAGTATGTAAATAAGATTTACGTAATCATTAGTAAACACATATGAATGATTTAATTATATAATTAATAAAGTTTGTAGATTTCTAATGTGTATTATAATGTTAAATATTTATTTAGGTTATTGGTTTGTTAGTAAGTAAATATTTAAGTTTTGGTGATTAAGTAAGTAGTATATTAGTTTTTAATTTGAAATATGTAATTAGTAAAATAATGAAGTTATTTTAATGATGTGGAATATGCTGGACCGGACATTAAATTAACAAAAGCCCAAATCAGATTATTCTCGGCTCAGTTAAATAGTTCATCCAAACCCGTTTGTAACCACTACCCGTTAAACATTTTCTCCCCTCTCTTTAACCAATATCATTATTTATTAAATATGATACAGTGTGACACGATAACGGTGAAAATAAGATTATGGCATCTTCAGGCCCAGAAACCCTTTTATGTCATTGGGCCTGCTTGCCTAATAAATCTTCGGCCCAGTCTGATATTAAGTAAAGAACCGAGTCCTAAATCCTAAAGCTCAGCCCGAATGTTCACATATAAAAACTCTCAACCCTAAACCTAATTCATCTTCCGCCGTTTCTCTTCTCAGACTCATATGCTCTCCAATGTCGTCTCCTTCATCGTCTTCTCTCCAGCCTCCTTGTGTGTTTCCATGGCTAAGCACCTCTACGGCCAAAAGACCAACCTTTTCATCTTCTTTTTCTTCTTTATTCTCCTGTTTATTTTCGTATGAGTAAATCATAGTCGCACCCCAAAATTGTCACTGCTCTCAGTCCTCTTTCCTCTTTGTCCGACCACCACCACCACTATCATTCCGGCTTTAAATCATCATCATCCTCCAATCACCTCTCCGTTTCCTATTCTATATGTTCATCTGTCTTCATCACCCTGATTCGTTGATGAGTGGTTGATGATGAAAGAAACTATCTTTCTGAAACCCTAACAAATTGGCTAATGCTATCATAGTTTAGATGAGAGGGGTTTGAAGGTGTAATCGTTTCTCTATCTATTTCTGTAACGATTATGACACTTTGTTGGTAGTAAAGGTCGATGCATGTGCAGATTCTGATAAGGGATTGACAGCTGCCGGTCAAAGGCCTTATTGGCTGAGGAAGAAGGAAGATTTGGGGATTTCATCACCCTCAATCTTCGATTACTGGTTGATGATGAAAGAATTCATCTTTCTGAAACCCCAAAAAGAAGGAGCATGGTATGAGTGTTTGGATAAGAGCGGGTAATGTCCAACCCGAGTTCTAAGCCAGGTTGGCTCAGGTATGGTGGGGGACCGATTGTAAAACTGAGAACCAAATGGTTCAATGATGTGCAAGTATGTAAAGTGTACACAAATGTGTTGAAAAAAGTTACATATAAATGTGTTGAAAAAAGTTACTTATGTCCAATTTTTTGTGTGGTAAACAATTAGCCTGTTATGTGCTAAATGTGTGGTATGTTATCGGTAATTTGAGTCAGTAAAGGTGTAATCCTTTAATGAGGTTTTTGGTAATATGGAAATGAGTTGAAGGCTTAATTGTAAAATGGATTCAGTTGTTTGGTTGTACAGTGTGCCATTAGGACATAAGTTTCTGCAATAAAAATGATCAGGTGCAATTAAAATTATCAGCATGTTTGAGTGACAGTTTGAAGAATTGAGGGTATTGAATCCAGGTAAAACTTGATTTATAATGTAAGTGAATAAGATGAAGAAAGACATATGTCATTGTTGGTAATAATTGGTTCTGAATTTGGTTGTAGTGTGTGCCATTAGGAGATAAGTTAGTGCAATAAAAAATAAGGAGGTGTAGTGGCAGGATGAGCAATTAATTAGGACATCAGTGATTGAAAATTAAATTTGAGTGTCTGACAGTAATTTTTACTTGTTTTGGGGAATGAACATGTTGCTTGTAATAAGTTATAATGAAATGTTAGGGTATTAACCCAATGATGGCATAAAACCTACTAACTAAGTCCTCATTGTCAGTTTGAAGATATGAGGCTATTGAATGGAGGATAATGAAAATGTTGTTGGTAATGCATTAGATAGTAAGGTAATTGATTATAATGTAAGTTGAGGGTACATTTAGTTATTAAGATGGTTAAAGAAAGATTTTATGAAAAAAATTGCAGGTGTGAGAGTATGAAGTTACCTGGTAATGTAAGCAAGGAAACGTCCAGAAAGTGGCGTGCAGCAGGAAATAAAGAGCAGATTATCAGCAGCCGAAGCAAATCAGCAGTTGCAAAGAGTGATGTGTATGAAATGAAGGTAAAATTGTTGTGTATTGCACTGCATTGGTGAAGCATTTTAGTACAATTAGTGATTCATATGTTTAAAGAAAGATGTTATGAAAAAATTTAGTGGGAGGCTGGACTTACCTGGTAATGTAGGCAACCAAATATTCAGGAACTGGACTGAATCAGCAAATCAACAGCACTGTATGAGCAGCAGCAACAATAAAAGACAGCAACATGAATTGAAGATTGAGTAAGAAGATTTGCAGGGGATATAGTGCAGCTGAGTGTAAAGTTTTCTGTAACCGAAGAGTGAAGTGAAAATGAAGGGCAGGACAATTAAAATGAGGTAATTGTGGAAGAAATGCGAAGGGGATAATATAAGTGAAATGATGCGGTTCCTAATCCCTGTAATTTCTGTTGCTGAAAATGTGGTAGTGGGGTGGCAGTTTTGTATGAAATGTGTAAAGCGGTTTTTTTCTTATTTTCGTGGGGATTTTGCAAATGTGGCAAATGTGCAAAGCAGTTTATTTTATTATTTACGTGGGGGTTTTTGTAAAAGTGGCACACAGTTAGAATATTTTTTTGTATATTTATTATTTATTTGTACATTATGCCTGTGGGGCAGTTTTATTTATTTTTAATTTGTAAATTTATTTTTATCTGTCAATAATGCCGGAAGTGGGATTTGTTAGTAGTACTAGGTGGCGAATCGTGCTTTATGCACGGTGTTGCCCCATCTCTGTATTTAGTGAAGGTTTAGTTGCCATTCGATATCTTGCGATCTGCAAGTCAGCGTAAAACAAAAGCGTTAGAAGTTTTGAACTAATTGCAGATTTCATTTGTTAGCAGAGTACACAAATTGAAACATAAATGCAGTCATGACAATCTCAACTTCCTGTAACCAAATAAATCGATATATAGCAAAACCAAACAAAACTCCCTATAATACCAAAGTAAACAAAGAGATGATGACAGATGACCTGATTATGTACAGATGACTTGTAGTAATAAGATCAGTGTGTATCTGGAGATACACCAGACTGCACAAGCCTGCTGAAAGTGTCATGACATGATTTTGACAAGTATGCCCTTCTCGGTTTTTACTTACTCGATCACCGTATATTAGACAGGAGGAGATTCAAAAGTTACTATTTAGCAACTCAAGTAGATGTGTAACTCCGAACACAAGCGATTTAATATTCATTTTTATCACTAAATATAAGGCTTGCAGGAATTAAGAAATGTAACATCCGTAATCAAAATGGACACAGCATAAATATGAGACTTTAATATATGGAATATAATGGAACATCTAGCATTAAATGATTCCCAAATAAAATTTTCTCGTGTTTATAGGGCTAAACAGAAAACAGAGAAACCACGATTATTGCATGATCGAATAAAGAAAAACATAAATTCCGAGGTACCTATGATGAGTTTCTCAGCTCCCATCAAATTCGGATAATGACTAAATGTCCGAGCAAGTGATAATGCTTCTTCCAGAGTCATATTGATAACTCTTTCACCAGCTTGTCGCTCAAGCAAATCTGCAGCTGGTCTCAATCCCGCACTTCGTGATATTAGATGCACTCTTACATTACACAAAATATCGGTGTTAATATCTTTGCCCCGTAAAACACAAGCTACGTAAAACAAAATGCATTGATTATGCTATTTACTACATAAAACAATCACCAGATACCAAAGCCAAACCAAGTCATCAAGGCTATCCTATAATATGCATAAAATCAAACGATCATGAATTTTAAAAAGAAAAAAACGAAAAACAACAACAACAATCCGATGCTCAAACGCAAAGATAAAATTTGCTCATAGATCCATAGCTAACCTATCGATGCCAACTCGATATTCTTTAAGGCATCACTAAAATTCGACACAACCCGTAAAGATCACCAATTCACCATGCAAGTTCCCCGAATTTCTCCGCCAAAACACTCAAAAAGAGTTCGATATAAAATCAACATTACAGATTCGAAAAAACAACTCTAAAATCCGTAATTCCATAATTAAGTTACATAAACATCCACCACACACACTCCATGAAACCGACCGAGTCCGACGCTCAAGACGCCACTCCTTTGAAAAATACAATAAAAAACACGGAGACGAATAATAAAAATAAGAAGGAAAAAACACCGAGCAAGGGCACGAGTCCTTTCGACTTTCACCATGAATTTAGATGCACTTCTATGAAGAACCTCATCCAAAAGGCTCAGAATACCAAAATCATCTTCATAGCCTTGAAACGACAACTCCTCCGCTATATCGTCCGTTATATCCGTTTTTTCCTCGCTATTTATAGCCACCGAGCTCGTATGCGAGAAAAATAGCTAGTGGAACGTTAGACGCGAGGCTCTTACGGTTCATATCCATGTGGTTTTCAATTTTCTTTACTTAAAAATAATTCTAAATTTTTATTGGTGTTCCAAAAGTACCTTTCCAAGCCCCTGAGAGGAGATGCATCTGGGTCGACGATAGTGCGACTTGTCGATTCCATTACGCTTAGCAAACACAACAGGGAGCTATAAGTATCGTGAGCATTCGGGAATGCATTCAGCCGAGTTAGTAGTTCTCCTTCACCATAAAAATTACTTAAACTCAACATGGCTCTCTTCTTGGTTTGCGATCATTGAACTCGCTGCCATCCATAATGTAACTGCTTATTATTTCAAGGTTTACAAAGTCTTGTTCCGTGAACAACCTCCTGTGGAGTCAGTAGTGTTTTTCTACAATTATTGACGACTTTGCTATCTCTTCTTCCACATATTCGTATTAAAAGGAGAAGAAAATCCTAAAGGAATCAATTTGGGCAATATGTGATGCCCAAATTTTCGAGATCAAGAGAAGTGGATCAGTATGTTATTCCCGATGCGTAACTCCGGAGTGTAGTGTTGAAAAGAAAAAGGAAAGTTATACCATTGTTAAATTTTTCACGAGGCACTTCAATTAAAGCATATGGCGAATATGAAGAGCCAAATGCATGTTTCAGAATGTACCTTTCTTTAAACTTTGACCCCGACACCAAAATTGAAGGTGCAAAATAGTTCTACGAATATCTCCTTGAAAATACTCGACACAAATGATCGATCAAGCAAGGATGAATATCGCATTCTCGCATCGAAAACCTGTAAGATGTGAAAAACAAAGGTTAGCCTCACCAAAAGGAATCACAAGATTAAAAGATTACACCGACACGCACTCACACGCCCAAGGCCAAGAAGCTCCTTCACCGACTGGATCTCAAAAGGCACCGCCAACCTCTCTAAATTTTTGGAAGGACAGAACTGTCTGTCTCAAAGTTAAGCAAAAGTCGTAGGTAAAACTCATAGAAAACACTCGCAAAAAGTGCAAGACGCCAAAAGATATGCTTTCTCACCATTAGAAGTTAAGATCATTGGCCTCTTAGCGCCGCTGCAATTGTTGTACGTGGTGGATAAAAACCGTGATCTTCACTAAGAAGAGTAGCATCTACATCTTCAAAAAGAATCGTTGTCTTGATATCACTTTGATCACCGATCTCCGCTCTCCTTTTCAAGATTGTACATGCTTGGCATGCCACGAGCTTGAGAGTTTTCTTCATTAGACAATGTAACCGCTTGAATTTTATCTTCAAACCCTTTGGTCAGCCGCAGTAGTATTCCAAACAAAGATCAGCAGGTGAGATTTACTATCTATTTTATCGCATGAAAATGATAAATTCTTAACTTTAAGTATCCATGGAAGCCATAGAATCTTCATTTTTAAGTATAGCTAATTAGGCCGATAGATTAGGTAAAGTATGAGATATCAAAGACTACTTATGCCTATGTGATTCCGAGCCTCCCAAATCTCTCGCTTTACAAGGGCTCCATTTCGCTTCTTACAATAATAAACAATTATCGGCTAATGTTTCTATAAACAAAGCAGAGTCCGATTTTACTAAACTCACCGCACAAAGATGCAAACGAGACAATGGATGTAATCACACCTAACAACCAAAGAACATCAATCCGCACCCATCCAAAGATACCCAATTGGGCAACCAGACAACATGCAATAACAAAAACATGGAATCGAGAAATCGGCCAAAGCCACCATTTTTGCGGAAAAAGGTTGATAAGCAAGCAAACCACCGCATAAAGATGCAAACGAGACAATGGATGACAAAGCCGCACCTTAAAAAGGATCCATAGCCTGAAATACACATCGCAATGACGAGGCAACAAACCTGCAGAATCGAGTTAAGAAGCTTCATGATCAATACAAAAAGAATCACAAAGAAAATTGAAAGCATGGAAAACCGAGAGCAAATAGTCGGAGAAGACGGGTCTTACCAAGGCACGATGAAATCAACACCGACGCAATTGTAAATACCATCACCGACAACCTTCTTTTATCAACCTTCTTTCGTTTATCAAAGCGGTGGCAAAATTATAAGTGGGAAAGAAAACGTGGAAAGAAACGTCCGGGAGAAGAGCGCTTCCTAGATGACACGTGAAAAAATTATAAGGGGAGAAAAAAAGAAACGCGAGGGAACGTGGAAAGGAGAATGAAGGAAAAATATTTCATCAATTGAGTAGAAGGACGCTTTTTGAAACTTTTGCATAAAGGACAAAACTATTTATTCATCATCGAAATTCACTTGTGTTCGAAATTCACTGCTTAAATTCACCCGAAATTCACCGTCGAAATTCACTAATTTTCAAAATTCATTGTCGAAATTCATTGATTTTCGGATTCATCATCAAAATTCACCGCCGAAATTCACCGATTTCGGGATTCACTGGGAGATTCACCGATTTTCGGATTCACCGCTTGTCCTTCTCGCTATAAAAATTATGCGCTTGTCCTTCTCCCTATAAAAAATATGTAGTTGTCATGTTACTTAAAAATATTACAGATTGTGTCCTTATCCCTAATTTCCCAAAAAAAAATACAAAATAAATATGGTCGACCACTTTGGTCGCATTTAATTAGAAGAATTACTAGTGGCGCAACGCGCCCCACACGCTTTGGGCCTCTCGTCGCTGCCAAGTATTGTTCTTTGCGGTTGAATCATTGGTAAGACTTCTTCCATGGCTTCCTCCTTATATAAGAACCTGCAATAAGTAGGAATGAATTAGTTTCCAACCGCCATCTCCCGAAATGAAAAGCGGCATTGAATGCACTCAGATCTACACCGCCCCATCATCTTTCGCTTGGTACCGCTTTCTTATGTTGTTTGAATGGGGTTCGGTAGCGGGAAAGACCATCTTCACTACCGAATGCAGTGGTTAAAACTTGCTTATAATTTAATAGGAAAGATGTCACTAAAGCAAATACAGAAGAAAATCCAACCGACCAAAAAGGAGGCTCAACAACCTAAATGAAGATGATTCTCGAAGCCTGAATGTGTGTCTAAAAGGATCTCACCATATAATCAAGAGTCAAAGGATTTACATTGCTCGGTGGAGTCATTCTTTCATGCTGTTTTTGCCTTGACTATCTTCATGAGATATGATCTTTGGAAGGTCGATAACGCCTTTGTATAGCGTTGGAAAGACAACAAACAACATTGTTATGTGTAACATCCCAACAATTACACCAATACCATATGAAATGCAGAAGAATAGTAACATTGAATAGATATTTTACCTCAAGAGGAATGTAAGTAGGCCTTTTTGGCCTTCGAACCTTAATACAAGGCAAATCACCAGAATTGCACATTTCAATGTTACGATGGTTAACAAAGTAGCGATAAACTATCACTTCTGTGGGTTCAGCGTCATTATCCAGGAGGGACATAGAATAAGA
Source organism: Gentiana macrophylla (assembly GCA_026214975.1). Classification (NCBI taxonomy): domain Eukaryota; kingdom Viridiplantae; phylum Streptophyta; class Magnoliopsida; order Gentianales; family Gentianaceae; genus Gentiana; species Gentiana macrophylla. The sequence continues at coordinate 119,652,469 of CM047811.1, read as the reverse complement.
CTCTTTTAGATAGGGACATGACAAACTTCTCAAATTTCTCTGGATGCTCAACGGGATATTGAATGGTCTAAAACATAAAATAGAATAAAAATTAGCAAAACATCCATCAAAGCAAATTTCTCAAAGAACTCAACCAATGTGCCGAGTATTATCTTAAATAGAAACTTACCTCCTGAAGCTCCCACTTGACACTTTCGAGGCCTCCGACATCTTTCCAAGAGACGTTCGGAACTTCCACAACCTGCAGACAACAATCAGTGAGCAATGAGGTTTCAGAAACACAGACAAGTGGAATCTTATATAATTAGCTAAAAGAAAGAATCTTTCTTAAAAAAACGCTACACTAATTGGCTCACGCTTCACAAAGCAGATGGATTGCTTGTTCCGAGAGTCGCCTCTGGAAGTGTTCAGCTTGTTACAACCATTGAATTGAAAATCTCGGCATCAATAGAATCATCCTCCAAATCAATCACATCCATCTTTTATCTTATGCATTGAAGGGTCAGATTCAGTACAAAGTGCAAAGCAAGGGATCGCACTCCACGTAACTATGAGTATCTTTTGAGATTCTTTCCATATCAAATCGCATAAGAGAAAAAATTTCCAATCAGAAAATATCACAATCCTCGTAACTAATAAAAGGATTGCTTATCAAACATATTTTGGAGAATTTTATCCACAATACGTAGGCCTTACATCTTCAAAGAAGCTTCATGTTCTTCGTATGAATGTGAAGAACTTCAAGATGTCCAACTTCATCGGGAACACCTATGTCTATTTCTCTATCAAACCCGCCAAATATTCTCGTGGCAAAGATCAATGCTATTGGGACGATTTGTAGCTCCAATGACAATCACATGAGCATGGCTTTTCGCTTCATCCATAAGAGTTGATAACCTGTGAGACAATCCTCCTCTCAACTTCATATTGTGTCTTTTCCTCTTAGAGCATTTGAATCTATTTCATCAATGAAAATTATTGAAGGAGCATTCTTCTCACCTTTCCTCAAAAGTCCTATGAAGATTGCTCTCACTTCCTCAAGCTAATTTTGACATGATTTCAGGCCCATTACGAAGATTGTTCTCACTTTCTTACATTTTTTCACACGTAACATTCAAATAATAGATGCACACGAAACCGCTTAAAACAAATTTTTTTAATAAAACAAGCCTTACAAAAGAAAATTTTATAGAAAAGAAAAGAAAAAGTAAAATGAATTAGAAAAAATGAACAGAAACTTTTAAAATCGGATCAAACATTAGTTAGTTGTGCACCTAAAAACATATATCTTTCTCGCTTGTATGGAAGATAGCATTGGTATGTACTCAATCAAGACAATAACATAGCAGCCCTATCCCTATGGAAAACACTAAATATTAGTAAGCTTAGATCTATATGCATATGCATATGCATAATCACGAATCTTCCAATATCGTACTGCAGTTCAATGCTATTTGGACTCGCTCTGCTGGTTTGCCATCTTCAACAAACATGACACCCGAACTGCTTCACAATTCGATAAAGTTCACGAGGAGTACCATGAACCAAAATATCGATAAATCACAAGTATCTTGTATACACGGATGTACACATAACAATGACCATTTGCAATTTTAATGGCAGAGGAATAACCATAGGGAGGAAATTCAGGTCTAAACATGAGAGCCTCATGTATCACCGTATCTGTAAGCAAGTAAGCATCTGTGAACTGAAACACAAACATTTAAACATAGACAATTTAAATGCTCTTTACTTCCGAATAAGCACATAATAACATATACTAAAGATACAGACCTCAACCATTATGTTGTCTTTTTTAATTTTCATTTGAGGGGTTTAAAAGGAAAGAAAGCATCAAACGAAAGTACATAATTGCAAATTCTGAACAACTATGGAATCCAAAGAATTAAATTTGAGAAACGTTGAACGATATGTTGCTCGCCGATCACGGTGGATTATTCGAGTCCGGAATCACGATGAAGCTTTAATAGCCCTCAGCCACACCTTCACTTATGTGAAGATGCTTTTTCCAATCCGCACCTTTCGCCGACCTCAACAAGAATAATATGCAAGAAAATTAGGAAGAGAATCCGCTCGAACTAGAATTATGACGATATTAAGCGGTGATGGTTTACCTTTATTTGACTATGGCTGCAAATCGCTGAGAATCGTGGCCTTAATGACTTGTATCAACACCAAAACGTCAGCACATTAACATTCCGCATACAGAATAAGTTCCGACTTGGAAATAAATTCAAGAAGCATACCTCTTTCCTGCATCATTAGCATTTGCTCGGGAAGCCTTCGGTTCCTTATTCTTCAGACCTATCTCTTGCTTAATTTGTTTTTCCTGCTTCCCTCTTTCGACGGATTAAGCATGAACCTTCCTGACAATGTCACCATCAGAAAGTGTTTTTTCTCTTACAAAACACGGCGAACTCAATGTCAAAATTTGGAAAATGCTATAGTGCAAGAATCCATATCTTCCTTAGATTCATTAGTAGGGAAAAAGCAGCTCATAGAGATGGACCTGGCCATTTTTCTTGATCTTTAGATTCAGTATGATCTCTAAATTACCACACTGTTTTACAAACACAAATAGTTGAAAAAGCAAATTGCATCATACCAAACGGCTAAGAATGGAGCCTTTGATATGGTTACTACAAACACTAAGAAGAAATCAACCTATGGAGCATAAATCTCATGATATTCATACGTGAACGACTGAAGGAGCATAAGGAAGGCTATAGTTAACTGGATAAAGTGAGCTCTGACATAGGACAAAAAGTGTATAACCTTATGAACGGCCTTATGAAAGTTCCGCTAAAATTTCTCTTTTTTAACTGAATTCATAGAAATGGCTTGTTTTGTATAGTAATTTCATACCGAGAATATATGCAAACCTATTCCGGTCTGGTTCGGTATAGAATGAATGCAAATGAAGATTTGTAATCCGTAAGAAAATTGGGAAAAGACATTCATCATACATGGAATGACTCGACTGAAAATTTGATCACATTGAAATGTTCCAAGATATTTGCTATGGACCATTACAAGTAAGAACTAACCACATATACTAAAATTGCAAATAAATGAAAGCACATGATACATTTACAAGGAATACGATGATAAACAAACATGCATTGTCATCAACAATACAAAAAAGCACAAATTGACACCCAGATGGTAAGAAAGGGTAACGGACAACCAAAATTACCTGGAAAAGGCGAAAAGCCTTTGTTCAGTTAAAGAGCAGAGTTCAACAACGAACAGACAAGAAGCAACAAAACTGCACCAACGACAATAAAACAAAAATGCATTGTCATCAACAATACCAAAAAGCAGAAAAACAGAGCATGCATCTACAATGGCCAAAACCAAGAAGTGACTAAGAAAAAAAATCTAAGAAAACCATCGACGGAGGAAAAAACTAAATCAAACCACAGATAATGAAATTGCAAATAAAGGGAAATCCATATAGATGCCAAGAAAGGATACCGCACAACCAAAATTACTTGGAAAAGCCTTTGTTCAGTGTAAGCAGCCATTAAACAAGCATGCAACATCATGAAAAACCCAAAGACACAATAAAACCAAGCATGCATCCAAATTAACCAAGAACCAAAAAGAATAAAGACGCAAAATTCAATCCAAAACGATTGAAGCAAAGAAAAAGCATGAAAGCACACTGACTAAATTTGCAAACCAATGTAAAGATATATATGGTAAATTGAAAAGAAGATTAAAAGAAACCGCAAAGAATAAAAAAACTACCTGGAAAAACAGATGCTCACCACAAAAGCCAAGCTAATACAAACACAGAAAGCTGCAAAAAAAAAAACGCCAACCACCATGGATTACCATAACAGAATGGAAAACAGAAATACACAAAGAGGCGGATGAAGAACTCACCCAGACGAAGAAAACGAATCGAAGAAAAGGTTATTGATTTCTCCTCAGACGTATTTATAGCAGAAGAGGAGGTCTAGGCGGTGGTGGTGTAATCAAGAAATGAAAGCGGTAATGGAGCAATGACATAAGCGCACTGACTGTGGCAACATTGCACATAACCTAGACGACGTCGTTTGGTCGTCCAAACTGGAGCAAAAGTACATAAACCTTTGGTCGTCCATAGCAGCAGAGAAACCTTTGGTCGTCACTTTGTTTGTAAATTTAATAAGGTTACTACCTAATATGATAAGGTACTACAAGGTTAGATTAGTAGTGGTGCGGCAGTTTTTTTTGTAGGTAGTCATGGGGCAGGATAGTGTTTTTGAGGGGTTTTTTTTTGTTTTTTATTTGAAATATTTTTGTTTTCTTACCAGGTTTGGGTCGGGTAATTGAAGGGAAACGAGCTAAATCCCTTCCTCTCTCTCTCTCTCTCTCTATATATATATATATATATATATATATATATATATATATATATATATATATATATATATATATATATAACGTCTCATGTGTGTGTGTAGTATTCCTTAAATTTTAGAATTAGTCATATACATTTTAAAATTAGCCATTTCCGTGTCGTACGACTTGTCCGTGTCTGTGCAACAGTGTACCGGTAAAATGGTTGCGTGACAGATAAATAATCTTTAAAAATGTCGAGGCAAGGAAGGGCAAAATGGGAATTACGACACAATGATTAGATTCCCAAGTGAAGCAATTGAGAAATGGAAGGAAGTAGTAATCAATCGCTTCTAAAGCTTTTCAGTACGCATCTTTGCCTTACCGCTCTGTTTTCCTAGGTAAGATTGCCTATCAGTTTTCAATTACAAACCTTCTTTCTCGTTAATCGCAAGTATTTATGAACTGTCAATCTGATCAAGAGCTTTTCTATTTTTATTTTTTCTCGCTTTTCTTTCATGGATATCGATCCGAATTTCAATGACGTGTTATCAATTTCGTAGATTGATCTGTTCTTGATAAAATTGCTCTAACTTTTCTTCGATTCTTTTGTTGTTCGGGAGTCTTTGTTCTCGCCGATTTTTCAAATGTTCGATTTAAACCGTCTGAGTCAAGTTAAAGATAAAGCTTATTTTAAATGCTAGTATCTTATCTGTAGTTCTAGATAAAACTCACTTTTGTATTATCTTATTTTCTGCTTTGAGTTGATTTTATATTTTCTGATCTTTATCTTTTAGAGTTAGTATTTTATATAAGCAACCGTTAGAAATCGAAATTTCAAGGCCTGCTATTTTGTAGGTGACCAAAGTGGTAGATAACTCAATTATTTTGAACTTTGATTTACCCTCCTCCTTTTGTTTGTTTCAGTTTGGAAGTATACGGGATTTTCTGAAGACGTAAATAACAGTTTTCAACATTCAAAAAAAAAAAAAACAGTTTTCTTTTATTTAGGGAACGTTTTGAGTTTCCTGTTGGTGTGTGTGTTAAAGGGTTCTCTCTGTTATTGTTCCATTTAGGTGTCATAACTTCTTTCATACTTTCAGGTTGCTCTAATCTACCTCTTGCATCTCACCATCAACATCAGTTAGGTAAATGTCTTCCTTTTGTTTTTGTCTCCTTCATTTCTCTGTCTTTTGTCCTTTCCTTCTTTCTTTGCTCTCTACAAGGGAGGGATGTAGGTTGGGAGAAACTATCTATCTTTTATTCCATATTCTCACGAAATCTTGCTTGTACATGTAGAGCCAAGTAAACGAATCGAGTGTTCACGAACGGCGCCGAAATACCATTGCTTTCGTTCGGCTCGCTCATTTACGCTTATCGAATCGAATTTCAACTTCGCTTTTTTACTACTTCGTTTAATAAACGAAATTCACACGAAGATGTTCGCGAACACTCGCTTTAAGCTCGTGAAGATATATTATATATTATACTATTTATATAAATAATAAATATATAAAAAGTTAAAAAGTAAAAACACATATACATTCATCCCAAATTATCCAAATTATTCAGGCTCTGCATTTTTCTTTCAAGTTCGCCGCTTCAAGCCTTCAACCCTAGTAAATTACCGCCGCCGCCGCTCTGAGCTCTCTGCCTCTCCGCCTCTCCGCCTCTCGCCTTCTCCAGTTCTCCCTAAACGCCTGCAGGTATGAATCGTCTTGTAATCGTTTCGTTTTTGGCTGCCAAAGAAACGCTTATTTCATTGTACACCCAAGTAGTGCTTCTGTGCTTGGCTGCTTGCTTGTTGATGTGATTCATATCAATAATCTCTTCTTTCATCTGATATACTTTGTTTACAATTCTTCGATGAATCCGCCACTTGTCTTGGTTAGAAAAAGAATATTAGACGAATATGACTGCAATTCGACGAGAAAGAGGGAGAGCTCGACCTGGGAATATTTAGGCTAAGAAATGAGTGTTTAAAACTCAAATTTTAGTCTTCTAATTTAGGTAATTAGTGAAATTAAAGCTTGGGCTTTAATCTACACTGGGGAACTCATCATCTTCTTAGTGGATCTTCAAGAGATTTGAGCTCTTTTCATGTTTCTCATTTAATTAAGGTATAATTCCGTTTTTGATTAATTTATTATTTTAAGGGTTATTAATGGCTCTAGTTGGTGGAAATCGCTTGGTTATATGGGCTGATTGATTCTGTAAAAAACACTCTGTTCAATGATTTTTCAGGTTTGTAATCTTTCACCATCCCAGCCCTACTTCCTCACCGGATTAACGCACAACTTTCATGTCATTAATCATATCTTCTTAATAATGGCTTTGCTTGTACTTGAGAGGCTGCAATAAATTTTGAGTTCAAATTGGAATTTTTTATACTGCTTGAAATCTTCCAATGAAGCTCTATTGAGGTGCCTGAGTAGGGGCAGATGATGGAACCGCCATATTGACACAATTATCTTTTATTTGAAATTTGTAGGATCATCCATTGCTTTTTTTGATAAAGTGATAAATCGATCCACTTCTTTTTCTTTTTATGTTGAAGCAGGGGATTAAAACGACAAATTTACTCTAATATTTTACTCTTGAGGATATGCAAAAAAATTAATTTTTTTCTCACTGGGGCCTCAAATAGTCTATATTGGGCATGTAAGAGATTTTTTGTTTGTTCATGTGGGTTGCCATCTTGCATCTTTGTTGTTATTTTGGATTAGTAGCACAACTTGGTATTAATGTTTCCGACTCTCGAGGACCGGTATGTTGAAAAGATATATCTTTAATGCTCACCTAACAAATTCTGTTTCTATCTATACATCTGGAAATGTATGATGAAAGTTGTGGAATCCATCAGCATATTAGAAATAATGAAGTTATGCTTCTAAATATGATGGTTATTCAGTTTATAGCTGATTTGATCTCAGAAAGGTACATCTCATCAAATGAGTAATCATCTAAGAACTCACGCTTATTACGCATATAGGCTTTAGTTGTTGAGAGGGCTTAATGGAGAAAAAACTGTTGTTTTGCATGAGTTTCGTTTCTTGAAGTAATACTTGCTTCAGTTGCTTGTATCCGCAATACATCTTTCTATTGCTTTGAAGTAAATTATTATGTTTTGTCTCGATAGATATAGTTGATGAATGAATTCTTTGCATCAGCATTTGACTTGATTGTTATGAAGATCAGGAGGAAATGGATTTGTCATATATTGAAAGGGACTATTATGGCATTTGCTTAGGTAACTGGTGTAGGTTTCTTATTTCTGTAACCTATAGAATAGGTTGGATAAAAGACTACTATCATATATTCATATGAGTTCAGATTTGTCTTTGCTCTTTCCAATCTTTTTGTGCCGTCATCACCCTTCTAGATTTGCTACTTATATCTCATAATTCAGGCCCTTGAGAGAGTTTTTCAGCTTCTTGAGCCTATTACAAAAGTTAGCCAAGTCATTTTATTCCTTCTCTTGTGATTAAGCATTCACAAGAGAAGGGATCTTTACATACTGCATTAAAGTAACAAATTTCAACAGATTCAAAGCAAGCACAGTAGGCAAAGGGACAGTCTCTATCTTCCCGGCAATTAGTAGTATAACTACAGAACTCATCTGTTAAGATATTCCTCCTTGTATTCACAAAACCAGCTGCAGACCTCGACCTTGACCTCGAGAGAGTATAACTACAGACCTCGACCTCGATTAATTGCTTTTCTTCGGTTAATGTAGTAGTACTAGTTCCATCTGCAATATACACACTGTATTACAAGTACAATTCATAAACACTGGGCCGGCAAAGGGATTACAGATTTGGTGTTAGAACCTTACGTTGTACACATAATATCTGTAGATTTTCCACCTAGTTCAATATCTTGTTGTGTGCCAAACTGATTGTGCGATAATCATTCTGATTAGGTGCTAGTCTATCCGTATTGATAATGTCCCTTTACTCGCACTTATGAATAAGGAGATTTCATAACTAAACACCGAGAATGATTGAACTGCTTTTAGGTCACATCCCACTACTGGCCGCTGATCTTATTAGCAACAATATCAAATGCACCAACTCTCCAGGCTTCGCTTCAACGCCCTAAAAGCTTTCATCTTAAAACCTAGCATCATCCGAACAACCGTTTCTGTCTGCCATCTCTCAACAAAATCCGTTGAAGAAGAATGGAACGACGCATGGGAAACAGCCTGGTTACCGGAAGATCTATCGGGCAAGAATCGAGCCCCATGGGAAACCGATGTAAACTTCTCCCTCACTGAAACATCCCAATCTGGTTCCAACACCACCAACAACTCCGAAATGGTTGTACCCTCTGACATTGATTCTGAAACCAAGGCATTTGTAGAGGATATGACCGACAATTGGGAACAAAGGAAGGGCAAACCGGTAACTAATACCACGGATAAACAAGGTACGGTGAAAAAAGATGGAGATGGCAGTGAGACGGTATCGTCGTCCTTGCACTATAGGTTGGAGGATATGAAGAGGGATTATAGATTGAAGAAGCAGAGAATTCATGCTGGGCTTTGGATGAAGGAGATTGAGAAGATGGAGGAAGCTAAATTGGCTGATTCATATGCTGGTGGTGGCGGTGGCGGTGATGATATTGATAAATTGCTCGATAGTTGTTCAGAGTGTGATTCTTCCCTTCTTTATAGTTTTAATACTCTAAACGTGTTCTTTGCTTTAGTAAAAATGATTGACTCGCCACATCGTTTCACTATACATTTTACGAGCCATTGATGATGGTGGGACACATTGGTATGATTGACACCCCTTGATCAAAGCTCATAAGTGGCTGCAAGCTTGTACTTCTGCTGAATTTTGATTCTTGATATCTTTAAATCAAAGTTCATTGAACATTTTATGTAGTCTTTAGTTCAAATCAATAAAATAAAAAACACAATGTAAATTGTAAGATTTATTAAGTGAAAGTTTGAGTCTAGTGTTGTTTCAATGATTGCAGGATTTTCGATGCTGGAAATAATGATGTAAACAATGGGAAGAATATTCCTGGCATGGAAATGAAAAATAAACCTGATGGTTGGGAAACAACAGCTAAAGGTCCAGATGGAAGCATCTGGGAGATGTCACAAAGAGAAGAAGACATCCTACTCCAAGAATTTGAGCGCCGTATCGCTTATAACAAATTTCAGGTTTTGTGCTCGTCTTTCATTCTCCTGATCAACATTTCCATGGAACATTAGAAATTCTGTGATGTTTGTTTCCCTTAGATTTTTAGGGGTTTCTATTGGCATCACGAATTTGCTTCAAACACCACAATTGCTTCATGCACCACATGTTTTTTGGATTATTTATTTTGTGGGAGGAAAGTCGGTGACGGTGACGTTTCTACCCCGCTTCAAACACCACATGTCTACCCCAAATTTTTTTTACATGTGGTGAGTTAAGAGTAATTTTGTGGTGCCAAGAGAAAAAAATCAAATAATGTGGTGTCAAAAGTAGGGTTTTGGTGCCAATAGAAGCCACCTATTTTTATTGGTCACTGTTATCGACACCAAAGTTAATCTATCCTGGTACCACACCTTGGGAAAAATTTGACATTACAAAAGTTGAATGTCATTATGATGCCCCGAGAGTAGATTCGATGTGTTGCCAATAATAACCGCCATTTTTAACACTGGCTTCTGTAGTTCTGTACGTAAAAAAAAAGAAAAGGAAAATGGCATGGATTGTTTATCTTTCGTCTATTTACATAGTCTTTTTGAGTCCAGATAGGCTGATAATTAACATCAATTTCACCATTTCATAACTCTCTGTCTGGAAATATTGTTTGTTTGTGGATATAATAGCTTACACTGCTCCGTATATGTATGTAATGTCGTATTATGCAGATAGCGAGTTTTATAAAACAGCACATATTTAGCAGAAGGAGGCCAATTGATGGATGGAAGTACATGATAGAGGAGATTGGACCGAACGCAAAGAAAGGGAAGGGAAGTGTTTCAAGGCAAGCTAGTGTATCTGATTCAGCAACACAGCCTTTTAAGGAAGAGAAGATGATACCTACTCGAAATAACGCACCTTCCAACGCCTACCGAGGAAGGTAGAAGAGCTCCATGCAAGGCCGTTCGTTCCTGTGTAATCGGGATTGGTTGCAAAGCATCTCGGGTATATTAGGTGGATTAGCTTACCAAAAATGTAAGAAAATTTGGTTAGATTTTTTGAACTGAATTTGGGTATGATCTTTTGAGCCATGCTGGTATTTTAGCTTAAGTAAAAAGATAAAAGTATACCTATAATACACTATATGGTACTGGACATGGAGATATGCTTAGCCTCACGAATGTATTACTAATTTAGAGAAAGTTGATGAAGTTAAAAATCAACTTATGGAATGTTGGATGTGAAATCGATTTTCGTAAAATCGATTTTTTTTGGTTGCTCGAATCGTCTTTCAAAAGACTGATTCAGTGTGATGTATGGTAAATTGGTAATTATTGTGTGTCGGTTATGATGCACCGACACTTTAATCTAATCGTCGTGTCTCGACATAAGACACACGACACGCCCGACACCGTGTCCGACACGTGTCGGATGATTAAATTAATATTATTTAAAATTTAAATATGACACGTTTTCGATAGACTGTCGACACTCTCTGACACATCACCGACACTCTTGAACTCAGTTTTTAATTTTTTTTTTAATTCAAGTTTTCATCAATGGAAATTAGAAAAGAAAAACTCAAATCTATCCAATCGTCAACCCAAACCGAACTAACCCAAAACCTAAACTAATTGAAACCCAAATTTTTTGGGTTGGGTTTTGAATTCAACTAAAAACATTTTGGGATGGTTTTTTTTTTTTTTTCCTCGGTTGACCCAACCCAACCCGATATATATATATATATATATTCTCATCCATAGTAAATTAAATTATCATCATACTCATTGTTATCACTTCATTTTCAATTTCTGTCTACGATTCTTTGACATTTCTTCGGAAAAAAAAGAATCCATGTATGTTTTTTTTTTTTTTTGTATGACTATTTCAAATATGATTATTATTTCTATATGTTGTTGAATTTTTAATTATCAAATTTTAACGTAATTTTTCCTAAAAATTGTTTCATTAATATTATTGATATGAACATATGGTATGGAACTCGAATTTTGATATATACATGTGTGTGGATTTTATATCATAAAAGTTCTATTATAGTTGCATATTTTATGGATGAAAACCCGAAACTCAACTCAAACCAACCCATTGGGTTTTATAGTCAATTGGTTTGGTTTGTGTTAGTTTTTTTTGAACTAACCCGACTTATATTATGTAAAAACACAACAAAGTCGACCCAACCCAACCCAAGCTAGAAATGTTAAAATACACGATTTTCATTTTTATAATAATTAAACAAATAATGCGCCGTATCAAGTTTATATGTTTTTTTGTTGATAAACAATCATTTTTATAATTTGCAATATTTTGAAAGTCGCGAACACAATATCTTTTGGCAACGTATAAATGTCGAATATCTATTTTAGATATTCATAGAGTTTATGTAATATCTATCTTATTTTGTCTAGTTTTTCAAATGTTTACGAATAATTTTTTGATGAATTGAATTTATTTACAATATATATATATATATATATATATATATATATATATATATATATATATATATATATATATATATATATATATATATATATATAACGTGTCTGCGGTGTGTAGTGTCCTTAAATTTTAGAATTAGTAATATAAATTTTAAAATTAGCCATTTTTAAATGTCGCATTTACTTCATCCAAATGCTCATGCAAATATAGTGTACATCAAAAATGGTTACATGACAGATAAATAATCTTTAAAAATGTCAGAGGCAAGGAAGGGCAAAATGGGAATTACGACACAATGATTAGATTCCCAAGTGAAGCAATTGAGAAATGGAAGGAAGTAGTAATCAGCTGCTCTAAAGCTTTTCAGAGTATGCATCTTTGCCTTACCGCTCTGGTTTCTAGGTAAGATTGCCTATCGAGCTTTCAATTACAAACCTTCTTTCTCGTTAATCGCGGTATTTATGAATCATCAATCTGATCAAGAGCTTTTTATTTTTATTTTTACGTCTTTGCTTTCTTTCATGGATATCGATCTCAATTTCAATGACGTGTTATCAATTTAAGTAGATTGATCCGTTCTTGATAAAATTGCTCTAACTTTTCTTCGGATTCTTTGGTTGTTTGGGAGTCTTTGTTGTTTTTTGCCGATTTTTCGTTGTTTAGATTTAAACCGTCTGAGTCAAGTTAAAGATAAAGCTTATTTTAATGCTATTATCTTATCTGTAGTTCTAGATAAAGCTCAGTCTTTGTATTATCTTATTTTCTGTTTGAGTTGATTTTATATTTTCTGATCTTTATCTTTTAGGAGTTAGTATTTTATATAAGCAGCCGTTAGAAATCGAAATTCTGCGTCTGCTATTTTGTAGGCTGACCAAAGTGGTAGATAACTCAATTATTTTGATTATCTTTATCTTTTGTTTGTTTCAGTTTGGAAGTATACGAGATTTTCTGAAGTCGTAAATAACAGTTTTCAACATTAAAAAAAAAAAACAGTTTTCTTTTATTTAGGGAACGTTTTGAGTTTCCTGTTGGTGTGTGTGTTAAAGGGTTCTCTCTGTTATTGTATTTCCATTTAGGTGTCATAACTTCTTTCATACTTTCAGGTTGCTCTCATCTACCTCTTGCATCTCACCATCAACATCAGTTAGGTAAATGTCTTCCTTTTGTTTTTGTCTCCTTCATTTCTGTGTCTTTTGTCCTTTCCTTCTTTCCTTGCTCTCTACAAGGGAGGGATGTAGGTTGGGAGAAACTGTCCATCTTTTATTCCATATTCTCACGAAATCTTGCTTGTACATAGAGGTGTTAAATGAACCGAGTGTTCACGAAACGAGCCGAAATTTCAGGCTGCTGTTCGTTCGAAGATGCTCGTTCGAGTATCTTTATCGGCCAAATTCGTTCTCGTTAATAAACGAGATTATACGAGTATGTTCGCGAACACTCGTTTAAGCTCGTGAACATATATTATATATTATATTATTTATATAAATAATAAATATATAAAAAGTTAAAAAGTAAAAGCAGCACATAATTTCCGTTTGTTTAGGGGTGGAGTTTTTGGAGTTTTTGAGAGTTTTTTGGAATAAAGTAATTGAAGTAATGATTAGAAAGTTGATGGGGTAAAATAAAGTAGAATGATTGGTGTTGATTATGAAATGATTGGTGAAATAAAGTAGAATAATGAATAAAATAATGGTAAAAAATGTAATAAAGTTGATAAAGTGAAATGATGAGAGATGATTTAATATTTTTTATTTGTAGTTGAAGATTTGAGTGGTAGGAGAATTGTAAAAAATGATTGGTGATGTGATGTTAAAAAAACTTCCAAAAAAAAAACCATATTGCAAAACAAACACAAGCATATACATTCTCCCCAAATTATCCAAATTATTCAGGCTCTGCATTTTTCTTTGAAGTTCGCCGCTTCAAGCCTTCAACCCTAGTAAATTACCGCCGCGGCCGCTCTGCTCTGCCTCTGAAGTGTGAGCTCTCTGCCTCTCCGCCTCTCCGCCTCTCGCTTCTCCCTAAACGCCTGCAGGTATGAATCGTCTTGTAATCGTTTCGTTTTTGGCTCGTTTTTGGCTGCCAAAGAAACGCTTATTTCATTGTACACCCAAGTAGTGCTTCTGTGCTTGGCTGCTTGCTTGTTGATGTGATTCATATCAATAATCTCTTCTTTCATCTGATATACTTTGTTTACAATTCTTCGATGAATCCGCCTCTTGTCTTGGTTAGAAAAAGAATATTAGACGAATATGACTGCAACTCGACGAGAAAGAGGGAGAGCTCGACCTGGGAATATTTAGGCGAAGAAATGAGTGTTTAAAACTCAAATTTTAGTCTTCTAATTTAGGTAATTAGTGAAATTAAAGCTTGGGCTTTAATCTACACTGGGGAACTCATCATCTTCTTAGTGGATCTTCAAGAGATTTGAGCTCTTTTCATGTTTCTCATTTAATTAAGGTATAATTCCGTTTTTTGATTAATTTATTATTTTGAGGGTTATTAATGGCTCTAGTTGGTGGAAATCGCTTGGCTATATGGGCTGATTGATTCTGTAAAAAACACTCTGTTGAACGAGCCGAGCTCGAGTTCGGGCCTGTTCGCGAGCTTAAGTATTCACCTCTATTTGCTTAAGTTTAGAATGCTTCTTCCATGTTGATACAAATATGAAGGGTTTAAGCCCAGACGAGTCTTCAAACGCAATGAGAGAAAGACATGGGAATGTCACTTCCCAATATTTTCATCATAGCCCGAACACCATTGAATTCTGCCATGACTAATTATTCTTTCATCTTGATGTTCTTGAGGCATCACCATGAGTCCTTTTAACTATATCATTCTGTCCATAAGCCATAGAATGGATGAATTGATTTTTCCTTACCTCGACTCGATAGTGATACATTGATCCGTTAAATCATAAAGTTCACAGCTTAGCAAGTTCTCCTTCAACAAATCCATATCCTTGTTACCCCATTACTTTGTACAATGTATATGAACTTCCACTCATGGACCGCGTAAGTGCTGCAATTTTTTTTAATGTTTTAACTGTTTCCGTTAGAGTAAACTGAGTACCTACAGTTAGGGTTGATTATCATAAGCTAATGTATACATTCTTAACCTTGTGTACTTTGGAGCATCACTCAGTCTAAGTTTCTTTAACTGGGTTTTTAACTATTACCTTCCCTTTATTAACTTATTTTTCTAGTTCTTTATTTACTGGCTTCCGCTTATATTAATTGTGAAAAATGCCGTTGTCCATCTTGATCCATTTTTGTTGTAATTTGATCGTTGTACATAGGCGTAAGGTACTTGATAAAAAAGAAATGGAGTTGAACACTATCAAGGATGCATTCGATCGGGTTTCAAAGACGCAGAAGTTGTCATATACAAAATCCCAAGAAATGGTAGAACAACTTGCTGCTGAAATAGTACAGGCCCTTTCGAGTACAGTCTAACGATGATGTGATGACCGATCACGAGTTGATCCTCAATGAATTGAAAGCCAAACTGAAGGAAATCGCTCCACTTGGCCAGCTTGAAGCTGTACAAAAGGAATTGAATGTTGCTTTAAGCAAATACCCGAAGCTGGTTGAGAAATCATTCAATCCTGATATTGCAAAGGCTTATAGGAACATAGATTTCGATAATCAAACCGTCAAACAAGTTATCGCCAGCCATTTTTACAGGGAAGGCCAGTTTGAGCTTGCTGATTGCTTCGTAAATGAAGCTAAAGCACCGGAAGCTTGAATCTTTAAAGGCTGCCTTTTTTGAATGTATCAAATACTCGAATACATGAAGTCACGAAACCTGGAACTCGCTCTGAAATGGGCTGCTAGCAACCAAGAAGAGCTCAAAAAAATGGGTTCAGACATCGAACTGAAACTTCACCGTCTTCAGTTTGTTGAGATTCTACAGAACAACGGTAGAGATGAAGCCCTCAAATATGCAAGAAAGTTCTTAGCCCCATTCGCGGATAGTCATATCATCGAATTCCAGAAGCTAATGGGCTGTCTTTTATGGGCTGGGCGGCTTGATTCTTCACCATACGCCGGATTGCTATCTCCAACACACTGGGATAAATTATCTGAAGATCTGATTAAGCATTTCTGCAACTTAATGGGCCAATCATTCAAAAGCCCGTTAAGCGTAACGATTGCTGCTGGAGTCCAAGGTTTACCAACACTTTTGAAACTAATGAATGTAATTGCAGGAAAGAAGCAAGAATGGCAGTCCATGAAACAGTTACCTGTTCCGGTTGAATTAGACCGTGATTTTCAGTTTCATTCGATCTTTGTTTGTCCTGTAAGCCGTGACCAAGGAAGCGAAGAGAACCCACCAATGCTGTTGTCTTGTGGACATGTACTGTGCAAGCTGTCGATCACGAAGCTGTCCAAGAACAGCACGAGGCCGTTCAAATGTCCTTATTGCCCTTCTGAGGTGGAGATTAGTCAATGCAGACAGTTGTATTTCTGATTTTGCGTGATCGAATTAATGTTTAGCTGATGCTATTGTTGTGGTGGTGTTTATTATATAACCAGCTAAGTAAGCTAAATGACTAAATTAGCACTGTTAAAACATTGATTTCTGTATGGTTTTATTATTAAGCTCCCTTTGTTGTCTGTGAATATCTCTCTCTGTGGTTGTATGTATTTTCAATCTTTGTAAGACTTCTTGTGAATAAATAATTCTTTTGGCAGGTTTAGTTGCACCACAGTGTTTTTGTACCATGACATCATAATGATCAGAAACGAGAATCGAATATCACCTGATTGATGTGACAATCGACCATCCGGCTGAAAGTCGATTATGAACAACCGACACACCATTATAGTTCGCACACTCCCTCGCAAAATTATAGTTCGCACACTCCCTCACAAAAGAATTTATAAAGTTTGTGTGTAAAATCATAAATCAAGTGATCAGTTTAATTCAAGCATTAAGATCAAATTTTAGGACACAACAACTCAAAAGATTTAATTTTTAATCCCTACTCATCCCTAGATCATCTTTTAGGTATCAATTTCGTTATTCCATCACATAATTTAGCTATAGTAAATTTAGCTACTCATAATGAAATCAAGAACGCAAAAAACCAAAAATAAATTGGTAAATGACATGATAAGAAGCTGAATATAATTACCACAAAAAGATTGAAGCAATCCACCACTCGAATCGTCATTTCGTTGTGTTGAAATCACACAATAAAATAATTAAACTGATGCTGTTGTTCTTGGGAAATTTTTCAGCCAAAAGAAATAAAATCTGTTCTAATAAAAACAAGGAGAACGGCGGCTGCCAGAAAAAAAAAAAAAACTTTTTTTTATATGTCTAAACTGTGTGTTGAAATTTGACTAAGTGGCTTTTTATAATAAAGTAGCTGTAAAAGTAAAAGTGGGAAAAACTGTATCTCATTCCATTTAGATAATCCTTTATATAAGTCCACTGCTACAATGTGAACACAGATTACGTTGATGGCGAATAAATCTTGATTGAGCGTTACATAATAACTTAAAGATAATCGTCGTTGGGCTTTGTGAAGGCACATAATAGTATTTTCCTTCAACACTCCCCACATGCCAAGTCAAAGCGAAATGGTGCATGGATCGTTGCTCGTTAAACCTTGCCAAGAATAAAACCAGTGGGACAAAATAAAACTTGGTCAAAGGAAAAAAGCACAACGCACCTTTAATCTTTAAGGATAACATGTGTGTATTAGACTCCCCCTGAGGTCTATATCTCCCCCCCTGATCCTTACACCGATCAAGGAAGCTTTGAAAGCCTTCGCATTCCTATATTTTTCACATGTTCCTCAAATATTGCTTTAGGCAGTGACTTGGTAAACAAATCTGCCACATTCTCCTCAGACCTTACTTGATTCACTTGAATCTTGAGGAGAGCTTGTTGTTGCTGGTTATAGAAAAACTTTGGTGATATGTGTTTTGTGTTGTCACCCTTGATATAACCAAGCTTCATCTGCTCGATGCAAGTTTGCATTATCTTCATAAATGCAAGTAGGCTCTTCATGGTGGAACTTAAACCACTTTGTCCTCGAATATGTGTAATGATGGACCTTAACCATATACACTCACGAACCGCCTCATGTAGAGCAATAATCTCGAGTGGTTCGAGGAGGTAGCCACAAGACTTTGCTTGGTTGATCTCCAAGATATCGCCGTGTTCCCAATGGTAAATACATAACCGGTTTGGGAACGACCTTTATGTGGGTCGATAGATAGATACAGGGTCTGCAAAACCCAACTAATACATTGTTTGGGGTTTCGAGTAGTAGGGGTGGCGATTTATTGTCGACATTTTCTTTAGGGGTTGTATTTTCATTTACGGTCCCTCTTGTCTTTGTGTAGGGAAAAAATAGGCCCAAGTCAATGGTTCCTTTTAGGTATCGAAATATGTTTTTAATACCATTCCAATGACGCTGCGTTGGCGCGGAGTGAATCTAGCTAACAAGTTCACTTGAGAATGCAATATCTGGGTCGAGTACATTGAGCTAAATACAATAATGCGCCTATTGCACTTAAGTAGGGAATTTCAGGCTCCCAATAGCTCTTCGTCATCTTCCTTTGGGCGAAATGGATCTTTCTTTATGTCCAAACTTCGACCGATCATGGGAGTGCTAACAGGTGCACTTTGTCCATATTAAATCGCTGAGCATCTTTTGGACATATGCGGTGGGTGGATAAGTATTCCACAAGCTCGGTGTTCTAGTTCAAGGCCTAGACAAAACCGAGTTTTCCCAAGATCTTTCATCTCAAATTCGATTTCAAATAGCTCGCGGTTTCTCTTATTTCATTAAGAGTACCTATTATGTTCATATCATCATCGATATATCTTGCTACAATTGCAAATCCGAACTTGTTTTCTTTATGAATACGCAGGGGCATAGTTCATCATTCTTATATCCTTTCCCAATCAAGTAGTCACTTAGGCGGGTATACCACATCCGCCGGATTGTTTTAATCCGTAAAGTGAGCGTTTCAATCGATTACAAACGCACTCCGTGGTTTGAGTCACTTGACTTGGGCAATGAAAGACCATCGAGCACTTTCATGTATATCTACGAATCAAGATCCCCATAGAGATATCTTTGTAACCACATCCATGAGTCGCATTTCCAATCCTTCGAAACAACTAAACTAACTAGGTAACGGAAAGTTATTACATCCATTACAGAGAGAGTATGTCTCCTCATAGTCAATTCCAGTATGTTGTGAGAAACCTTGCGCCACAAGGCGAGCCTTGTACCTTAGGACTTCATTCTTCTCATTACGCTTTCGACAAATACCCATTTATGTCCTACAGTGCTTTACACTTGGTGGTTAGCAGCACTACCGACCAAATACTGCCTCTTTGTCGAGAATCTAGTTCTGCTGGATTGCTTCTTTCCATTGAGGCCAATCACTCTTTTTGTTGACATTCTCGCAGCAGAGCGTGGTTCGACATCATCGTGCTCTATGATTTCTTGAGCAACAATGTATGCAAATATATCATCAATGTGCATGGAAGATCTTTCCATCAACTCGTATGCACTCTCATAATCCATTGAGATTTCTTTGTTCTCTGGAATCAATTCAAACATCGGAGCGTCCTCCAGTATTGATTCATGGACATAATCATGTCGAGAGATAATCTCATGAGAGGATTCTCACATTGATGATTAATGGGTCGGATTGTGCCTTACTCACCCTCTTCTTCCTTGGGTGAGTATCGGTCGAACCAAGTGGTCTCCCTCTTCCTTTTTGCAGCGTACGGCCTCATCCACACCTCCACTAAGTGTGGTCGCAATGCCTTTAGCTACAACATTGTGCCCCTTTTTTGGGGACTTCTAACCTTGCGAGCACGTTTGCACGGGTATATGTGATCTTGTCACTTTAGCAATATCGAGAACGATCGGCATCGAATGCGCTCGTTACGAAGATTAAGTATTCTTTGCACTTCACTTTCACTTTGTGAGGTGCGGGGATCAAAATGAGACTGAGTGGGGACAAACCACGACAATTCTGTCGTTCCTTTAGAAAATCCTTTTTCTTATCTCCCCTAACGACGGGAAGACAGGTCTCATCAAAGTGACAATCCGCAAATCTTGCGGTAAATAGATCGCTTTGTCAAAGGTTCCAAATAGCGGATAATAGTTGGGGATTCATATCCAACATAAATACCTAATCGTCTCGAGGACCCATTTTAGTGCGCTGTGGAGGCGCAATAGGCACATATCTTTGCACAACCAAATATGCGTAAGTGTGAAATATCAGGCTCATATCCAGGTAACCAAGCGGGTACGCGAAAAATGGTTGGCTAGCGGTGGTCCAAAACGAATAAGTAAAGCTGCGTGCAATATTGCATAACCCCAAGCGAGATAGAGGCAAGTTGGTGCGCATAACCAATGCCCTGGCCACCATCTGTAGCCTTTTGATGGTGGCTTCGCGAGACCATTCGTGTATGCACATGGGTACGAGGATGTTCTACGTCAATCCCGATAGACATGCAATAATCATCAAATGCTTTTGATGTGAACTCTCCAGCGTTATCAAGCCTTATAGACTTGATAGGGTGATCGAGGTGGTGAGCCCTTAAACGCGTATAATCTGTGCTAAGAGTTTTGCAAATGCAAGATTCCTTGTGGACAATAATGCGACGTGTGACCCGACCGTGTCGAGGCATCCACCGAACCATAAAATACTTGAATGGCCCGCGTTCGGATGGATAGGTCCACATATATCACCTTGTATTCTTTGTAAGAATGGAATGTTTTGTTTCATGTCTTTAGCATAGGAAGGTCTCGATCCTGTTTTTGCTAAAGAGCGAGCTTTGCAAAATGATTGGTGTGCCTTGAAATGGTCAATGAGGAAGAGGATATAACTCATCCGGTGCTTGAGGCGACAATGGTCGCTTTGAAACAACACTACTTTGGACACTTTGCATTGTGTCGGATTTTTGTCCCATTTTGTTTTTCCTCGAAAGAAGGGATGTCCGTGTGAGTTCTTTAAAATACGGATCATCATATCTCGACCAGGGTGTCTCTAGCGATCATGCCAAAGCTGTATGAGTCGTCGGTTGTCCCAAATTTCATTGTTGGTGTGACAAGATAGGATTCAATAATCCGAATAGTAGTAATATATAATCCATTAGATTGACTCATAAGCTTTTCTAGTATGCGTTTCCTTCCACATTCATTTGTGGTAATAAACAAATATTCAGTTCCATTCTCACAAAGTGAGTTTCCAAATGATAACCGTTGTACGAATATCTTTGAAACTTAACAAGGTTCGATTGGCTCTGGGTGCATATAGGCGTTTGTGACTTTTATCGTTGTGCCGTTAGGCATCAAAATGTGGCATTTCTGCGCCCTGTATTACTTGTGATGATCCAATCATCGTAGTCACAGAGATGAATTACATGGAATTAACTCGACAAATAATTGTCTATTCCTTAAGATAGTGTGTGTGGTTCCACTATCACCTAAGCACTCTATTTCTCCTCGATTCATTCCTACATTTAAATTAGATGAGGTTAAAAAGTCGAAGACATAACTCATATTCTTTAGAGTTTTTCGATGGAGATAGAATGATATGCTTTTCATCCCGATATATATGTTTATTGTATGGTAGATGTATTGCTTTACACCTTAATAGTGCTATTTTCGAACCATGTATATACTGGTAAATAAAATCGAATAAAATTCAATACTTCAGAATAAAATCCGAAATTTATTAATAGGCCAACGAAAATCAAAAATAAAAGTCTCGTACATCAAAATCCAATTCAACAAACCATTATTCAAATGAACTTTAAGACCAAAATAGTCTAATTAAAAATAAGGCATTCCGCCTTCACAATGTTCTTGGAAAAATAAATAAATAAGCAAAGCGAGATCAATCAAAGTCCGGAACATCCATTGGTAGAAAGCGGGGTTCTTGTTGCTATTGAAGTCTGCAATTGTGAGGTTGACATCGATTGTCATTGCCTCCATCTTCCGTATATAGTGGGCCTCTTGTTCTCTGATTCCCTATACCTCTTGTAATTGGTCGCTACTTTGTTACTTGCTTGGCGGCGGTATTATACCAATGCCCAATAACTCCACACCTATAGCAAGGTTCAGTTCCAACTCTCTCCCTTTTTTCTTGAGGGTTCTTAGGTGCCTTTTGCACCTTAGCCTTAGGACCACCATGGCCACTAGGACCATCACCACCATTTCTGCGCCATACATTAGGGGGACCTCCACGGCCCATACTACGGCCCCTGGGTCCCTTTCCACGTGGTGCATTGTTTCCACGTGGGTAAGGCTCAAAGACGTCCAACTCCCTTTTCTTTGGGGTTCTTTCCACCTTTCATCTTGCCATAGTTAACCTCGTGAATTTTCTTTGTCCCAAAGAGTCCAGCATTATTATTCATGAGAACTTGATCATGCCGCTCAGCCACTTGCAGCATGTTGATCAATTTGTGAAAGGTCGTAATATTTTTCTTGTCGTACTCCAGCCTATACTGGTTTGCTAGTATAAGTGCTGAAGTAGGAAAAGTGGAAAGAGTCTTCTGGATCATATCATCTTCTCAGAGTTCCTTTCCACGAGAATTTGAGGCGTGCTCTAAGACGCAACATGTCCTTGTTGAATTGGTCTACCCTTTGTAGTCAAGCAAGCGGATTTCATTCCACCGAGCGCATAGATTACGGGAGTAAAGTGTCATGAATGTTCCCAAAACGTCCTACTGGGCATCCTACGCTTCTTTGGGTGTTTTCAATCGAAGGTACTCCCAGCGTAAGCTAGAGTCAATATGTCGCCTCAAGAACATTAGGGCATTTGCTTTTACTTTAGCAGATGGGTCGTCCCTAGGGTCGGTGGGTGTTTTGATAGTGAGAGTGTAGTCCTTTGCAACAAAGGCCATTTCCACATCTCAAACCCAATGGTGGTACTCAATTCCTTACGAGTCCAAGATTTCAAATTGGTCGAGTTGTATCGACCATCTACATAAACAAGAGTGAAGAGCATATTAATTATGTAGTCATAAGACATCCACAATAATTAATTTCCAAGAGTGTGAATTGGATCACGATGCCATGGTACATAATGGTCACTCATTTTTTTCGATGCTTTGTGAAGATACTTTATCACATTGATTGTTTTGTACTTAGTATATAACGCCTATGAAATTTCTTTATCATAGGATGACATATAATCTTATTTATAAGGCAATCAACATATAATTATTATGCTCAATTTGAAATTTCGGGCAAACATAAAGACATAACATTTTTCATGGCAACATGCATATACATATCAAATTGGCCAAATTTCAAAATGTAGTTGATTTTCAATGTCCCAACAAGACTTTGAAACTCATATAGCTTATATAACACAGTCAATTTAGATGCATGAACAAAAATTAACACAGAAATTCAAACTTAGGCAAACTCCTACCGCAAGAAAATCAATGCACAAATTGACCTAAAACCATCTACATTCAACACTTGTATACCTTCTTCAACATGCTTTCCCGAGAAAAGCAACACACAGTTGCTTCTGATGATTATTATATTCAATGTATTTCTGCTGTTATTATTATTCAAAAAACTCAAAACAGCAAGAAACAAACTAAAAAAACAAATACTGCTGCTTTAATATTATTTGCAGGACCCAATTTAATACTATCAAATTATGGCAAGACAAATTAGTTAAGAAGATGAAAATTCTACCTGCCTCTTTCTTAGTTATTTGACGAAATTTCAAGTTGCCAATAGGGTCTCAAAGCAGCACACAAATTAAATTGTTGAGCCCGAAAAAAATCATACATGCAAAAGGAAAAGATCGAATTTTGACATATGTTAAGCACTTACCACTAAATTATCTCCCAAATTTTCTCGTTACTGATGGTTGTATGGCGGCGGGAAGGAGGAAAGAAGGCAGTGGTGGCGGGTCAAGGCGGCGAAGAGCTTTTTCAAGGAAACTGACCGGAAAGTGCGAGAGCTTTTTCAAGAAATCCGACCGAAAAATATTCGAGTTGACGAAGAAAAGCAATCTCCTCCGGCTGTAGCAAACGGGCACACAAATGATGGCGATCAACGGCGGTCTGTTTTCGTCTTCAACCTACACAATCGATTCTGCTTCGATAAGCACCGCTGTCGATCTTTCCGGTGGTGTCAATAAATCGGATGTATTCCGTGCGAATCCAAGCTGCGCTCTCTAATTTTCCATTTGCGCCTCTCAAAGTATCATCTCAAGAGGCCGCAGTAACTTTTCAATCGCCGGTTCCAGCTTCCAAGGTAATTAGTTTGACTTTACTTTATTGCAGATCCAAGAGACTGAAGAATCGATGAGGCTTAAAGATATGACTTCGTCTTCAACCGTGGGTGGTAAATGTGTGTGTGTGGTGCAAAGAAGATCTGGGCGGCGCCGACAGTCAATTTGGCGGCGGCGCTCAATTAGGTTTTTTTTTTTTCCGAGCTACGTCGCGATAACGTGTAAAAAGTAAAAGTGGGAAAAGCGATCTCATTCCATTGGATAATCACTTTATATAAGGTCACTGATTCTGAATGAACACAGATTACGTTGATGGCGATAAATACTGATTGAACGTTACATAATAACCGAAAGATAATCGTCATTGGCTTTGACGAAGGCACATAATAGTATTTTCCTTCAACAGTAGCCGACTTCCGTAATATTTTTCCGGAAATTTTCCCAAAAAATAAGGTAAATTACGTCTCAATTAGATGTCTTCACATGGGTGTGGTCCCCACTAATTCCAATATTATGCTTCTCGTCTTTTTCCTTTAATTCCAATTGATGAATGTTGCTGCATTAAATGTCCAGCCAATAGGGAGTGGCCACCTGTTTACTTTTCCATCACCATTTGACTTTTTTTTTAAATTTTATTTTGCCAACGGACGACATACTGGGGCTTCGCTCCATATTGAACATCAATGTTGGGATCCCATAAAACTGAATAATAATTTATTTATTTTTCTTTTGATCGTCAAATTTGAATTTCGTGTCATTTCATCATACGAACTCGGACGATTTTCATACCGTTATGATCCTCGTCACGCCCTCTATCATGCCGTACGTGTAATAAAAATAAACCACATACCCAAGCGTGACAAATACCAATAAAACACACATAAATCACCAAAAATATCGAGATTTTCGACATAAACTTCTTTCGTCTCGTGATTCAACCCATGGTGAAATGTGCCTATAAAACCACTCAACTACCCCAAAATTACACCGAGTATGCTATAAATATTGGGTAAAATACACACGAAATTATAGCAAAGTTGACTCTCATCACCGTGTCTTTTGAAATAGGACTTAGTCTGATTTGATAACAGAGGCTTGTATTTTTCTGTTGTGTTTGTTTTTAGAAACAAAACTGTGGTTGAATCTTAGTGACTGTGTCACTACTGTGGTTTAGATTCAATCACTACAGTGTGATCTAAAATCAAACAAGTCAGAAAACTGTTTCATCTTGTACCCCTTTTATTTTTCTGCAAACTGTCTGTAATAGTGTAGTAATTATATCTGTGATTGCTTGCTACACCTAGTATAGGCTGAATAACATAAAACCTGAATATCCGTGTTTAAAAGATTAGAAACACACCTTAATTTGCATGCTGAATTAAGTAAGGTTAAACACACATTTATACAGAATCTAATTCTGTTCGTTCACAAGAAAATTAATCTATATACGTTGATTCTAGCTAGATATTCCGCCTAGTTTATTATCAATATTAGATTAACTTAACTAAAACTCCAAAAGGCTAAATAAAATTTAAAAAGCCGCAATATCCTATTCACCCCCCCTCTAGGATATATATTGCGGCATACGATCCAACATTTTTAACTATTGAAAATAAATCAAGACAATTGTGTTGTTTTATGTAAACATTGTATGTTTACCACATTTACCATCTTATACAATTGTTGTACATACTTCTAAGTATAAATAGCACTACTAAATTGATTTACTCTCATTTTATAGCTAACATTTGGGAGGAAGACAACACAAAACATGCAGTTGAAGATAAAGCCAACGATGAATGTTCCAACACAGACAAACAAGCATGGGTCGACACATACTCTAGCCCAATTGCTTAAATTTTCATAGAGATTAATAACTGATGCTCATCGTCTTTGTAAACAATTTGCTAAACATAAGACATAAGGTTTTAGTTGTACCAATTTCTCTGAACCTAGGTACTATGAAGATTAGATTCCGTTTCACTATAAAGATAAAAAATTGTTATGTAAACCTAAAGGGACAAAACAGTGTTTGGCCTAAATTATTTAAATACTACTATGTAAAACTTTTGGAACCAAAATAAGATTTGACAATGTAATTTGAATAATGCTGTGTAAGGTATGATGTTGTTATATAAAAGAATGAACTTCAATTTCCTTTCCCATAAAAATTGTCACTTACACAACAAATATAAGATTTAAGATTGCCACCGCTAAGCATCGTTCTTCGGTCTGTACCACACTAGTATTTTAATTTATTTATATGCAGACAAATACGGCAATAAACTACAAGTGGCATTGTTTAAATATTTTTTTAAAGAAATGTTTGTGCTGCTTTAAAATTGTCACATTAAATATATTACAAATGCAGTTGTACTCAATGTTATTGTTGTGACATTGTAACTATTCTAGTTTATTTGTAATGGTCACTTTATAGTTATTTAATGACATGTGTTGTGTTTTTATTGCATTCAAATGAAAACCTTTTTTTTTATAAGAGTTTTTGCAATAGAATTTACCTAGAAATATAGGGAAAGATAATATTTTAATTTAGTTCTAAATTCTGGCAATATGCAGATTCTTGTTTTAAGCCATTTTCCCTACGGTTACAAATATATCACATTCTGTTTTTTTGTCTTTATCTTTTTTCCATTACCCCTCTGATTAAATTTTGAAAACAAAAGATATTTTTTTTGTATTTTTTGAAAGTTGATATGATTTAATCCCTTGAATTTAAATAGGTTTATCATCCTCACAAAATTAAAAAAAAAAAAAGTTAATATAAAAATTCGGAGATTAATAGTAGCATTTTTTTTAAAGATCCTTGGTGGTTTGTTTGTTGCCACTGAGATTAATTTGTGCAATCAAAAGTCATTCAAGAGAGGAGGAAGAAGTGAATCTATTCAACATGATTGTTGTCTAAGTCTATTGTAAGGATTCAATTATATGTTGATGACAAAACTTTTCTGGCATCATACATCAAATGAAATTTATTCGGTAAAATTGAGATACTGAAAAAGTATATTATCATGAGCACACGAAGCATCTAGCTCCCATCCAATTGTCGCAAACTCGCAACGCTTGTCTTGTTTGTAGCTTTTGGCCTTTGAAAAAGTCATTCCCACGTCCAAGGGGATTTGATAGATAAGTCCGGGAGTGCCTGTGGCGTCTTGCTACTCTTGCGATATATTGAGGCAAAATTTAAATCCTCGAATTGGTCTTTTACTTGAAGTGTTTTTTATTTTTTTTTTTTTTTTTTAGACATCCGTAAATACAAAATTCAATTTATTGACAGTCTCAAAACATACCTAGTAGTCTTTTGGACCAAGTAAACTTTTTTATTGGGATATTTTGTTAGATATTTTTTTTTATAAATGTTTTTTTTAATCTCTTGCATACGAATTACCGAACGAAATAATGTTATCGCAACGAAACGGGGTTCGGGAGCAACGCCCCCAAAATCTAAACCAATACATGCATCAGTTCAATGCATCAGTTCATTAAGGGAGTAAAAAAAATTGGATCTTTATAAAAAAAAAAAATAACATATTATATTAGGTTAGATCGGATTGAATCTACACGGATTTTTTTTTTTTTCTTTAATAAACACGTATCATTGCTTTGAAGATTACTGGTCTCTCTAAATTCTCGCTATAGGGCCGGCCCTGGCATGAGATTTGTCTAGTTTACTTTTGAGGAGCCTGGTTTGGATGAGTATTCACTCAATATGTGCAGCATATGGACGAGGCTATTGTGAATGAATGGATGCCCACACATTCTCCTCAACACAACCCCCTAAATAGCCGGATATTTTCGGACTCCGACCCTGGAAGAGATTACCACAAGAAGATCAATGACGAGGCAATTCTCTCTCGCGAAATCCAATTCTCCATTGGTTCCAGAAGTTGAAGTGAGCAAAGCTTTCGGCTTCTACCATGGCCTCACTTTTGCAATGAGTTAATGCATCATACTAGAAATGCATATATATTCATATGTGTATATATATGCGTATGTATCACCTATCCAAGTAAAGTCTCATCATATTGCTTTGTATCAATCTACTTTCCAATTATCTTTTAAACAGGTAGTTATAACGTGGTGATGTAATTTATCTTTGAAGTGGCGACTTTGGATTGATCGGTTACCTCCACGATGTAAAACGAATCACTTTGCCAGATGTATGTGATATCTGAACAATAAATTCCCCTTTTAAGCAACTAACTTTATCTTATCTCCTTCAAATCAATTTCTAAATGCAAAAATAATAAGGAAAAAACATGGATCAAATATCACAATATATAATTGAGTAAATACATAACAGTACACAAATATAAAGCCAGAAACATAAAAATCGGAGAGAGATGCAAAAGGATATTGGGCGAAACTTGACAAAAAAAGAAATGCAGAGAAAGTCAACGATTTGAAGTTTGATTTGACACAAGGAAAGGAAATGAAGAGAGTAATAGTAGTAGTACTACTGTACTAGGCGAGAGGGCGATAATGATCGTGATCGCCGCGAGAAAAGTCGCGATCATCGACGAAGACAATTACGTAGAGAGCGTGAATGATTCCCGGCAACAATAATTTCATTCAGCCCGCCGCAGTAGCAGTAGCAGTAGCATTATGTATAAATCAAACCAGATATGATATAAATCGCTACAAAAAAACAATGAAAGATCGGAGCTTTTACGGTGCAGCAGCCATGGCGTAGACAAACGCCAAGAGACGGAAGAAATATAGCTAGTAAAATTTCGCAGCAGATCGCCAACCTCGACGCCATTCTTTTTTCTCCCTTTACTGCCTTCTCCTACTTTTACGTCGGTTATGCAAGGGAGATAGAAGGATATTTTCTTCCCCGGTTTATTTAATGCTAATAAAAAATAAAATAAAAAACAACAACAACAACCAGAAATACTGCGGTTGTAGGAATTCCACGTTATCTTCAACAATAGGTCCCCAGCATTTCCTGTTGAGAAGTGCCAGTGACACGTACGAGTGACACAATAATTTTTTTTTTTCGGTTTTTTATAATTTTTAGCTTGTGTGGAATCTGTAGCTTGTGTGGTGAAAGTGAAGAAACATGGGGTCACTGTTTTTTTGAATGTAAATGGGTAGCCCGCCTCTGGTCTCTCTTCCCCCAATACTATTCTATTCTATCACTTAGTCACACTCATTTCCTTGACCTGTGCTCTCTCATTCGTGATCGGAATATGAAGGATGCTAACCTCTTCTTCCTATTGCTCTGGTTCATTTGGTTGGCCAGGAATAAACGTGTTTTCACAGGGGAGGAGCCTTCTATTCAGAGGATTTATCACCAAACTCAGTCTCTTCTTGATGCTTTTCATATTGCAAACTCAGCTGATGATAACCCTCCGGTGCCGGTCCCCTTCCCATCTCGATGGACTCGGCCAAAGATTGATTCATTGAAGGTCAATGTTGATGCAGGATTTTTGAATGGTATAGGAACGGCAGGGGTAGCAATTCGAGATCATTCCGGATCCCTGAAGACAGCTTTGACTTTTCATTTTGGTCTGGTGTCATCAATTGAACAGGCTGAACTAATGGCCATCCTTGATGGAGTAATGGAAGCAGCAAGAATTTGGAGTGGCCCTGTTATTGTCGAATCGGATTCTCTAACTTCAATTAGCAGGATTAATGGTGAGGACGATGATATTTCTCCACTGGGCACAATCATCGGAAGAATTCGATCTGCTTGCAGGTTCTTCTCTTATTGCCGATTCGAACATGTTCGACGAAGTGGAAATGCTGTAGCTGATAGTTTGGCAAAATTAGGGTTTAGTCTTCCCACTACCCTTTCTGGTCGATGTAATTGGGGTAATGCCCCTCCATCTATTGTAATCTCAGCACTCTTGGCTGATAATCTCTAATTTTTTAATGGAACTTTACTTTCAAAAAAAAAAAAAAAAAAAAAAAAAAAACAGACTATTTTATAAGATTTTAAAATTTATAAATTAAAATTGAACAATAACTAGGTAAATTATTTTATTCGGTTCGATTTAAATTCATTTGGTTTTCATTTTTATCTCCTCTCTCTCTCTCTCTCTATATATATATATATATATATATATATATATATATATATATATATATATATAATCCACTCACACAAATATATATCTATATATATCTATATCTATATATCTATATATATTTGAAAGCATAATTTAATCCGATTACCTAATTGATCCGCTCCATATCCGAAATAAAAAAAACAAAAATCAAAAAATTAAAGGAAACCTGAACTTTCACGTCTGTGCAACTGATGAAATATTTCGGACTCTCAATTCTTCCTCAATCTCAACCTCCCACGATCCTCCTAACGTCACCTCCTGTAATTTCAGGTCTAGCTACACTTCCGTTTGTCTCTCCCAATTTCTATTTATTTCATCTAGAATCTCCGCTACTCGCTGAATCTCAGAATCCCAACCAACCTTATGGTCTTTTAGCAGAATCGTGGACTGAAGGTATGTTTCTTTATTTGCTTTGTTATGGTCTTTTAGCAGAATCGTGGACTGAAGGTGTTTTTTTTATTTGCTTTGTTAAATTTGTGGGTAAGGTTGTAGAGATATTTGTTGTTATGGAGATCCTGTGGCGGTGGCTATGGCTTTGCATCTCCCGATCGAAGGAAAGACATTCTTCCTTGGCACTATATTTCACAAATACTATTCTTCCTTTGTGCTTCATATATATAAGGTTTAATTTGATTTGTGATTTTTTTTTTTTTTTTTTTTTTTTTTTTTTTTTTTTTTTGTAAGGGATTTGTGATATTCTGCCAATTATTCTTTTCATACTCCATTACTCATTCAATCAAAATTGATAAGTGCTGACATATTGAATGGTGAAGTGTCCAGCAATTGAATAAAGCGAAAAGTCAAAAGGGTGAATGTCAAGTGTAAATGGAAGTTTCTGTGAGTAATCATAGGTAATTCATTGAATCATATCATGATTTTTGTGTTTAAGATCATTTTCACATTCCCAAGATGCAATTCTATTTTTTTTTCTTCTGATTTCTAAGGGTTCTTACATAGGTTTAAGTTTCTTGAATTGAAAGGATATGTAATGGTATCGGGTTTTCATTGCAAATGGGGAGTGAAGAAGAAACGGAGAAGAAACCGACAGAGAGAGAATGACATTTAAAATCATTTATTTTTCATGAGACTTTTTCCGTTTCAGGTATGATTTGGGATTTCTATGTTAATGAATTAGATATTGTTTTCAAAATCTTCTCTTTATTGTTTATATGTGTGTGTAACTGTTTGGGTGTGTCATGATCAACCCGTGATCCAATTCAATTATATATGTTTGACGTGCATAACATTCACTAAATCAATGATTTTAAATTCCACTGAAGTATTGGCGCTTTTCTTATTTATATATTGGTTACACGAGGGGAGACAAGCTAATGGGGTTGTACATGAAAAAGGAGAATTGTTACTCAGATTGCTTAAGACATTAGTACCAACTAACAAGTGTCTGCTTTTTCATTCATTTGTAACGTTTATCTCTTTATCCATTAACCAGTGACACCTCTCTCAAATTATTTTCATTTGGTGGTGCTGCTAGGTTAATATATGAATTGGTTTGGAGATCGCCCATCAACTTGCAACACTTGGGGTCATGTTTTCTTACATCATTGAAGGCTTCAATTGGTGAAGAAGGTCTTGCAAGAAGGGGTGTATATGTGGTATTCTATTCTATTAATTGATTTATGGGTCTTATGAGGCCATCCCCTCAATCTCACTATTGATTTGAAATTCATCGTGCATTGAATCTGTTGTTATTCTTTTTGTTTTTGTTTCAAGAAGAAGGATCTTACGGAGTAACTGCACGTTCAAGGTTGTGTCCTTAATAACAATAATTACAGACTAACCTTTCTTTGTCGTTTCTGCTTCCAGCCTTTCAAGTTGGTTATCTTTTTGTGATTTATCTATTTGACTTTACAAAAATGTGTGGAACTGAGTTGGCTTTGGTTTGGTGGGTTTTTGTTTTGTTTTGTTTTGTTTTTTTTTTTTTGTGTGTGTGTGTGTAGGAATTAGTCATTTATATTCTTATTAGAAACAAAAAAACACTTACGGACTAGGGAATGTACATATATATATGTTGTACGCACCACTAACCCCATTGATTTACAATGTTTATGGAGCTTGGGTTTGACTTTGTATCTCATAGCTACATCATTTTCTCTTCTTTCTCTTTTACTATATATCTTTTGTTTCTTGCTTTCATTGTGTTTCCAGTGTTGTTGTCTTTTTTTTTTTTTTTTTGGGCGGGGGAGGCAAATGTCCTATTTATTGTATTTGGTTATATAATCATCAATGATGTGTGAGTCTGTTAAATCATTGGGATATCATTTTTATTTCATGCTTATCATGATTGGCTGTATTATTGGTCTTAATCTTACCACTTAATTTGGGCATAATCAAGCAGAATCAAGTAGCATGAAGAACGTGGGTGCACTTTTGAGTTTTGGATAGTGTGTTGTTTGCTCAGCTTACCGATTATTCACGTATATATGTGGTTGAGTTTTTGTTATTCAAATGTTGAAATGGCTGATATCTTTGTTATTATCATTTTTTTTTTCTCTTTTTGAGTGTGGATAAATTATTTTCGAAAAATGACTTTTGTAGATGTTGTTTCGTCTGCATATATTTGATCTCAGAAATGTTCTAAGTACTGTTGTTGCTTAATGTCATTAAGATTTTTTTTGTTTTGTTTTTTGTTTTGTAGATTACACAGGTCCATATATGTGAGTTAATGCCATTTGTGTGGCTGGCTACCAGTATAACATCTGGTGACTGAATAATGTTTTCTTTTTCTTCCAATTAGTAAGATTGTTTTTACTATGTCTATAAATTTAAAATTGATATGGGCTCTTATCGTATGCCTCAAATTAATATGAGGATTTGTATTACTCGCTACGGATGTCATCACTATTGAAGTTTTACAATAAAGATTTACTATGCTTGAAGCAAATCAGTATAGATCGTTGGTTTTGCTGAGGAAATCCTATCATCCCAATGTGTAATTGTTGCAATGTAAGGAGATCTCCTGTTTTTGTGACCCTGGAAATGAATATACCTTGAAGGTCCTAAAATCATCATATTGAGTCAACTTGCTACAATATTTTCTTGGAAATACGGCATCCTATTTTGAGTTTTGCATGGCTTGCTCTTCAACATGAATTAGTAGGTTATCTATTTCTTTTTTGCCTATCATTATTGGTATTTTGCGGCTGTCTGTTAGAACTGCCGCCTTATGCATTGATCGATGTTGGGAAAATTGCGAAATCGGTCTCATAACTTGAGGTAGTATCAATTTTGGTTTCATACTTCTGCAATTATCGATTTTGGTCCCATAACTTACAATTATAAGTGTCTTGAATTATGTGTTTTTTATGTCACGGGACCAAAACCGATAATTGCAAACTTATGAAAATTGATATCATCCAAAAGTTATGAGACAAATCTTGCAATTTTCCCATCGATGTTGCATAGGTGTTTGTTCATTGATAGTGTGTTTGATGTTAACTTCTTACTATGTGCAATAAAGATGCTAATAAAACTGCTAATGAACCTTTGTAAGAGAATGTGTGAATCTCTTTAGGAAATTTTAAGAGTGATATTTTAAAGTTTTATCTAGAAATGAGGATTTTAAAACGTGATGTTCTTTTTCCAAATTTGTCTACTGCTCAAAATTTAATGTCTTTAAAAAGTATTGAAACTTTATACCGTTTAATATGATTTGACATAAGCACATACTGATAAAGTCATTGTTATTGTTTTAGGTCTTTCCTCCTCTGTAATTCTTGATGTAGGAGATGGTGTGTTAAGGCCATTTCCACTTCATGCGCCACTCATTTAGGTGGTGATGACTCCGACGAAGTTAATATCTCTGAACCATGTTACTTTAGTCTTATGATTTTGTGATGTTTCTATTTTCGAATGCTAACCAATAACCTGTGGGGATTGTGTTAAGATTTCTTGATGTAGGAGGTGCCGCCCTTAAGGGATTCTTGCCTCGGTTTTATGGTGTTAATTTAGGTGTGTTTTTCACCATTATCAAATGCTTCATAGATGAAAACAACAGTTGGGGTTGTTTTAAAGACCGCAAAGCTTTCTTACATTGAGATATGAAGGCAATGGGGGTTAATTTGATTTTTAGTCCTCTAACTTTGCCTGCTTTTGTAAATAGTCCTCTTTTTTCTTTCAGAAGATTTTCAGTCCTATAACTTTTTCTATTTTCTGATTTTTAGTCTTTTTGCCAATTCATCACCGGAGCTCCGTGAAGTGGCTTAGGGTATATCAAAAAGGACTAAAAATCCATAAAATAAAAGTTATATCGAAAAATCTTCTTCTGCTATCTTGACCACCTAAGCACTTCGCCGAGCTCCGTGATGAATTGGCAAAAGGACTAAAAATCAGTAAAATAGAAAGTTATAAGACTAGAAATCTTCACCGAGAAAAAAAGAGAATTTATTTATAAAAACAGGGAAAGTTAGATGACTAAAAATCAAATTAACCTAAGACAATGGCATATGTAGTTGAACGGGTGGAAGCTATGGCTTTCTTATATAGTTTTTCACTGTAATCAAATACTAACCAATATGGGTTTCTTATATATATATATATATATATATATATATATATATATATATATATATATATATATATATATATATATATATATTTTTTTTTTTTTTTTTTTTTTCCCTCAAGTTTTTATCATCCCATGAGATTTTACACGCTATAAGATATCTATGTATTTATGATTTAACCCAATTACCCGATTGATCCGCTCCGAACCCGGAAATTAATTGCCCATAATAAAAAGAAAAAAAGAAAGAAAAATCCAAAACACGCTCATAAATAAAATAACTACCGATTCGCTGCCGAGATTTTTGACTTCGAAACCGTCCATATCGGTATTTTTAATAAAATAAAACCGTACAACATCGCAACCACGATCTGCCAAAATTTATGCCCTCAATCTGCGGCTTCTATCCCTGAAAAAAAAAGAGTATGCGGCCTTTAAATCAGATTTTGAAGGGATGAAATACATCGTCAACCTCTCATTAGCAACCAATTCGAGTTTTCTTTCAAGGTATTTTCTTCTCCGCTCAAAATTGTTAAAAGAAACATGATTTTTTTTAGTTGATATTTACTTTATCGAGTTATTTGGAGTATTCTCCTTATGAGTTTGATTGAGTTATTTGGTGCATTATGCTTATGAGTTTCATTATTAGATTAAAGGGGTTATGGATTAATTATGGTTTTGAAGGGGAGAAAGCCTCATCGAATATCATGGTAATTGCTTTTTCACCTCTCGATACATAACTTTTTTTTTTTTAATTTTTAAATTCGATTTCTTGCTTATGGTTCCTATTTACATTCACTAAGTTTCTCGCAATCACTTTCACCGGAGCATATCATACTTGCAGGGGATCTTTGGCCACCAATGATCTGCTAGGAGATAATCATAAAGGATGTGATTCAAAGACAGTTATTGATGTTGACAAAAAAATTATATGGTCCTCCATATTTTGCTGATGTGATTCACTTTTAAATAAAATAGGTTTTGCATTTCATTGATCTATTTCAGAGTCTTAATGTCATTTATGTATTTTTTTTGTCCTGGATGATCAGTATTTGATTGGTGGAAGTTGTTACGGATAACCATTAAGGATCGAAATCCATGACAAATCAAGTGGTGTGGTAAGTTGTTTTATACCGCTGCAAGAGGTTATATATGAAGGTTGATCTATTTCAAACATGTATATATGTTAGTTTTATTACCTTTTTGTCCATAGTTATGTACGTTGTTTATGTCTTTATTTTTGTTACTTTGTTGAATTTTTATAAAAACGTTTTTTGTTTTATGGATTCGTGCCTTATTATGTCTCTGATCATGTTCTGTTTGAATTTAATAGAACTATTCATGAGGTTGTAGCACAGCTACACAGGGTTAAATTCGAGTTGGAGCTTTGAAAATCAATGGTAGTTCTGAGGTTTTGGGGATTGGTCTTCCAATGAGATATTTAATCAATCAACCGCAAGGTATTACTATTCTGATCTAGGTTACGTTACAGGGTTGTGCTTTGATATTCTATTCTATGGTAGTTCTGAGGTTTTGGGGCTTGGTATTCCGATGAGATATTTAATCAATCAACCGCAAGGTATTACTATTCTGATCTAGGTTACTGTTTCAGGGTTGTGCTTTGATATTCTATTCTATTTTCTAGCTTAAGCTTCCAAGCACCGCCATTTCATTTATGGATTTGGTAATTTTTTTCACTCATATCTTGACTGCAAGAAAACACTTGGAAGTGATGACATGGTAAGTAAGAATTTGATATGTCCTCTCATTTGCATACTTGATGTGTTAAAGCTTCATGCAAAACATGTATTGCTACATCACACTGTTTTTCTTATTTCGAGCATTCAATATTTTTAACGCCAAAAGTTAAACTTCAACTATTGTTTAGTGTTTTTTACAGTTGTATTAGTGCCGACCTGTTGTGCCAAGCGAATTGCTGTATTAATGTATGTTCTGCCAACCACGTACATTCATGGTTTTTATGGTTTACATTTTTTTTCTTTCTTTCTATCTTGGTTCCAAGAGACATAAATGAATCTGCACTACATGTTGGTGTACAAGAAAAATGAGTTGAAAGCTATAAAATGGAAAATTTTGTGGCCTTTTAATATTTCGAATTTTTACTTTGAGGGGCTCTGATTTGCATGATTTCATATTAGTGATCATGATTTGTATATTGTTAGTGATGATTAATGTCATACGTTGTGGAATGGAATGACCGATTCATCACATAATTTTTTTTGCTTTGTTTATGAATTAGGTTGCTCTCATCCTTTGATTTCCAGAATCTATCACTTATTTTCATATTAAATGTCCATGATGCTTAGGTTGGTCAAATTTTGTGCAACAATCGAAAGCTGCTCGGATTCTTAAAGACGTGTTCTTTGTTTCCAGAAATGTATGTTGTTCTTTGTTTGCAGATTCGACTCAACTTAATTCTCTACTTAGGTCTGTTACTCTTCGATTTTCTACTTTTTTTTTTCCATGATGTTTACATAATTTTTATTGTTCTTATATTTATCTTCACTAAATTTTAATTTTATCTGGATTTTTTTTTGTTGCTAAATATGCTTCTGCGGAAGGTGTCCGCTTTATATGTAGTCTTGATTGTCTTCTCACTTTCTTATTCCAATTTGATGTTAATCTTTAGGTTCCAAAGGAAAAATGTTTAAGATTTCTGATAGATTTGATTGCTTTGGTGGAACACAGGTAACGAAATTGTATAAAAGGCGATAAATAAAGAATTGAAAGTCGTTGCTTCTTTTGTGTAGGCTGTACTGAAAAAGTCGTTGGACTGGTGGAGTTCTTGGCTTTGGATCTTACATCCAGCTATATTACCAGGAGGCGTATTTTCTTAGATCTTGAAAGAACTTAAAGGTTGATTGAAGTTTTTTCCTCCCATTCATCTCAAAATCCGTCGCCTTGCCAATCGCCAATCGGTATTGTTTTTTGTTTTTTATAATTCTTTTTATGATTTCATTATGATGATACTCTAATGGAATTTTAAGTAACTACATGGAATTCTTAACTTTCGTTATTTAGAATATCTTCTATTATCATGTGTCCAATAAGATCTTAATTCAATATATTATGATGAGATCTCTCTTTATGGTTCTCATGTTCAAGTCACACATTAGCATCAGGCACACAAGGTTTGTCTAATTTTTATTCTTCTCCACTGTAGATAAGTCCAATTAATTTTCTATTAATTGCCTTAGGTAGCAGCAATCATACAATTCCAAATGATTTGGTTATCACGTAATCATACTTAAATTTTGTTTACATTTTATACAACAAAGACTATTGTCTGCATTTTATACAACAAAGTCTATTGTATGATGATACTTCAACTATTCTCATAATATTTGAAAGATTGTGTTTCTTATGTGTCATGGTTTTCTTTTTTAGACATCAAATTTGTTATCATAATTACCTGAATTGGTTTTCTTATTGTCCTTAAATATTTATTTTCAGCATATATTGTTGTGGGTAATAGACTTCAACCGAGTTTGGCAGCATGTGTTTTTTCTTTGCAAAGTGGGCGCTTATGGGAAGAAATACCTTTATCCAACGGCGAGTTCTTAAAGTCTATTAAGTTGACTGTTGTCTCATATTCTAATTTTCTTATCAGCTTTTTCTCTTCTTAAAATGTTATATTTTTTTTTCTCTCGAACACCGATAATGATATGAATTGTTTTTGGCTTCTTCTTTCACTTTAGATCTGAATTTCTAATTTGGAAAGCTCTGTTTGCCAGATTTTTTTTGTTTAAGAAATCGTGAAGTATAGTTATTACCATTTAGAAAGGCTAAATTTGGTTTGACGGGTGTTCTTAACCTAATTCCTTATACATATAGATATTTTCGCTATAGTTGATTTACAAGTCGTTAATTCTCCATTTTTGTCCAATGTCTTCTCGATGATCCATTAACTTTCGTCTTTGATGTTGGAGCATCATTGTCCAATGCTTGATTCTGTATTGTTGTTATTACAAGATGAGAGCTTAGGAGATGATTTTAACAAATATCCAATTGAACAAGATGCGATACATCTTACTAACTTTAATTTGTCTGTGAGCAATTATAATATTTGTCCTTGCTCATATATTTAGGCGAGCTTTGATGCTTTCTATCTTCTTAATTCTTATGATTGTATCCAATATGTTATCCTAATACCCTTTGTATTTAGTATTTACGTGCCTTTAGTGTTTTTTTTATTGTTTGGTTTAGTGGGTGTAGATTCAGCATGAAAGTTACCCCCTCCCCCTCCCCTTTTTTTCTTTCTTTTTTCTTCATGAATCCATTTGTATACTGAAAGAAACCAATGGTTTGGTATCGTAGGGTGGTTGTTTAACATTAGAATTTCGGTGATATGTATATTTTGAAGTGGATGTGTTTCTATGATGTGAATGATTCATGATAAACTAATAAGAGGAAAATTCTAACAATTGGTAACTCTTGAAGGAAACTGATTGGCAATTGGGATGTTGATGAGTTTCTCTCAAAAGCCGGAGAGAAGTATCCATATAATTTTTTTTAACCTGCACTTGGCACTTAAAAGTTTGTAATTTCATTCTATTAACAATGTAAATATTCAGTCATATGCCCTCCCGTGTGTCCTCTTTGTTTATGAAATTCAAAATAAGTTGTTGTCACTTTCTTTTCATGTACTCACAATTATTAGCATTTGCTTATGTAGTGTAAATGTAAATATGCTATTGAATTCATGGTATTCAGAATTTTTTGAGGGTGAACTTGCTGAAGGATTACATGCCTTAATTTTGAAGAGCGTTTTTTATTTGCCATCATGTGAACAAATTAATATATAAAAATGAAAGCACAAATATACACCTCTTTTTTTTTTTTTTTTTTTTTTTTTCTATAGAGAATATATGCATATTTGTATGTGTTGAATATCTTTTAGAAAATAAATTTATTCCTTCTCTTGTATAATTTAAGTATTCTCAGTTGAATGTTACAATTTAAAACATTCATATACAAGTATGAAACTTTAATAATCGTTTTGATGTTTACATTATTCCGTCCATTGCATTGGGCATATAGTATGATAGTATAAAATTGGTATTTTAACTACTCAAGTTAAGCAATTAGAAATATTTTATCTTGGAGAGTCCGGACTTTAGTAATATTTCCAGTAACACTATATGATTTTTTTTTTTTTTTTTTTTTTTTTTTTTTTTTTTTTTTTTTTTTTTTTGAAAAACATAACACTATATGAATATGAATTGCTATATCATTTAGTACCCAAAATTTACAATATACCGGTACACGTACTAAATTAAGGCTATGAAGACTCCACATGTACTTCCCTGTAGTAATGGCGATGAGGTCTATTTCTTATCTATGTTAAACTACATGGGAATCATTTTGGTTGTCATTGTCGTATTGGAGCCACCCTATCAATGGATTAGATTTGGTTTTAACTATCGACTTTGGAGGCATATGTTACATCTACATATATTATAGTTGCATTCGTTTTCTTATATTATCCTGTGCATTATGCACGGGTTTTTGACTAGTACATAATATATACACATATATATTTGGTTTGATCCTATTTTTATTTTAGAAAACCAAAACAAATTGTTTTTCACGGTTTGATTTTTTACAACAAAAAAAGCTAACAAAAAAGCTATGATTTACACTTTTCCGGCTTGGACCGATTTGGTTCCATGGTTTATAGTACATGTTATTACACTTCCAGACAAGAATCATAATTTGATTCTGATTCTTGCCGGAATAAAAAATCATCTTCCCTTAAATAGAGATTTGATGCAATTAACCTTAAATCCAACACAAAAATATGATTTTTTTTTTTTTTTTGAGGAGTATAATACTTTATTTGTAAAATAAAGAATCTAATAAAAGTATGCAGATGCTCCCACACAAAAAGTTATTAAATGATACACAAAAAGTTTATTAAATGCCGGAATAATTACCGTTGGAGCAATGTCTTGTCGGCCTTGCCATAAAATTTAAAATCTTATTGTTTGTGGTTACCCTTATTTTGATGCAAAAGACTGATTCATTAATATAATTTTTTTCTAATTAATTACGGGGGAAGGCGGTTTGAACTCAGAACTCAACTCAGATCAATCGGCTCTAGGCCTCAACATTTACAAAAGGGCCCCACATACGTCATCGGCAAACAAAAAAACAAAAAAAAACGAAAAAAAAAAGAGGGGTGGCTCAGAAGACAGCAAATGATAAGTTCACTACTCTACATATGCAGTAAAAAGAGCAGCTAGTTTATACTTTTACTATTGGAAGAAAATATTGGTACACAACAAGAAGAAGTGCGATAAAAACAAATAAGACTGCTCCGAAAAATGAAGGTGATGTTAATCTCTATGAAGATAACAACACTCAAAAATAAATAGCATACATTAAAAAGATGGAAAGAGTAGGATTTAACTATACCAATCAAGAAAAAGGATAGAAAAAGTAAGTACAACCAGAAACAGCAACAAAAACGTTCTGCTACTGCTATTCCTTTGTATTGCTTGACTCAACTCCTTGTTTCCCATTTCTACATTCATTGTAGCTTCCACTGCCTGTACTCGAGTACAAGAACAGGTTTAAAATTGTGATCCAGAGATAGAACTCGACAGAGTAAAAAACAAAAAACAGAACATTATGATGATGAACCTGATCATATAAATGCTCAATTTGTTGAGCCTGTTGCCAAACATGTGTAGACATGAGATGGTTCAGTGCAGACATCTCCAACATCTTTGCCTCTGTTTGTTGAGCAGCATCCAGAAGGCTTGACAACTCGGCCTACATTGCCACGGCAAAACCATTCAACAAAACATAGGCTTTCAGTTGTACCAATGGCAGCCACAAATCTAAATGTTTCAAACACGGGTGTCTTGTTTTTAATGCAACATGTCCAACCTACTTTCACACCACATCTACCAAGACACCACGTTTAAAATCCACTTGCCGATTATACTGTTCATATTTGACTTTTAGAAGTCGATTTTCAGTGTGATGCCACAGTAAGTGGTTGTGGAGCGTTTTTAAACATATCATGCAGGAACTTGAAAACCTCTATTACAGCAAATACGGATTTTACCTGAAGGTAACGTGTTTCGTCGTCGAATATTTGGTCCTGCACCTTCATTGGGGCTTGTTGAACTTCATCAGACTCTCTGATCTCAGTATTATACATATCTGATGGTGCAATAGTACTTGGTTTGGTAGCTCCTGGCTCGTTTTCCTTGTCAGCCTTCTTTCTTTTAATCCTTGGTGTTACCTTATTAATAGCATCTTGGAATCGCACAGCTCTTAACTTATCAAATTTTGATGAGACAGAATGAAGATTCTCGCTTAATATAAGAACCTGTAAAGTGAAGCAGAGCTGAGTGTTCAAATGAAAGCCATAAAAACACCTTTTGAGCTACATAATATGACTACCTCAAGCTATTTAAAACTTCCTATCAGAAGCTATTGAAATATTATTATACATCAGTAGACTTCATCTCTGATCAGTAGGGTTAGATCAGCAGGGTTAGGTCAGCAGGTTCAGGGTCAGCAGGGTTTGTTACCCTGCTGAATGTATATGAACCAATAATAGTTATGATACTTAGTATTAATGTTATAGTTAGCTTTATTATTTATTTTGTACAAAGTAGGCAGCTGAACCGTTTTACTTTTCTACTTATCAATGTGACCACCCTAAAAGGTATCTAGGTAGTTAATGTAGTTACTTTA
Organism: Gentiana macrophylla; assembly: GCA_026214975.1. NCBI lineage: Eukaryota > Viridiplantae > Streptophyta > Magnoliopsida > Gentianales > Gentianaceae > Gentiana > Gentiana macrophylla. The sequence continues at coordinate 119,609,919 of CM047811.1, read as the reverse complement.
TGCTTTTACTTTTCAACATGCTTAACACTTTTGTATTCTCCTATATATACTAACCTCAAGAGGTTATGTTTAATAAGAAGAGTTATATTTTTCTCTTAAGATCTTCTTCTCTCTTTTCTTCTTAAATTCTTCTTCTTAATATCTTTATGGTATCAGAGCCCTAATTTTTCAGGAAAAAAAAAAAAACACGATCCTGTCTTAAAAAAAAAAAAAAACATTCTTTCTTCCTCTTATCCTTTCCAGTTTTCAAAATGACTGATTCTGGAATTCCTACTACCACTCCTTCCGCTATCTCTCTCAGTGTAAATGGAGTTGATAATCCATCTCTCCAAATCACATCAAAGAAACTCTATGGACCTAATTATGTCCAGTGAGCATAATATGTGCGTGTCTATGTCACTGGAAGAGGTAAACTTGGTTACCTAACCGGAACCATTAAACCCCACCAATAAAGAATCTCAGAATATCTTTGTGCTGGAGGACCGAAAATGCTATAGTTGTATCTTGGCTCATCAACTCTATGATTGATGATATCGCTTAAGTTCATCTCTTTACTACTTCGCAAGAGGGCTAGGTTTGGATAAGATAGCTAAAAACTATTACGACCAAGGCAATTATGCTCTTGTTTTGGTCCGAGAACCTCTTTAAAGGAAACCAAACATGGTGCACTTAATGTCACTCAATACTTCAACACCTCAACCAATGTTATAAAAATCGCCAAAGTCGGTTGCCTAGGCGCCGCTGGCGCTAAGCGCACCAGGCGTCCCGACTTGGCTCTAAGCGACATGTTCTAGCGGTTGGGTCTTCTAGCGACTGGCGCCGCCTAAGCGACTGGGCGCACTCAAGCGATTAGGTTGCGATTTTTTTATTTCTTTGATAATTGGCATATTACATATATATAACCAAAGACATAATTAAAAATACACTTAACCTAAAAAAAAAAAATGCTTCCTTGTCGCATTCTCCAAATTGTTCTTCTCCTCTCATTCTCTCTTTCTTCACCCGCCCGCCGCATACCATCTCCCCCCTCTTCTTCTTCTTCTCACTTCGGTATCCCCTCCCCTCCTCCCCTTCACGCCGCCAGCCACTGACGACCTCCACCGGACCTTCAAGCCGCCTGAACCGCCGGAGGTGAGTCTCTTTTGGTTTATTTATTTATTTATTTATTTTAATCCAAATGAAATGTGTTATCAATTTGTAAGTATATTTTGTATTTGATATTTAGTTATTTACTTGTGTTAATCAATGGTAGTAAACAAACAATGAAACAATTTACAATTAGTAGTTTTTTTTTCTTTTTGGATTTTGACATTTTGTTGATTAACTTGATTTGTTCAAGTCTTAATGAAAGTTGTTAAGTTGATTGTGTATTTTTTTGGTTTAATTTGTTTCTAACTTAAACTTAGTTCATTAGTTCATAGCTAAGTAACTAAATAGCTAAGTAGCAAGTGAAGTAACTAAGTAAGTAGTAACTAGTTTTGTAACTTTGTTTGATTTTTAGATAAACAATGGCTCAAGAACAAGGAGTGAATGCAAATATTGGTTCTTCTAATGCTTCTTCTTCTAGCCGGAATCCATTGAAGAAACAAAGTGATGATATTGGGTCATTGGTTTGGGGGTTTGGAGCGTTGTATGAACCAAACAATAATGATAAGTGGAAATGTTTAAAATGCGGCAATAAATATAGTGGACATATCGAATTAAGGAACACATCTCCGGATACCATACCGGAAAAAAGAACGTGAAAACTTGTCCTATGGCGTCCGAGGAGGAAAAGAGACGTTGTAAAGAAGCTGTGCAAATTATGACAAGTATTTGTAGAAGCGGAAGCTAGATAGAAAGGAGAGACATAACTTATATTATTTCAGCATATTCTTACAAAGAGGGAGCTGGTTTGTGAGGAAAAATAAGACAAGTATCAAGGAAACAAGAGTTCTTATTGATAGAATAATACTTGGTAAATAAATTACAAGAGAATGAGCCTTTAAATAGGACTGAGACAGTCCTGAAAAATCACCAACGGTCACTGTACAGTAAAAAGTAGCCCAACATGTTCTGGTCAACCAAAGTGTCTGGTCAACCAAAGTGTCTAAACAGGAGGTCAACCAAAGTGTCTAAACAGGAATTAAATAATAAACAATTAATAATTAATTTCAACACCCCTCCTCAAGGTTGGTTGTGTATAGAGATGAACAACCAAGCTTGCCATTAATGTGAAGGAATTGAGCAATAGAGGTTCCTTTGGTGAAGATATCAGCCATTTGGTTTTGAGAAGGAACAAAGGAAATCTGAATTTCTTTGTTCTCAACCTTTTCCTTGATAAATGCCTGTCAATATCAACATGTTTAGATTTGTCATGGTGAATGGGGTTTTCTGACATGTTGATGGCTGATTTGTTGTCACAGAAAAGTTGAGTAGGGAATTTGGTTGGGGCCTGAATTTCAGTTAGAATCTTCCTCAACCACATGCCTTCACAGATCCCAAAAGATAGAGCCCTAAGCTCAGCCTCTGCACTGCTTCTGGCTACTACAGGCTGCTTCTTACTTCTCCAAGTCGTTAGATTGCCCAAAATATAAGAGCAATACCCTGTAGTAGATCTTCTATCTATTATAGAGCTGGCCCAATCTGCATCTGTGTAGACATGCAGTTCTCTATTCTCATTCTTAGTGAATAGAAGACCTTGATCAGGGGTCCTTTTTAGGTACCTTAGGGTTCTATCCACAACTTGAAGATGTTCTTCACAAGGTTTATGCATGAATTGGCTTCCAGGTGATGAAGAAACATATGTCAGGTCTTGTGTGAGAAAGATAGATGAGTTTTCCCACCAATCTTTGGTATCTCCCAACATCAACATAATTCTTGGATCCTTCTTTTGTAAATTTCAGGTGAGGCTCTATAGGGGAGGCTGCAGGTTTGCAACTTGCCATCCATGTTTCTTCAAGAAGATCCAAGATGTATCTTCTCTGAGATATATGAATGTCAGCAGCCGTTCTAGATATTTCCATGCCAAGGAAGTATTTCAACTTGCCCAGATCTTTGACTTCAAAATCCTTAGCCAGGGATAGTTTAAGGAGTTGAATTTCATTCAAATCATCACCAGTGATGATTATATCATCAACATAGACAATTAGGATAACTCTTTTTCCATTATCAGTGAACTTGGTGAACATAGTATGATCTGAATGGCATTGGTGATATCCATACGCTTTTAAAGATTTAGTAAATCTGCCAAACCATGCCCTAGGGAATTTGTTTAAGCCCATAAAGAGCCTTTTAAGTTTACATACCAGATTTCCTTGTTCTGTGGTCTCATACCCAGGAGGAATCTTCATGTACATTTCTTCCTCAAGTTCTCCATTTAAGAATGCATTCTTGACATCTAATTGGAACAGAGGCCAATCAAGATTTATAGGAATGGACAGAAGTACTCTGATGGTGTTTAGTTTAGCAATAGGGGCAAAAGTCTCCTAGTAGTCAATACCATAGGCCCAGATCTTTGACTTCAAAATCCTTAGCCAGGGATAGTTTAAGGAGTTGAATTTCATTCAAATCATCACCAGTGATGATTATATCATCAACATAGACAATTAGGATAACTCTTTTTCCATTATCAGTGAACTTGGTGAACATAGTATGATCTGAATGGCATTGGTGATATCCATACGCTTTTAAAGATTTAGTAAATCAGCCAAACCATGCCCTAGGGAACTGTTTAAGCCCATAAAGAGCCTTTTTAAGTTTACATACCAGATTTCCTTGTTCTGGGTCTCATACCTGGGAGGAATCTTCATGTACACTTCTTCCTCAAGTTCTCCATTTAAGAATGCATTCTTGACATCTAATTGGAACAGAGGCCAATCAAGATTTATAGGAATGGATAGAAGTACTCTGATGGTGTTTAGTTTAGCAATAGGGGCAAAAGTCTCCTGGTAGTCAATACCATAGGTTTGAGTATACCTCCGGCAACTAACCTTGCCTTATGTCCGCTAATAGAACCATCGAGTTATATTTATTAGTAAAGAGCCACTACATCCCACCACCTTTTCCCTTTAGGAAGATAGGTGATTTTCCAGTGTTATTTTTAATAAGGGCACCAATTTCATCATCAACAGACTTGTTTCCATTCGGGTTTTGCAAGAGCTTCTGAATGGTACAAGGCACATATAATTGACAATTAAGGTAGTTCATGAGGATTGATAAGCCTCGAAAGGTTATCTGAGGGAACCTTAGTACAAGCCCTTGTTCCTTTCCTCAAGGCAAGCGGCCTATCATCGAGTATCATCATAAATATCATTATGTGGGGTTTCATGATTGTCGTGGCTATGATGTTCGGTTCTGGATTAGTAGGAGAAGAAAACTTTCGATCTCCTGTGATTTCTGAATAAACCAGGTTCCACAGGGTCATTCACATTGAGATCCTTTTTCAGTCCAAAAGGATAACTAGTAATCCTTCCATCGTGGTATTTAGATCCTCTGTAAATAGGATCCTGAGCTATAATGTCCACTTGGGACTTTGTTTCTCTAGGAAGATCAAGAGGAGATTGTACATCCCATCCTTGAGAGGAATCCAAATAGTCACTCTCAGAATTTGCATGAGTATCATAATAGGGCTTAGATTCAAGGAAAGTTACATCCATTGTGTTATAGAACTTCCTTGTAAAAGGACAATAACACTTATACCCTCTTTGTCTAAGGGAGTACCCAATCAGAATGCATTTGATAGCCTTTGGATCAAGTTTATTTCTATGGTGATTGTGAATGAACACAGTACATCCAAACACCTTAGGACTAAGGTTTTGAGTAAACTGACAGTTAGGATATATGTCTTTAAACACACCAATAGGTGTTTTGAACAGAAGTACTCTTGAAGGCATTCTGTTAATGAGGTAAGTGGCTGTTAAAACAGTCTCTCCCCGTAAAAACTTAGGAACATTCATAGCAAACATAAGAGCTCTGGCAGTGTCAAGTGCCTGTTTTTCCTCTCAGCAATACCATTTTGCTGAGGGTATCAATACAGGAACTTATATGAATAATGCCTTTCTCTCTCATGAAGGTCCCAAGGATTGTTTCAAAGTATTCTGACCCATTATCAGACTTCAAAACCTTGATTTCAGTTTCAAACTGTGTATGCACCATGTGATAGAAATTTCTAAATATCAAACCAGCTTCAGACTTAACTTTCATCAGAAAAACCCATGTAAGCCTAGTGTGGTCATCAATAAAAGTGATGAACCACTTAGTACCAGTGATATTTTTAACCTTTGAAGGTCCCCAAATATCACTGTGTACCAGATTAAAAGGCTTAGATGGCTGATAACTTTTCTGTGGGAAGTTAGTCTTGGACTGCTTTGCAAGACAACAACTTTCACACACAAAATCAGTGGGTTTTTTATTGATAAACAGAGCAGGTAGTAATTTTTTCAAATACACAAAATTTGGATGTCCAAGTCTATAGTGCCATAGCATTACATTTTCACTATGGGTACTAGAACTAAGACAATCGAAGTTTCCTTTCTCGAGCTCATGTCACCACATAAAAGATAAAGACCAGAATTTGTCTTAGCACTTTGCAATCATCTTCCCAGCTTTTGGAGTCCCGAAGATTCTACAGGATGTGTAGGAAAAATTTAGCACCATATCATGCTGTTTTGCCAATCTGTTTACAGAGATCAGATTGCAAGACAGCTTTGGAACATATAGTACATCCTTGAGACATATGCCTTTGATGTTAATGGGTCCCATACCTCTACTTTTTAGAGGTAGAACCATCGAAGAATCCCGACATATCTCTCTTGTGTACAAGGATGGATGGAGGAAAACAAAGTTTTGTCCCCAGTCATGTGTTCAGAAGCACCAGAATCAATGATCCATTGATCCTGAACATGAGATTTAAAAGTTTGTGAAATGATACCTGTCTGTGCTACAAAAGCTGAGGATACAACAGACTGATTTCCAGAGCTAGAAGAGGAAAAAGTCTTTTTAAGGCTTCCATATGTTCCTGTGTGAAGACTTCTTTCTGGACAGAGAGATGTGCTTGAGATTCTCTTCCATTTCCATCTTTAGGTTTCCAGTCTGCTGGTTTTCCATGAAGTTTCCAGCAGGTTTCTTTGATGTGCCCTTGCTTCTTGCAGTGATCACACCAAGGCCTTTCTTTCTTTCCTTTGAGGGTTTGTAGAGGCTGAGAAACAAGAGCAGATGAGTCTAGTTGAGGGATTTGAGGCACAGCAGCAGCTTGAGTGCTGCCCAACATAACTTTCCGCCTGCTTTCTTCATGTTTGACCTCAGCAAAAGCAGCTTTCAAGTTTGGGAGAGGGGATTTGCCAAAGACTCTTCCCCTAACATCATCCAAATCAGGATTGAGCCCCATAAGAAAAGTAAACACTCTGTCTCTTTCAATGAATACTTTATGGTTCTTGTGATCTTCAGAGCAGTTCCGCTTGTGTTCATTGACCAGATCAAGTTGTTGCCAGATTTTACTTAAAAGATTGAAGTAGTGAGTGACTGTAGAATCTGATTGTCTCAGCTCTTTAAGTTGAGATTTGAGGCCATAGACCTCTGAAGTATTGTCTCTTTTTGAGTAGAGATCATGTACAGCCTCCTAAACCTCTTGAGCAGTGTTGTAGAACATAAAGTTCACTTTGATCACGGGTCATGGATCCAATAAGCCATGACATGATGATGTTGTTGTCTGCCTTCCATTGTCTGAACTTAGGATCATCTTCTTTTGGTTGGGGAGTATCCCCATTCAGATGTCCTTCTTTGCTTCTTCCGCACACACATACATTAGCAGAGATCTAGACCACAAATGGTAGTTATTACCATCGAATTTGTGGCTAGTGAGAGATGATCATTGGTATCACTCCTCCTCGAATGAGATTTGTTCCCTCCGAGTGTGGAACAACATCAGTGGAGGTTGATTGTTCAACGTAAGACATTTTCTCGTTTTTGAAAAAATCTCAGAAAAAAAGTTTGAGCGATATTGGATCAAGTCTCTGATACCATGTGCAAATTATGACAAGTATTTGTAGAAGCGGAAGCTAGATAGAAAGGAGAGACATAACTTATATTATTTCAGCATATTCTTACAAAGAGGGAGCTGGTTTGTGAGGAAAAATAAGACAAGTATTGAGGAAACAAGAGTTCTTATCGATAGAATAATACTTGGTAAATAAATTACAAGAGAATGAGCCTTTAAATAGGACTGAGACAGTCCTGAAAAATCACCAACGGTCACTGTACAGTGATTACAAACGGTCACTGTACAGTAAAAAGTAGCCCAACATGTTCTGGTCAACCAAAGTGTCTAAACAGGAGGTCAACCAAAGTGTCTAAACAGGAATTAAATAATAAACAATTAATAATTAATTTCAACAGAAGCACTTATTTCAAATATAACTAAGAAGCAAACCAGGAATGAAGAACGTGAAAGGTCAAGGAAAGAAGTTGATATTGATAAAGAGTTGGATGAAATCGAAGTCATTGAAAGTGGAGGAAGCAATAAAAGACCGAGGCCTCTTGGACCCATGGATAGATATGCCTCACATATCAACCCGGAATCCGTCTCGGATGACACTTTTCCTACGAGAACAAGGCAACAAAACATTAATGATGCACTTTTCAAATAAAGAACTCAAAGTGTGCATCAATATGTGGCTAAGTGGGTGTATCAACACGGCGTTTCTTTTAATGCAATTGACAATGATTCTTTTAGACAAATGTGTGAGGCATTGGACAATTTGGCCCGGGTTACCAACCTCCAACCCAATACCAACTTAGAGAGCCACTCTTGAACAAGGAAGTGGAGAAAACAAAAGAGGCTCTCAAGAGTCATGAAAAGGAATGGGAGAGAATTGGTTGTTCAATCATGACCGATGCTTGGAGTGATAGAAAGAGAAGAAGCATCATGAATTTATGTGTGAATACAAGAATTGGGACGGCTTTCCTTTCTTCAAAAGAGGCTTCCGGTGATGCACATACCGGTGATTACATATTTAATTATGTGAATGAATGTATTCAAAGCATTGGAGAAGAAAAAGCGGTCCAAGTGGTGACCGACAATGCTTCAAACAATATTGCAGCCTCGGATATGTTTAAGGAAATAAGACCACGTATCTTTTGGACTCCATGTGCCACTCACTCCATCAATCTTATGCTTGAAGGCATTGCTAAGCTCCCTACTTTCTGATGTGATTCCCATCGAGAAGAAACTTGTCAAATTTATTTGGAGTCTTTTTCTTTATTTTTAGTTAACTTTTATTATCCCACATTGGTTAGATAGTATTTTATTTTTGTTATTGTTTTTAATTATGGTTATTTTGTCCCACATTGCTAAATTAGCAATTAGTCTTGGAGTCTGTAGCCTATATAAAGGCATTAAGAGTCATTGTAATCATCAGAGACAAATTTTGAGATATATATTATATTTGAAGCTTTTAAAGCTTTGGTGAGTTTTCTCACGTTGGTGCTTGGTGGATTCCAACACCGTTGTTTGGTGGATTCCAAACGGAACTTATCAAGGTTCTGAGCAGACCTTGTGGCGTTCGTATACCAAGATTCTTAGATACGGGTTATCTAAGGGTTGAGGTCATACCAAGGTTCTTAGTTACGAGTTAGCTAGGGTCGCGGTGCTCGTTTTATTGGTGCCTTCATCGGTCCTTCACAATTTTTAGATCTGATTCGATCACGGATCACATCGGTTAGTATCGAGATCGACAATCGACGGTATCCAAATATCCCTTGTTTTTATTTTCTTTTCGTTAATTGCAGAATTTTTTTCCTTCCATCATCAAAAAAAAAAAAAAAAAAAATTACCCTGCTTTTTCTTTTATGTATCGTATTCTTCATTCTTAATCGAAAAAAAAAAAAATCCTTCTTTTCATCTTTCATTGTTTCTGCGTGTCCCCATTCTTTTTCTTTTCTTGTGTTATTTTTTTGCAATCCTTCGTTCATCTTCTAATATCAAAAAAAAAAAAAAAAAAAAAAAAAAAAAAAAAATAAACCTTTCCAAAGATCTTTCCAAAGACCTTGATTATCCATCTTATGCCTTCAACGTTACAAAAGAAAAGAGATACCATCGCTTCTCCATTTTCGGTGCCTTTGTATACCCAAAATAAAGGTTTGACCTACTTGTTTTCTTTTAATTTGTTTATCTAGAGTTCGCCACCAAAAAAAAAAAAAAAAAAAAAAACATTGCCGAATAGTTTTTGTTTGGACATTCTGAATACTTGTAGTGTGCTATTTATTGGTGAATTTCGATCTTGAGTAATGTCAAAGGAGAGTCCTATGGATTTCTATTTTCGGAATTTTGAAGATATGATGAATCAAAATTTGGTAATAGAACAACGTTTTGATGATATGATGAATAAGATGAAGAATATGTTAAAGGGAGTAACTGAGCAATTTAACCGTGGTGGTAGAGATAACCGCAGTGGTAGAGGTGATCGTGGTGGTAGAGGTAACCGTGTTGGTCAAGGTAACAACTTGTTTTACACATCATGTTTTATTGGAGATTATGAATATGAGTTGTGTATTGATCACGATGAAGAAGAAAATTTAATTAGTAAAGATGTGGTTAAGGAGTTAAACTTGCGGACGGAAAGACTTCATCATCCCTACTACATTGTTGTGGGAAACCATCGGGTTAAAGTTACACGGTATGCACGGGGAAGTTATAAAGCTGTTGTCTCATGTGATGTGGTGCCACCGAGTGATGTACATTTGATATTTGGGAGATCATGGTTATCTTTGCATAATGTACGTCATAATGCATCCCGACTCGCTATTCTTTTTCCTTTTGTGGCAAGAAACATGTTTTTGAATCTCTACCCTCTGGCAACAAAGTAATATTGATTGAGAGTCTCGGCACGAGAAAATGTAAACGAGGTTGTAGTGGAAGGCAGATTGGAGGAGGTTGTTGGAGCAAAATTGGTGGATGTAGTCCAAGAGTCGATTGTGGCGGCAGGCAATCACCGAGAGAATAAAGAAGTGGTGGAGATACATGTTGCAAAAGTAGATGAGGATATTGCATTAGTGGTGGATAAAATTGAGGCATATCATTGTTGGTCCTACTTCACCCCCACTTGTTCGAGTTCTACTTCCGTCTTCTTTGCGTACATGAAGATCATCCGCTGAGGAGCAAATCTGGGCTATCTGCTATAATCAATCAAACCAATATATTTCTATGGATGTTCTTGTCCCGATTGACATTGATGGCAAACCAAGCACACCTTCATTGATCCTTTTGCGTGTATTGTGCAATTATTCCGGCTTAATCCCTATGCCTATGTTCTTTGCTCGGAGAGCATTATTTGCATTGAGCACCTGCAAGATTACTACTCATTGGTTTCCTTGGTGATGTATGCATCAACATCTCGAAGATATACTGATTTGAAGTGGCATGTCCGCCTTGTATTTGATCCGGGCATATCATTGATATTCGTTGTTGGTTCGACCTGTTTTGTCCTTGATGGTGCATTTTACGACATCCTTTTGATTCGAGGACGAATCCTTTTGGAACCGGGAGGGAATGATGTGATTCCCATCGAGAAGAAACTTGTCAAATTTATTTGGAGTCTTTTCTTTATTTTTAGTTAACTTTTATTATCCCACATTGGTTAGATAGTATTTTATTTTTGTTATTGTTTTTAATTATGGTTATTTTGTCCCACATTGCTAAATTAGCAATTAGTCTTGGAGTCTGTAGCCTATATAAAGGCATTAAGAGTCATTGTAATCATCAGAGACAAATTTTGAGATATATATTATATTTGAAGCTTTTAAAGCTTTGGTGAGTTTTCTCACGTTGGTGCTTGGTGGATTCCAACACCGTTGTTTGGTGGATTCCAAACGGAACTTATCAAGGTTACGGCGGGACCTTGTAGCGTTAGATATACAAGATTCTTAGATACGGGTTATCTAAGGGTTGAGGTCATACCAAGGTTCTTAGTTACGAGTTAGCTAGGGGTCGCGGTGCTCGTTTTATTGGTGCCTTCAGTCGGTCCTTCGGCAATTTTAGATCTGATTCGATCACGGATCACATCACTTTCAAGACCATAATTAACAAAGCCAAGAGTTTTACCATTTTTATCTACTCTCATCACAAGACTTTGCAAATGATGAGAAAGTGTACAAGAAGAGAGATTATACGACCCGGAGTGACTAGATTTGCCACTTCTTTTTTAACATTGCAAAGTTTATTGAAGAAGAAAGAGGCTTTGAGGCAAATGGTGAACTCTAATGAATGGGAAGCGACAAAATGGTCTAAGAGCAAGAAAGGAAAAATGGCTTATTCTATCATTGTACAACAAACCTTTTGGAGTGGGTTGCTCGTACATTGAAAATATTTGAACCGTTGGTAAAAGTCCTTAGACTTGTGGATGGCGATGTGAAGCCGGCTATGGGCTTTGTGTATGGTGAACTCAAAAAAGCCAAGAATGAGATAAAAGAAGCTATGAAGAATAGAGGAGAGTTATAAGCCTATACTTGATATAGTGGAGAGTAAAGGAAAGGGGCTTGTTGACACTCCACTCCATTTGATGGCTTACTTGTTGAATCCATACTATTACTACAAAGATGCTTCTTCATTGTCTTCCGATGAACTTATGAGTATCCATGACGCGGTCTTTGAATGTGTGGAGCGGTTATTTGAGGATGTAGACATGCAAAACATTGTGACGAACACTCAATTGGTGCTTTACAAGAACAAAGAAGGTTCATTTGGTAGACAGGGCTTTAAAAGGATGTGAACAATATACTTTTGATCCGGGTATGATTATGAAGTCTCTTTAATCTTTATGAAGTATTATTATTAACTATTAAGTTATTAACTATTAAGTATTAACTAATAGTTATTAAGTTCAATAATGTCTTTGTTACTTTTTATCATTTTGAATTTTGTTGGATGGTGATCTAACTATGGCAACCATACACCGGAACTCCAAAAGATTGCAATGAGGATTCTTTCTTTGACATCAAGCTCTTCTGGTTGTGAAAGAAATTGGAGTGTCTTTGAAGGGTAAAGTCTTCATAAAAGTATTCTTGAATTGAAATCTAATAATTTATCTTATGTAGTTATGTGATAGTGTGATATTGATTTTTAGTGGTTAATTTTGTTAGAAAAGATAGGAAAAAAGGATGTGGAAAGAAGCTGTTTTATTATTTTTCCGAATGATATTACACAAAGCAGGTTACAACCCTTTCATAATAATAAAAAGACACAACCGCACAACCTTAGCGGCCGCCTTCCCTACTTGGCTCCCAAGTAAACTCCACAAACCCTAAAGCACATCCCACAGTGCCCTAATCACTAAATAAGACAAAAATAACCTTACTAATTCAACACCCCCTCAAGTTGAGCATAGATATCAATCATGTTCAACTTGGACACATAATCATCAAATTGTCGCTTCATTAGCGCCTTAGTAAGACCATCACCGCTTGCAAAGGTGATGGTAGGAAGAATACAAATCAGCCCTTCTCTAGCTTCTCTTTGATGAAATGCCTGCTCTACTTCCACATGTTTAGTCTGTCATGTTGCACAGGATAATTTGCAATAGCAATTCTTTGCCTTGTTGTCACAGAAACGACCATTCATAGCATCGCAACAGTGCAGCGATATAGATCATCCAAAGACCCGTTTGACCGCATAACTCTTCACATATCCCCTCGTGTTACACAACTTAAACTCGGCTTCAATGAGCTTAGCCACCACATCTTGCTTTTTGCTCCTCCAAGTAACCAGATTTCCCGCAGGACAAATGAGCGATACCACAGAGTAGACTTCCTATCTTTAGAGCCACCCAATCAAGATCGGCATATACTTCCACAAACCTTTTTTCCACCTTTTTGAACAACAACCTACTCCAACCGTTCCTTTAAATATCTCGTAATCCTCACCATCGCTTGATTATGAGGCTGCTGGGGCATGCATAAACAGACTCACCACTCCAACGGCAAAGGAAATGTCTGCCTTGTGTGAGCCAAATAAATCAATCGACCAACCAACCTTTGATATTGCTCTCTGTTAATCGTTCTCACCATCGCCTTGATCCAACTTCACATTTTGATCCATAGGTGTACTAGCGAGTTTACACCCCAACATTCTGTTTACGTCGGCGGATCCAACACATACTTCCTTTGGGACACCACCATCCCTCTTGGACCTAGCTACCTCCATTCCCAGGAAATACTTCAAAACCCCAAGATCTTTAATTTCAAATTCTCTAGCCAGATTAATCCCAATCACATCATCTCCAGTGAGGATGATATCATCCACATATACTACTAGGACTACCATCTTTCCTTCTGCACCTCTCTTCACAAATAAGGTATGATCTCGAGTGCCCTCGCTTAAAACCTATCTTTAGGACAAACCGCTAAGCCTATCAAACCATGCTCTTGGACTTTGCTTTAACCATACAGAGATTTCTTCAATCGATAGACCTTGCCTCCAAACCGACTAGCAAGTCCGGGGAGGATCCATGTATACCTCCTCCTCGAGTGTCCCATGAAGAAATGCGTTCTTCACATCAAGTTGAAACAATTGCCGTCTAGGTTCACGGTATGGAGAATACAACCCTCACAATCTTGAGCTTAGCCACTTTGGTGAGAAAGTCTCGAGTAATCAATTCCATAAGTTTCACTGTAGCCCTTGGCTACCAACCTAGCTTTATATCTCTCAACCTCACCATTAGACTTGAACTTAATGGTGAACACCCATCTACACCCCACGCCTTTCTTTCCCATGGCAAATTCACTACTTCCCAAGTGCCATTCTTCTCCAAAGCCCCGATTTCCTCCCCCAAGCAGCTGACCTCCACTCAGTACATATAGAGCTTCTGAATATCCTTTGGAATTTGATGTTCGAGACACACTAGTAAGGAAGGCTTTGTGGGATGGTGACACATTTTGATAGGTTAAGTAGTTTTGTATAGGTATCTAGGATTTTAGTGCGGGCCCTTGGTGGTTTTCTAATTGCAATGGGAACATCCAAAGAAAAGATCCGGACTATTTGTCATGGTCTGTTTTTTAGACTGTCTTTTAGGCTTAGGAGTGGATGGTTCATCAAGATCTGGGACCAAGGGTACTGGATCAGGCTATGCATCAAGGTCTGGGATTAGAGGCTCAAAGTTTGGTGACTCAGATTCCTCCATATCATTTGGTTGCACAGATGTCTTTGGTTCGGAGTTCTTGGGCGATCTACCCTGAGGCTCCACATGCTCTCTAGATTTATGATAAGTCCTAAAATATGTTTTTCCCTGCAGTCTTTGAGTAGTCTTGGGAGTTTTAGGGGTTTGACCACTCACACGAGGTGATTTACCACCAAGCTTCTCCCGGATCGTCCAACACTGCTTCATTATTGATGATTTCCATAGGATTTGGCATACTAGACTCATCACCCCAACCACAATGTACTGAAAATCAGCCACATCTTCTGGAGTCATAATCCCCTGAAGATGGTGCTTGTCATAGTACATTGTGTTTTCAAAAAAGGTGATATCCATTGTTTCTATGACTCTTCGTTTACCAAAATCAAAAACCCTATACCCCCTTTTATTGGCAGAATACCCCAAAAACATACACTTAGTGGCTCTAGGATCCAACTTCCCTTGGTGATAGGTGTGTGCAAATGCTACACACCCAAATACTTTGAGAGGAAGATCCTGGACCAATCTAGTGTTTGGAAAGTTGCTTTTTAATTCATTTAAGGGAGTTTTAAAGTCTAAAATTTTAGAGGGAAGCCTGTTGATTAAATAAACTGCAGTGAGAAGAGCCTCACCCCACAAGAATTTAGGGCACTTAGAGGACAACATGATGGATCTGACCACTTCCAGGACATGTTGATTTTTCCTCTCTACCACACCATTCTGTTGGGGTGTATTAGGGCATGAGCTTTGATGGATCATGCCTTTTTCGAAAAAAAAAACTGGCCAAAAGATTGTTATAGTACTCGGTTCCATTATCGCCTTAAAATTTCAATTTGTGTATGAAACGAGTGCTAATCATGGTATAAAAATTTTTAAAGCTTTTCTCAACCTCGGACTTCTCCTTTAATAGATAGATCCAGTAACTCTTGTGTGATCGTTTATAAAGGACACAAACCATCTCTTCCAGTCATAGTTAGGTGTGCGGAAGGACCCCAAACATCACTATGAATAAGAGTAAATGGTTTAGGGAGTCCAGGGTTTTGGAATGTAAGTGCTCCTCTTATGTTTAGACAAGGCACAAATTTCACATTGAAAATCAAAACTCTTTTTATTAATAAAAAGTTTAGAAACAATTTATTCAAATACCCAAAGCTAGGGTGACCTAATCTAGTATGCCACATCATTATTTCATCATTGGGATGACAGACTAAAGTACTAAAACAATGATTCTTACGAAATAACATATTTTTTGAACTACCTCTCCTCCTCGAGGATGTAGAGCCCTTCTTTTTGATTCTAGCACCGCCAATCACCTTCCCAAAAGTCACATCCTGAAACTCACAAACAAGTAGGAGAAAAGATTAATTTACGCTTGGTCGAGGCCAACTTGTGAACTCAAATTAAATTGCATGAAAGTTTGGGAAGATGGAGGACATCATGAAGAGTAATAGAGGCGATGGTGGCATCAACCCTTTCCACCATCTTTGAAAAGATCCATCTGCCACTCTTACTTTCGATTTCCTCCACATGGAAAATAGAGGCCGAACATTTTGGAGCATGGGGTCATGTGATCTGTTGCACTGAATCAAGGATCCAGTGTGCTCAGCAAGGGATTCAAGAATCAGTAAAACAGATGCCATACCGACTCGGCAAGTGTACATTGTGGTTTAGAGTCTTTGTTTTGAGGGTTTGAATGTGTGTCGACTTGCTAGAAGGGTACTCGGTGAGCTCTATCTGCTCCTTAGTCAAAGAAAACTATCCAGACTCGTCGGACTTGGATCGGATGATACTTGGTTGCTCCTCATCTCACCAACATTCCCAGATTGACCCTTGGCTTCCAGGTTGGTTTGGTTTGCCATGAATTGCCCAAAGAATTATCTCGGTTATGCCCTGTTTTTGCGGTGGTCACAAGACAATTTCGCTTCTTGCCTCTGTTATCACCTTTAGCAATCAACAAGGTGATGATTCAAGGTCTTGTCCCCAGATTTACGATTTTGAAGAGAATCGGATCCATTGTGCATGACCTTCCTCCTTGCTTCTTCCCTTCTAACTTCTGCAAACACCTCTCTCAATGATGGGAGGGCTTCCTTCCAAGGATCCTACCCCATACCTCATCCAAGTCATAGTTTAAACTCTGCTAGAAAGGAATACACCCTTTCATTTTCTTCTCTTTTCTGAAATTTAGTGCTGTCCCCGGCACAATCCCATGTGTCCTCATGACACATATCCAATTCTTGCCAAAGTGTGACTATCTCATTGTAGTAAGATGTCACATCCTTGGCTCCTTGCTTCAAATTCCACATTCTTGTTTTAAGATGGTAGATTTGTGAGGAGTTTTCTAAGTCCGAATACAACTCTTTGACTGCTTCCCATATGTCTTGGGCGGTGTGTGTAGACATATATATGGTCCCAAGCTATGGTCCGTTCCATCGAGTTAATCACCATGCCTTGACCATGGAGTTTTCGGACTGCCATATACTGTGCCTGGGGTCAGTGGCAGCCGGTTCTTTGGTTGCACCAGTCAGAAATCCTAATTTGCTGCGTCCATCAATGGCTAGTTTGATGGTCTGTGACCATTCAAGGTAATTTTTGCCATTTAATTTGCCAGGTACCAGCAACAGGGAGGAATTGTTGAAGGTTCCTTCCTCACTGTTTGCTCCAGAATTCGAGGACTGACCAACAGCAGGAGAATTGATCAATTCTCCTGTAAAAGCTGCACGGTAATTCATGTTTGTAGGGTTTGATCGAACCTACGTTTTGATACCATGTTAGAAAAGATAGGAAAAAAAGGATGTGGAAAGAACTGTTTTATTATTTTTCTGAATGATATTACACAGCAGGGTTACAACCCTTTTATAATAATAAAAGACACACCAAGACAACCCTAGCGACCGCTTTCCCTACTTGGCTCCCAAGTAAACTCCACAAACCCTAGCGCACATCCCCGTGTGCCTAATCACTAAATAAGACAAAAATAACCTTACTAATTCAACAAATTTTATTTTTGTAGATACACACAAAAAAGAGAAATAGACTATACCAACCGAATGAACAAGCTAGTCTATGTTCAATTCAATTCAAGATTGTCTTTTAAGAAGAAGAAGAGAAGACAAAATTGATGTGCTTACAGCATCAAGTCTTTGAAAATGCACAACCTTGGATAGTTGATGGAATAGATGATGATGACATTGATGAGGAGGTCACACCCGGCTCGGGCCTTACATGGGAAATGGTGAGTGAAGCATCCGGAGCAAATGAAGAATAGCAACCAAGAAGGAGTGCCCGCAATACCGGAGAAGTAAGAGTTTGATGAAGATGATTTTGTGTCCGATGCCACGGAGGATGATACCGATGATCATGAAGACATGGACTTTGAATTGGAGTCGGACAAAGAGCGTGATATTGTTGGGAGTTGGAGACTTGGGGAATAATGAGGATGAGATTGAAGATTGAACTTGAGAGTTGAGAGTTGAGACTTGAGAGTCTTGAGTGTTGAGTGTTGAGTGTTGACACAACATGACATTGATTTCGTACTTTGGGTTTTGGCTACTTTGTTTCTTTGATCTTTTGACACATTTTATTTGATTTTTATGTTTTATGATCATAGGATGTAAGATTTATATGGGATAAGTATATTATTATTAAAAAACAAAAAAAAAAAAAAAAAAGCGCATGGGCGCCGCCTAGGCGCCCCTGTAGCGCACCGAGGCCGCCTAGCGAGTTTTAGAACATTGCCCTCAACAAGCTATGGCAGGAATATGACCAACTTACAATAAGACAGTGGAAATGTACTGAGGATAGTGATATCTATGCAAAGCTTGTTGAAGAAGAAAGGGTCTTTGACTTCTTGTATGGTCTAAATCCCAACTATGATGCTGCAAAGGAAAGGATTATGGCGCAAACTCCATTTCCTTCTATTCAGGATGCTTTTTCTGCTGTGAGAAAAGAGGAAAGTAGAAGGGGAGTTATGGGTGTAAGCAATGGTATATTGCCAACTCCAGGTGGAAACCACTCAACACTCAAAGTTGCTGAATCTGATGCAGCAAATGTTGGGTATAACATAGGCAATAACAAGAGTGAGCAATGGACCAACCTACTTTGTGACTATTGCAAAAAAAGGGGTCATCTCAAGGATAAGTGCTGGAATCTCCATGGAAAACCCCCTCATCTTAAAAAAAACCGGGCTGAAGGAAGTGGGAGTGATCAAAAAAGGGCATACAATGCTACTGAACAATCCATGAGGTTCACAAAGGAGCAGATGGAAACTCTGGCCTTAATGTTTGACAAAAGAATTCCACCTGTTTTAGAATCAACTATAGGGGCAACTGCACATGGAAATCAATCTTGGATTGTAGACTCAGGAGCATCAAGTCACATGACAGGTGATCTCTCCCTCTTCCATTCTTTCACTAATAGTAATAATGATCACTATGTTACTATTGAAGATGGTTCATCTTCTAAAGTGGTTGGTTTAGGGTCTGTTAGAATCCTACCAAACCACACCCTAAACTCTGTTCTTTATGTTCCAAAACTAGATTGTAACCTATTCTCTGTTATAAAAGGAAGGGAAGAATATTTTATTTATATGGAAAAACTTGCATATTACAATGTTCTGACCTCTCCTTAAATCGGAGGTGAAAAGAGACTTAACTGATTTGGATTCCTTGATTTAAGGATCTAAATCAGTCACCTATTATTACAAAATATTCTGTCTTTATGACAGAATAACTATAAATCGGGAAAGTCAATCATCCGGCTTATTTTCCCTAGGACTGACCATATCTATTACAATTGACTATAATACCCTTATTATTCAACACCCCCCGTCAAGTTGAGCATAGATGTTAATCATGTTCAACTTGGATACATAGTCATCAAAATTCTACTTCATCAAGGCTTTAGTGAGCCCATCTGCTGTTTGCAGTGCTGAAGGCATGAATGGAATGCAAATTAGGCCCTTCTCTAGTTTCTCCTTGATGAAATGTCTTGTCTATCTCCACATGTTTAGTTCGGTTGTGTTCCCCAGGATCATTAGCTATTGCTATGGGTTTTGCCTTTGTTATCACGAGCAGTTTCATACAGAGCATTATCAATGGAAGGTGTAGTCACTTAACACTTTCTCGAAGCCACACCCTCACAGATGCCCTGTGTTATTGCCCTAAATTCAGCTTCAGTTGAGCTTCTAGCCACCACATCCTGTTTTTTGCTTCTCCAAGTGACCAAGTTGCCCCACACAAATGAGCAGTACCCTGTTGTAGACCTACTATCCTTAGAACCAGCCCAGTCTGCATCAGCATATAATTCTACATGCCTCTGATTCACCTTTTTGAACAACAACCCCATTCCAACTGTTCCCTTTAAGTACCTTAGAATTCTGATCATAGCTTGATAGTGGGACTGTTTGGGAGAGTGCATGAATTGGCTCACTACCCCAACAACATACGAAATATCAGGTCTTGTATGTGCTAGGTAAATGAGTCTACCTACCAACCTCTGATATTGTTCTTTATCTACATTTTCTTCACCTTCACTTTTACCTAGCTTTACATTCTGGTCCATAGGGGTACTAGTAGGTTTGCATCCCAACATACCAGTGTCTGTCAGCAAGTCTAATACATATTTCCTTTGGGACACAGCCATCCCTTCTTTAGATCTGGCTATCTCTATTCCCAGGAAGTACTTGAGGACCCCAAAATCCTTGATTTCAAATTCCCTGGCCAAGTCCATTTTCACTTGCTTGATGCCTATTTGATCATCCCCAGTGAGGATGATATCATCCACATAAACCACCAGTACTACATTTTTTCCTGCTTTAGATATCTTCACAAACAAGGTATGATCCCCTGCCTTCAATAAGAACTGCCTGAATCTATCAAACCATGCTCTAGGACTCAGGATCTGGGGGTTATAGGTTGATTATAACTTTTAGTAGGTGATGTATCTCCATGTCCTCCCAGATCTACTTCAGTAGCCTGTTCAGCTTGTTTATCCAATTCTGCCTGTTTATCAATTTCCACTTCTTTTGTTGGCATACTAAGCTGGTTTTCTGAACCCATACTGTATAGGAATTCAGCAGCATATTCTTGAGTGATCATTGACCCCCTGAAGATGATGCTGGTCATAATACAATGTGTTTTCAAAAAAGCTGACATCCATAGTTTCTATGACTCTCCTTTTTTCAAAATCAAACACCCTATATCCCTTTTTGTTAGCAGAGTACCCCACAAACATGCACTTAGAAGATCTAAGATCTAACTTCCCTTGATTGTAGGTGTGTGCAAAGGCTACACACCCAAATATCTTGAGGGGTAGATCCTGGATCACCCTAGTGCTAGGAAAGTGTGATTTTAGTTCACTTAGAGGTGTTTTAAAATTCAGTGTTTTAGAGGGCAGCCTATTAATTAATTAGGTAGGCTGCTGTGAGAAGAGCCTCACCCCATAAGAATTTAGGGCATTTAGAGAACAACATGATGGATCTTACAACTTCCAAAACATGTTGGTTTTTTCTTTCTGCCACACCATTCTGTTGGGGTGTGTTTGTGCAAGAACTTTGGTGAATCATGCCTTTTCCATCAAAAAAGGTACTTAATACATTGTTATAGTATTCAGTATCATTATCAGTTCTCAACATTTCGATTTTTGTTTGAAACTGAGTGTTGACCATGTTGTAAAAGTTTTTAAAGGCTCTTTCAACCTCAGATTTCTCTTTTAAGAGATAGATCCATGTGACTCTTGTGTAGTCATCTATAAAGGACACAAACCATCTTTTTCCAGTCATAGTTAGGTGTCTAGAGGGACCTCAGACATCACTATAAACTAGTGCAAATGGTTTGGAGGGTCTGTGAGACTTTTGAACATATGTACTTCTCTTGTGTTTAGCCAACTCACAAATTTCACATTGAAAATCTAAAACATTCTTATTTTTGAAGAGATTTGGAAACAACTTGTTCATATACCCAAAACTTGGGTGCCCTAGTCTAGTATGCCAAAGTATTATTTCATTATTAGAAGGCAGACTTAAAGTGCTGAAACAGGCATTTCTGGGTATAGACTCATGCCTTGAGTTATCTTTGTCCTCCAGAATGTACAGTCCCTCTTTGACCCTAGCATTGCCAATCACCTTCGCCAAACTCATATCCTGTATTTGACAGTCAGTAGAAGAAAATGCAACCTTGCAGTTAGATTCAGAAACTAATTTATGGACTGAAATTAGGTTACATGATAGCTTGGGGACATGGAGTACATTATGGAGGGTAAGGTTGGTATTGAGTTTGATTGAACCCTTTCCAGCTACCGCTGAGAAGGATCCATCAGCCACCCTTACCTTTTGATTTCCTCCACAAGGTAGGTATGATACAAAACAGGTAGAGCGGGGTGTCATATGATCCATGGCACCCGAATCAATGATCCAGTGTGCATTTGTGTGATGTGAAAAAGTAGAAAAAGCTGTTGAGTTACCAGATTCAGCAAGGGTACATTGGGGGTTAGGATTGGAGATGTGCTTATGGCTTGCCAAAAGACTACTCAGTTGGTCAATTTGCTCCTGTGAGAAAGGCAACAACCCTTGATTCTTCTGACCCTGATCAGATGGCACGTAAGATACTTGATTTCCCTTTATTTCCCCAGTATTACCAGCTTGGTTTCTTGGTTTCCAATTTGAGAACTTTCCATGGATCACCCAGCAATTATCTCTGTTATGTCCTTGCTTCCTACAGTGGTCACACCATAATTTCTGTTTCCTTCCTTTGTTTTCTCCTTTGGCAGTCACCAATGCAGATGCCTCCAGATCTTGTCCTCCAATTTTCTGATTTTGGGGCAAATCAGAACCAACATGCATCACTTTCCTTCTTGCCTCCTCCCTTCTGACCTCTGAAAAAACTTCCCTTAACGAAGGAATGGGCTTCCTGCTTAATACTCTGCCCCTAACTTCATCTAGGTCAGAGCTAAGCCCTGCAAGGAAAGAGTACACTCGTTCATTTTCTTCCCTTTTGTTAAACTTAACGCTTATCTCACCGGACATTCCCATGTGTCTTCATGGCATACGTCCGGCTCTTGCCAAAGGGTGACCACTTCATTGTAGTATGAAGTCACATCCTTATTCCCTTGCTTTAAACTCCAGAGTTTAGTCTTCAAGTAGTAGATCTGTGAAGAGTTTTCCAGATCAGAAAACATCTCTATCACAGCATCCCAAATATCTTTTGCAGTGCGGAGAAGCATATGAGGCCTGGCTATGCCTGGTTCCATTGAGTTTAATAGCCAGGCCTTAATCAGGCCTTAATCATGGAGTTTTCTGATCTCCATGTGCTGTGTTTGGGATCATTTGCAGCCGGTTCCTTTTCTGCCCCAGTTAGTTCCGACCATCGATTGCCATTTTTATGGTCTCAGACCATTCCCGCCAATTTTTTCCATTTAATTTGTGTGAGACAAGAAGGTGGGCAGGAGGATAAGATTCCTCCTTGTTTGTGCCAGAGGATTGACCAGTGGTAGTGTCAACCAATTCTCCGGTGAAGGCGGCCCGGTAATTCATGATTGTAAGTTTTAGGATCACCTAGGCTCTGCTACCATGTTATAAAAGGAAGGGAAGAATGTTTTATTTATATGGAAAAACTTGCATATTAGAATGTTCGACCTCTCCTTAAATAGGAGGTGAAAAGAGACTTGATGATTTGGATTCCTTGATTTAAGATCTAAATCAGTCACCTATTATTACAAAATATTCTCGTCTTTATGATGAATAACTATAATCGAGAAAAGTCAATCATCCGGCTTACTTACCCTAGACTGACCATATCTATTACAATTGACTATAATACCCTTATTTACCGGTGTTGGCGGTGTTGGGGCGTATATTTTAAAGAGTTTATTTAGATTATTTTTAATAAAACACTTAGGAGTTACTTTTTGTCCCACATCGAATTTGGGATTTATTTTCTTTAGTTGTAAGCCTATAAATAAGGCTTAGGAGTCTCTTTGTCAAAGACAATTATTCGAGAATCATTATAAAATT
This sequence comes from Gentiana macrophylla, assembly GCA_026214975.1. NCBI lineage: Eukaryota > Viridiplantae > Streptophyta > Magnoliopsida > Gentianales > Gentianaceae > Gentiana > Gentiana macrophylla. The sequence goes on along the minus strand of CM047811.1, from coordinate 119,586,768 downwards.
TCTTCTTTGCATTAGCAAGAAAAATTGCGTTTTTTTTTAAGTTTACTGAATAAACTTAAACTTGAACATCAAATCCAAGAATTTGGCAATTCTTGAACGTTAACAAATCGGGGTTTCTTGGCGAGATCTCCAAGGGGTTTTGATCAATTCCAAGGTTTTCAAGAATGTGTTTCTCGAAGGTTGAGGAGCCGTAAATCGTGATAATTCTAGATCGTTCCAACGCGTGTGCGTGAAATCTAGATTTCCGTATCAATTGGTATCGAGAGAGAGTTGAATCATCACGCCGACACCACCGCTGCGTGTTCTTTGTTAGCCCTAGGATCATCCCTTCTCTTTGAAGCCGGCGATCTCACGGCATACCCCCCCTCCTTCCCTTCCGCCGCGATTCAGCCCTCCCGCAGGTAAGCCTTTATTTTATTATTTTTTCTCCCAGCCTTTTTCTTTGTGTTATATAAAAAATAAAAAATAAAAAAAAATAAAACTTGATCTTTTCCACGTCCAGAATTGCATGTTTAGATTGGAATTTTAGGAATTTGGGATGCAACATAAGCCGCAATTTTGCAATTCAACCAAATTCCATCAGCCGGAATTTCAGTTGGAATTTTAGTTGTAATTCCAATTTTGCATCAGCCGCAATTTTCACCTTACAGCCGCACACCCCCTTCTCCTTTTCCAGCAGCCGCTTTACTTGACCTAAATTGGTCTTGACCTAATTAGAATTAATTTAAGTTGTCCTACTCTTTTTTTAGTCGGTCGGTCCCAGTTTATAAAAATAAAAAAAATAAGTCTTTCGTATTCTTGTTACGTCCTTTTTGCGTCTGTCGTGTTTTCCCCTCCTTACCCAACATTGCGTTTGTGATACAGCCCTCAAATACATAAGTTAAAGCATACGATCTAAGACTGTTTGTTTGGATATTTGCATCCCTGAATTTTCGGATTGTGTTCTTGAAATTTTAAAAACAGATTTTAAACGTTTAAACAAGAACATAACAATAAGCTTAGCAATCTGATTTCAAGAGTCTTCAAGGAAAGGCCATTTATTGTATAAAAAAATAAATAAAAAAAATTAAAAAAAACGTTACTTGAGGTGTTATGCTCAGTGGTCTATATTGACAAGAAAATAGAATAACCACTGCCAGCCAGAAATCTCCGGTAGCAATTTCAAATTTTGAGGTGTTATGCTCAGTGTGCTTGGTTCGATTTAGCATGCCAGCCAGAAATCTCATTCTCAACTTAATAGAGGTGTTATGCTCGGTGAATTATTCTAAAAATCAAATATCACCGCCAGCCAGAAATCTCTTAAGGTTCGTTTGGCAATTGAAAATTGTTGAAAGAAAAGGTTGAATTTGCTATATTGTTGTGATCTTAAATTCATCGTTTGAATCTGATTTTTAATTTTACGAGTACTACAAACGGAAATCTTGGATTAAAGATCTTAACAATCTGATTTGAAAGTGTGGTTTAATTTAAGTAGTTTGGTGACTGTTTCCCAAACCATTGTTCTTAGCATCATATTCTTAGAAAAACCACCAGCCTTTTTGTTACCTTGAGCTTCGACATTCGAAGAACACTTGTTCTTAATACTTTGGAAATTGCAAAACTTCGGGGAGCACTACTCCGAGAATCTTGAAAGCTGAAGGATCACTTTGAGATCAAATACGTCTCTCCAGGTTAGTGGATTTCACGTTCCTCTCTTTTATTTTCTCTACTACTCGTGTTTGTTCGTGTTGTGATGGCAGGTCCAACCGAGGGAGATGGATCCCAACCAACGGATGGGAATGTGACACTATGGATTGTTGGCCAGGAGGCTACCATTCGGGCACTACAAGAAGGACGAAACAACAAGCCTCTAAAATGGATCAATTGATGACCATGATGGCGAGGATTGAAGCCACTTACCGTAAATGCCCAAGCCAAGCAACCTAACCCGGTGAGGCGCGGCGGACCTAGTGCGACCACCCAAACCGTAGGGGTAGAGAGAGTACGATCGGGGGCCGTGTGCTATAAGACCACCTGGAGAGAGATACTTGGCGGTACATGAAAATTTTGGGTCCGAAGTTGAGGAGAAGATGTGGATAACGATGAGGAAGTACAACAACAACCAAGGAGGAGACAGCGTCAACTTAGGATTGACCAAGATGATATCGGTGATGACGAAGCATCTCTAACCACATCCATCAGCAACAATGAGCAATACTGACTTCCCACATTCAACCTTTCCTTCGTAAACATCATCGAATGCCTGCATAACCAATGTAGATAAAGCTTCATCTCGCTTCTTGCGTTGCAATCTGGTCAGCGGTCCATCTCTAATTACCAAAGGATCCTTAGCCTGAATCGGTGACATAAGATCATGATGTGTGACTGGTGGTAACGGTTCTGAACTCACATCACTTATTATTCAACATTCTCTGTCAGCCAGTTCTGCAATGATAGGAAATGTGTTGCTAACTTTTATTCAACTCATTGTGAGTTTCAGGATCTGGGGTCACACATGAAGATTGGCAGTGCTAGGAAATCTGAGGGTCTGTATCTCATCCATAGCAACTATCCTAAGAATGCAAGTGGTCTTAATGTTAGCTTGAACTCTAAATGTAATAGGATAATGTTGTTACATTTTAGATTAGGACATCCTAATTTTCCCTACCTAAAAAGGATGTATCCTACATTTTAGATTAACACACCCTAAAAGGTACCTAGGTAGTTAATGTAGTTACTTTATGCTTGACACTTTTGTATTCTCCTATATATACTAACCTCAAGAGGTTATGTTTAATAAGAAGAGTTACATTTTTTCTCTTAAGATCTTCTTCTCTCTTTTCTTCTTAAATTCTTCTTCTTAATATCTTTAGAAGCATATCCAATGCAGTTGCAGGCACTGTTTTATATTTATATTAATGTTTTAAGGGACCTTTGAATTTTCTATGGAGTTAGTTATTTAAAAGAAAAGGGAAAGTACAGTTCAAGTGAATATGCAAGGCCAAGTATCGAAAAATTCTCAACATACCACTCCATGCTTGTGGGCTATAGTATCTGCATTCTTATGGTCACCCCGGATACCAAGCCAACCCTTTGAATTTGCTTCTTCGTCTGCTTATCATATTTTTTACAACATCTATTTGATCTTTGCAAGCTTTAATAAACATCAAAACCTGCAATGGAAAAAGGTATCACACGAAAACATCTGAATATAAAGTATGTGCTCAGCAAGTTAAGTATCTATGGTCTTAGCAGCAAACGGTGATATTTAAATTTACAAATAAGAAGGAACTTGCCTCATTTTCAATACTATCTCTTTCCTGTCCAGTGGTGCGGTGCAAATCTACATAATCCTTCTTATGCTTCATTAGAAACTGTTGCAAAGCTTCGATGCTTTCTAACTGGAAATTGAATCAAAACCTCATTTCATACAAACAGGGCAGTTACAAAAATAAGATTAATTCACAGGTGGAATGAAAACTTGATACTGCATGAAAGGCATTGTAATATGATGTATTTCCCAATTACACAAACACACTTTTATATCAAACCATTCCGACACTACCAAAAGCTCGAGAGTAAATGACAGATCGCAAAACTCTTAATAGGACACTTTGGTCATGGTGGCAAACTATAGATGATATAGAACAGAAGTAAACCAGTATATCTGTTCACGCAATTTCTTACCGTCCTCAGTGCAGCTTTCATGAAAGGTGTCCTTTCTCGAGGTTTATGAATAATGAAAGATGCCAATACCTTCGCAGTTTTTGCCTGTCAATGATAACAAATTCACAGTCAAAGACTAGAACACTTTCGAGGATAAATCATAATAAGCACTAAATACTGACTGCATGCAGGGACATGAGAAAGAATCCAAGTAAAATATGAGAAGACAGAATATCAACACACATACATATCAGTATAACTCATAATAAATGAGATCATTTATAATCATGTAATTCCTTTCAAATAATGAAAGAGAAATCATCTAAGATACTTGAAGGGATTTCTACAATGCCTTAATGACTTTGACACTGCCAGTCTAAGTACATGAATCATTTATATGTCCTATGGTTTGACATGATCGAACAGTTCTAAAACAGACGGCATTGTATGATCTACCAGGGTTTGACATGATTGGGCTGGTGGTGCTTTAACAGCATTGAACCACTTCAGATGTCTAATATTATGCAAGATAGAAAGCCCGAAGATCCCATAGAAGGGATAGTTCCACTTAATCTTACATAGAGAATGATTACAAAACAACTAAGGGCTAAAATTACAACCAGCAACAGCAAGAAACAACTAAATCCAGCACATGTGAAGATCCAAAACATCAACTAGCCTCGTAACAAAACTACAGACAATTTCATTCATATATGTACAGCTACCTCGCTTAAGCCCAATGAAATTGCACTTTGACGGACAGCATCTCTGAAATCTTCAGTTCTGTCCTTGAATTTCGCCATGATATGATGAATATCCAATCCAAATTACACCCTAATTCATAAATAGGGCATTTTTTAATTGATGTATCTCAAGTATTAACAAAAATCATGAGGAATAACAAACAAGGAGCAGAGGAATTCACGATAAAAGGAACAACAGATTCGTGAAAAAGTAGGATCAACTATAGGTAGCTACAATCAACAAATTCGAAAGTTGAAAAATGAAAACTGTTTCAGACCACCGCAATCCACCGCAATCTATGCCATGTGGGTACCAGAGATGGAAATTCAACAGTGCTTCTACTTAGTGAGGGAGGCCTTTCGACATTTTTACATCATATGATGCACGAATTTGGTTGTAGTTACCTTTGCATGTGGTTGTACTCTTCTCAAGGCCCCCAATCACCCAAGTAAGCCAATCTTTTTAAACTAGTAATGCTGAAATTAATACATTGTCTATATATATATATAATGGCTACAAAATGTATTCAGCAGGGTCCAAAAGATGTTAATATTTCATTACATTGCGTAGCTCACATATTTTCTGTTGCATTGTATGTTTGTCACTTCAAATTTTTTGGTGAGGTATACACAAATGAAGCAAAACAAGGAATATACTCGTGTAATCATCTTCTCAAAAGCAGCAAGAAAAACTACATACATTTAAGAATTCAACACTTAGACATTCTCAGATACAGGAATTTTGATGTTCACTGACCTAAATCAATGGATACAGAAGAAGGGAAAACCGCATAAGCTAGAATAAACACAGGTAAATGGTAACATCCCAAAAAAAAGCAAACAGACTGACATGTTTGGAAGCATTCGGAGAAATAAATAACTCTATTTAAATATAGCCTTGGGACAATAGAACAAGTAAAAAGATTATTCACAGTGAAGCTCACGAAGTAACTGCGAGCGCAGCAGCTGATGTGCTCTTCTTCAGCTCCATGCCCAGGCCAGGCTACTGCTTCCTCCTACGATGCTGGAGTCAAGACTGGAGTGCCGGAGTTGGAGGTGGTGGACTGTGGTGGCTGCCGGAGTGGCAATCGTAGCAGAAACTATATATGGTGCCCTATCCCTAAAATGGAGATAAAAAATAGAGTTTACCCCAAATAGTTCCCACAGCAGAGGCTCTATCCCTATTTATTTTTAGGGATATGAACAGTGCATCCCCACATTTGAGGATGCAGTATTCACGTCTCAAAACATATTTAATTATAAAAAATGATAGGGATAAGGATAGGGATGTTGTTGGAGTGAAATAATAAATTTTTAATGTGTATGAATAGGGTTGTGAGGTAGAATAAATATTATTTGAAATGTTATAAGGATAAGGATAGAGATGCTGTTGTGGAGTGTTTTGAATTGAGTTGTTGTAAAATAGGGATATAAATTATTTTATATTATTTTAGGGATAAAAAATGGTGCTTCTGATGAGGGGAGAATTTTTTACTTTTTTTTCGGGTAGGGAGGGAAGAATTGAAAATTAAAGGAGATGTTAAAAGCCGTTTGGAGATGTAATGAAATATAATGAATAGAACGTAAAAATGAAAGAAAAAAGCAATGAAATGAAAATATGTAAGCATTGCATTACGACATGTAAAATGCAACGATAGAAAATGAATAAAAGTTAGTAAGTTATGACAAATAACACACACCCTGCCTTACGACCACTCCTCACCCCAACCCCCCACAACTACACTTGCACTACCTAACATATACCCTTACCGTCACGCACCCTCACCCTATAAAAATGTCTTTTTCACATATTTAATTATGTAGCCCAAACTAATTTAATAGTCCACTAAACAATTAATTCACATATCGTTTTAATTAAATTCTAATAAGAACTAAATTAATATTATTAGGATTCGACGTCTGAGAATAGCTATGCTATATTGGAGGCACGTCGGGGACAATGGACTAATAATCAGCGGCTCCGATAAATCAAATAAATAATTATCTTACGAACAGAATAATTATATTCGATAAATCAATCACAGAAATATGCCACCATAATCCCGTGACTGCACTCATTCGATAATGAGATTATATTTATCTCCTCACGAGAATAATAATAAGCGTCCATTGATATAATCATTACATATGGATTAATCCTCCATAGACTGTTCATTCTAAATCGGAAAGTTACCGTTAACCCTTTTTAGAACCTCTTATCCTTATTTACCATTAACCCCCTAGTGATCAATTAATTCATACAACTCACTGGTAGCTAATCAGTGTAAAATGAACTCGTACGATCGATCAGTTTCTAGGATTAACAAATAAGAGAACTGTCTATCTATTTCCATAAATGGAAGGAATGGATTCCGTATCTGTGATAACACAGACTACTCACTCAATTGGGAAATGCATCATATTACAATGCCTTTCGTGCAGTATCAAGTTTTCATTCCACACTGTGAATTAATCTTATTTTTGTAACCCGCTACTGTTTGTATGATATGAGGTTTTGATTCAATTTCGGTTAGAAAGCATCGAAGCTTTGCAACCGTTTCTAATGAAGCATAAGAAGGATTATGTAGATTTGCACCGCACCACTGGACAGGAAATAGATAGTAATGAAAATGAGGCAAGTTCTTTCTTATTTGAAAATTTAAATATCACCGTTTGCTGCTAAGACCTAAGAGTGATAGATACTTAACTTGCTGAGCACATACTTTATATTCATATGTTTTCGTGTGATACCTTTTTCCATTGCAAGTTTTGATGTTTATTAAAGCTTGCAAAGATGTTGTAAAAAATACGATAAACGACGAAGAAGCAAATTCAAAGGGTTGGCTTGGTATCCGGGGTGACCATAAGAATGCAGATACTATAGCCCACAAGCATGGAGTGGTATGTTGAGAAATTTTCTGATACTTGGCCTTGCATATTCACCTGAACCGTACTTTCCCTTTTCTTTTTAAATAACTAACTCCGCATAGAAAATTCAAAGGTCCCTTAAAACATTAATATAAATATAAAACAGTGCCTGCAGCTGCATTGGATATGCTTCTAAAGATATTAAGAAGAAGAATTTAAGAAGAAAAGAGAGAAGAAGATATTAAGCAATGTTCTAAAAATGCCTCAGGCGCGTCGCTAGGCGCCGCCTAGGCCTAGGCGCACCAGGCGTCTCGCCTTGCTCTGGCGACTCTGGCTGGGCAACAAGGGTGTTTGGCGATTTTAGGCGCCACAGGCCCCTCTAGGCGCTCTAGGCCCTTCTAGGCGCTCTAGGCCCTTCTAGGCCCTCTTAGGTCCTTCTAGGCAATTAGGGTTTCATGACTTTCATCCGGGCGAACATCTAAGTTTTCCCAGTGTTAGACAAGAAAGAGGCATAAAACCCTAAAACCCCTTAAAACCCTAAAAACCCCCGTAAAACCCTAAAACCCCCGTAAAAACCCTAAAACCACCTTAAAATCCTAAAACCCCTAAAAACCTAAAAGCGCTGGCGCCGCCTAGGCGCCTGGGCCCTAGCGCCTCTGTGAAGCGTCGTCTTCGCCTAGCGATTTTTAGAACATTGATATTAAGAAAAAAAAATGTAACTCTTCTTATTAAACATAACCTCTTGAGGTTAGTATATATAAAAATGTAACTCTTCTTATTAAACATAACCTCTTGAGGTTAGTATATATAGGAGAATACAAAAGTGTCAAGCATGCTGAAAAGTAAAAGCATAAAGACATTTAGACATTTAGCACTTAGTGCTTGTAGGTAGGGCCCGAAAATTTTGCGTTCACGTTCGTGTCGTGAAATATCTTAATGCATTGAGTAAAAGTTGATTATAAAACTCGTAAAATAGGAGAATGACGGTCATACTGTCAAACCCGGTCTGATAGAGTCTATAAATCAAAACTTTGGATCTTGAAGTATTTATACTCGAGATGTTACTAACTGATTTGTTCAGTCCACATCCAACACCGGAAGTTGGTGATGACACTCATAAAAACTACTAAACTAGATCAGTATATCAATCCACCCCGAACGCAGTGGGAGTATGGTTTGTCCATTACCTATTGCAGGACCTTACGGTTTATAGGGTAGATTGATGACCTATAGTCCTTCGTGGGCTGTATAGGATCCTGATCATAGAGGTTGGTTTAAATGTCATAACCCTGTGAATAGAGTTTAATACTCCAGTTCTGTTGAAACTCTTGTAGAACCACCTGAGTATCTCAGACCCAGTGGGAGTAATTGGAACTACACGGAAAAGAGTCGAATGAATAGGAAAATTTAACTTTCAACGCATAGTTGAGAAGAATTTAGGGGTGATTCCCTAAATGGTAGAGAGTTAACCAGACCGTGATCTCTCTTACCACTCAGTCTTGCTTGATTTCGTCAGAAAGCAGGAAATAGGGGTGATTCCCCAAGACTTCATTGTCGAATAACGGAATCTGAATTCATTCAGAACAGAAGGGTTCTAGCTAAGAACAAATAACGGAATCGTTACAAAGCAAAAAATAGGGGTGATTCCCTACGGCCTTTTTGCGAGAGTACAATATCTTAATTTATTCAGAAAGCACCTTTGACAGGATGCCTGCCATGGCTTATATCCTTTGGGGATTAAAGCAAACCTCTAGGTCATTTTCTAAAGAGTCGGAATATGCCGTCCTTTGAATGGTAACACTGAAACAGTCGGAAACAACATAGGTGTGTTATCTGAAGTCAGAGTCTAACATGCCGCCGGGCTATTTTCTATAGAATTTGACTCGCTCGAATTCTCGAAAATAAGCAATTGGCAATCCTATTCATCCATCTCAATGGTTAAGATGTTCTTGCATAGAGGAATGCAACATTCAACGATGTAGTCTACCCTACTCTCAGGAATGGTTATCTAAACCTGCTGATAAATATGAAATGGGAAGTTTAGTGAATGCTCAAGTCTCTTCGGGAGAATGTGGAAAAATATGCTAATATATTCAGGTGCAAACTAGAATATAAGTCATGACACTGATTCTGGCTTTAGGTCAGATTGAGGATGATCGTTAAATCGGTCTCGATGTTTACTCACGTGATAAAGTATCATCCATGAAGCCGATACCTCTTCATTGTGAAAACATTGGAGAGGTAGCTCATAAGGATTTTGCAATCACTGTGAGGTCATAAGCATATTGAAATCGTACCACCGGATCGGATGGTAAGACGATGTTTCGATCCCAAAGATTGACTCACCGCCAACCTACTGATCGGTGTACCAAGTCACATGGTATTCACTTTTAAGAATCGCCGGGTCACCGACCTACCTACGGCGGCACACTCCGGTGTACTTGGAAACGTGAATTACTTAGATGTGCTTAGAGAGTATGATTCTTCACGATATGTCTCACTTGTTTTGAGCAAGTGGGAGAATGTTGTAGATATAGATAAATAAGGGTGTGCTCTAAAACAATTAATCACATACTTTCGTGCAAATGGGAGATTGTTAGGTGTAGTGCCCGAAAGACAATTATACAATTGTTTTAGGACATAATTAATAATTCATCTTATTATATGTTTGTATGCTTATAATTAAGACACTTCTACGAAAACCCTAAGTATATCGTTTATGTAATCACATAACTCGTGTATCGGATATACACGGGAAGATTGAGTTAGTGAAGATGTACTTAAAATACAATTAGCCCGTAGTGAAGTTAATCAAGAGTATCAGGTCTCTCCTTTAACGTGCTACTAATGCGCCCAGAACACAATAGATGTGATTGTCTTATCCGGACTTTCGGTTAAGAGTACCTAGTGGGGCATTTATATATGATAGATATATCATATAGAAATTTCGACCGATTTGATTAGAGTTCACGATATAATTCCGTAATCGAGAAGTCTTATCGAATCAATCGATGATCATATTTATGGATATATGTTAATCTAAGGTGATCACGATCAACCGCTTGAATCGATTATGAGGTTTGACTTGACGGTTAAGGATTACATTGAGTCCATGAATCTGAATTACCCCATCTTGGCATTGTCTTTGGATTGAGTGAGTAGTTTGTGTTATCACGATACGAATCCATTCCTTCCATTTATGGAAGTAGATAGACGCTTCCTTACACTTTGATCGATCGTGCGAGTTCATATTACACCGATTAGCTACCAATGAGTTGTATGAATTAATTGATCACTGTAGGGGTTAATGGTAAATAAGGATAAGAGAATCTAAAAAGGGTTAACGGTAACTTCCCGATTTAGAATGAACAGTCTATGGAGGATTAATCCATATGTAATGATTATATCAATGGACGCTTATTATCATTCTCGTAAATAGAAAAAATATAATCTCATAATCGGAGGAGTGCAGTCACGGGATTATGGTGGCATATTCCTGTGATTGATTTATCGAATATAATTATTTTGTTCGTAAGATAATTATTTATTTGATTTATCGGAGCCGCTGATTATTAGTCCATGGTCTCCGACGTGCCTCCAATATAGCATAGCTATTCTCGGACGTCGAATCCTAATAATATTAATTTAGTTCTTATTAGAATTTAATTAAAACGATATGTGAATTAATTGTTTAGTGGACTATTAAATTAGTTTGGACTAAATAATTAAATATGTGGAAAAGATATTTTTCATAATCTTGGCCAATTAGTGTGAATGGAAAAATCATAGTGACTAAGTCACACATGATAGAATTTTCGCCCCTATGACTTTTATGGTAACAAGGAATTAGTTTTCTTGTGTATTAAAAAGACATGTGCATAAAATATTTATTGGAAAAATATTTATTGTAATAATTAAAGATAATAATTTGGAATTATTTTTTAATTAATGGATTTATTTATTTACATAATAAAAAAATCTTTGGGGCTTAAGTTTGACTCTCCTGTATAAAGAGAGTTCTCCCAAACCTTAGAGACATCTAAAAATTTCGACCATCACCATAATTTGGTGAGGAAGAATTCGGCCAAGGGGTTAGAGGAGGAAAAGCTTGGAGTTTTTCCAGGTAGCATATCGTAAGGATTCGAGACGAGGATTTCCTTCCAGCGGGAGTTGCTCGGATCACACGTACGGAAGATCGTGGTGCTCTTCACACCAACCTTAGTTCTTTCTATTGCGGTTCTTCAACTTGGATTTTGAGATCCAAGAGGTATGATCTACAACCCCCTTGTAGTATAGATCTAGTTATTTTATTACGTGTATATTATAGATCTAGATCCTTAAATCGTTCCGCCGCATATGATATTACTAACAAAACAATCACATCCTTGGTTAATCATCAAACTCATTCTCAATCAAAAAATAACAAAACAACATAAGGACAGTGAAAGAGAGAGTCTTTATCCAAGGTTTTGTTTTTTGGATAACGACCAATTTAATTGAATCTTTACTCTTAATTGTACTAATTTTAACTTAACAACATATAAACTAATATTAAGACGGATTTCATTTACTTCCACATACATTGAAAAGAGACTCTTAAAAAATGTTTAGATAACACTGGAAAGTACTATTTGGATATATGAAACCCTGTCCAGACGGTTACAAAAATGTTTAGTCATAATTGAAGATTTTTCACTTACCAACCCATCTTTAAACAATAAACATCCCATTATTTTATCAAATTTCTTTATTAAATCTAACAAAACCATTCTAGTACAGGACCCAGGACTCATATGTATGTAAACTGGTACTACTATATTTGTTTATTAATTCTTCTATTTTCATCATACACCATTCTTGAAGAAGTTTTTTTTTTTATTTTCCTTCAGTAACACCGGTACAACTATAAGATGATACTATAACCTTTACAGTTGCAACTTTTTCTGAGCTCATAAATGGGTACAAGAGACTGAAGCATCAAACCTTCATGAAGATCTAGATAGACACAAGAAACTGGAAATTAACAGAAGGAATTCGAAGCCTAAGAAATCAAGCACAACAAACCCAGTCCTTTGATCCAAATTTATGATAAATTTATGACGAATTTCCACTGGCCAATAAGAAACACAGCCGATAATTTCCATTCAGAAAAAGAAGGAAACAAGTGTAGACGAAATTAGATTTCTGATAACGAAGCACAAGAAAAAGAAACGAACACACCTTAACAATCCAGATTTGCTCACAAAGCAGAATTTTTGCAGTAGATCTGAGAACCAAGCAAACAAATCTTGTGAGCAAAACAAGTGATAAGGGAAAAAAATAATAAAACATTACAAATGAAGAAAAACGAAAACGCATGCATATGGTGGAGAAGGAAAAAACAGGAAAAATGTTGAAAGTACCTCTATTCTAATTCTCCGTAAAAAAATTCTGAGATCTCTCTCTGTCCTTATAAGGTAGAAATGCATTCCTCATTTTGTGGCTGAAAATTATAGTCAGCAAACAAATCATTACACTTTCCTCATAGACATAGATTATCACAGTGAAGCGGGTGTTATTTTCTTCCCCTATGAAGGTAGATTGGAGGTTTGATTTGAAGTATTCTGCCGGAGAAGCGACAGGAGGGTGGGTGGTGGTGGATGGGAAACGGCTGTGGTGTGGCTTTGTGAGGGAGAAGGAGTAGGTGGCGGTAGGTTAACGCATTGAATGCGGAACCGTGTAGCAGTCTAACGTTAGCTAACGTATTTTTTCCACCTGTACCGTGCTATCATCTCATCTGAATAAAAAAAAACCATGGTATTATAGTTAGGATATGTATGTAATACACTTTTTTATTATTCAGTTAAAAAACCGATCTAAAACAATTGGGGAAAAACACTAATAAAACATCATAGTATACATAAAGATAAGTAACGTATTATTTTTTGTAACATGCTAAATAGGCAAAATATTATATATGACGTACTTTTATAAACGTGTGTAAAGAATCGATCCAAAACACTCGTGGGCAAAACATCAATAAAACATCGTGACAGTGAAGGAGAGCGGGAAAAAAAAACTATCAGTAACCAAAATTTATACATAACTTAAATAATTATACATAACTTAAATAATTTAAAACACGGGAAAAAATTCGTGGAAAATACATATGAATAAACAGAACGAGCATTAACCCTACCGAACCCCTGAGGGTTCGAGAAATTTCCACTTCGTGTGTTCAACCCAGGTTATTTTTCACTTAAATCGCGAGCCTTAGATTTTCATTATACGGCTCGGGTTCGGCCTGGTATATGGGGAAAAAAGCTCGGCTCGGTTCGGCTCGCACATGTCAAACCGTTCGAACATGTTCGGCTCGAACTGGGTTTTAAAAAAAAATCAGAATTTTGTGTGATACCATTGGTATCATACCAATATATTATTATGAATTAGATTTCCTGAATTGGACGATTCTTTGAATCAAATTTCTAACATACTAACACCAATTCTTGATTCTTGAAACAAATTTCTAACAAACACGAACACCACCGGCAAATCAAAGGCCGAGAGCCAAATAGTGATGATGCTTCAATGTGCCAGCGCGCAAAGAACTCTTCAAATGTGTTCTAACTTAGCTTCTACGGCCAATATATTCAACTTCAGTACTCACAAACCAAATTTAATAATGTCAAGAAAAGAAATTGCAAGTCCATATAAACATGCTAAACATGCCATCAAAGCAACTAAATATGTGCACTTTTTTACACAGAGCCAAAAATCTTATGACGGTGTACCTAATGCTTCCGACACCACCCAACAAGAAGTTGAAACTGGGGATGATGATGTGAGTTCTAGACGTCGACCCAAGAAAGCAAAGATGCCATCAAATGCTGAGCTTGAAGATTTCTTTTCAGTTACTGAAAATGATCTCATGCGACAATTTACACAAAGGTACTACTACTTTCTTATTATCTTTTGCTACACTTAAAGAAGTTGCCATATCATTTGCTACACTTAGCAGTTTAAAGAAGTTGCCATATATAATTAATTGTAATGTTAATTACATCTTATGAACTGAAAATACTTTAGGTATAACTTCGATTTCGTGAAGTAGGAGCCATTTGAAGGCCGCTACGAGTGGGTTCCGTTTCGAGTAATTAAGCCATGATGAACATGTCGTTTGAAGCTAGCTAGCTAAGTATGCCAAATTAATCCAGTTCAGTATCACATTATATCTGCAATTTCTTGAATTCTTGTAACACATGCATCACCCCTTGTAAAATGTGCTTAATCATATACTGTAATAATGGCAAAACAGATGCAGTCTTTATTTAACTTCAGTGTATGACACAAATAATTTTACCACTTGTAGTTGTAGCAGTATTGGACTAAAGTTAAACCGAATTTCAGATTCGAGATATCTCACGCATTCAAGAAGTATAAGAAAAAGAAAGTGATTCTACATGTTTGGCACCAAATCGAAAGCAATATAAGGAAAACAAACAAATCAATCATCAGACAGAAGTCACAGAACAAAAGTAAAGCCATTGATTCATATCATACCTTCCCTTAAGGAGGCGAGAATGCTATCATGCGAGTGCATGGTCGCTAGTGCTCGGGTCGGGCTCGGTTGATGAATGCTACGGTTGGAGGTTTGAGGTTGAGGGATGGAGGGACTAGGGAGTAGGGAGGACCGGAGGACTGAGGACGAGGAGGAAGCCACCACTCACCAGCCAGGCAACGCAGAGAGACAGAGAGGCAGACGGCTCAGACGAGGGAGAGGAGAGGGGAGAAACGGCGGGGCTGGGAACCTAATTAAGGGTTTTCTTTTAGGGGTCTTCATTTAAAAGGACTTGGTCAACCCTCTCTTCATTTAAAAGGGTCTCTTCATCTAAAAACCCTTCATTTTACACACAAAATCAAACCCTTTTAACTGTAACTACTCCGGCCAAAGCCCTTTTAACTAATCATCACCCAAGGCACTTTTAAATAAATTTCCCTTTCTTTTAAGAATGACAATTGAGTCATCAGTCAATGCCTTAAAAAAAAAAAAAAATATATATATATATATATATATATATATATATATATATAAGAATGATATCCGAGTCGAACATGTTCGGCTCGATCACCGAATATCTAATTTATAAGGTTCGGCTCGAATTTCGAACCCACGAACCGAGCCCGAATCGAGCTTTTTCGAACCGAATACTCCGAATCGAATCGAATACTTATGTTTATTTACAGCCCTACATATGAACCCATTATATCATAACTATTAAATAAAAGACAAATTTTAAAATACAACCGTTGTAGCAAGGTTGTACCAAGTGGCATACATTACAACCATTCATTTCTAACCTCTCACACACGATAAAAGTGTATAATGTGAAAGAGAGTAAAAATTAGAGGCTCTAATGTCTGACACTTGGTACAACTTTCTTACAACCGTTGCACCATAAAGTCTCTCTAAATAAAAAGGATTGTATGTGGAAACCTTTTAAAGCAAACATATATTCATTATGTGACAAAGAAAAGAAGGGAGATGAAACGGAACACGTGGGATGTTTCGGGACAAAAACAGTAACAAAACATAGTTAATATAAAGGAAACCGGGAAAAAAAAACACGGGCAACAAAACTTTATAGTATAAACCAAAAATAATTAAAACATGGAAAAAAGCAAAGTATACAACAATAAATATAAAAATAAACGAAAAGGGAAAAAAAACAAGTTTGTTGTGGTGCACTGGTTAAGAAAAGAGAGAATATATATATATGGGTTAAATAGTAGAGAAAAAAAACAGGGACCAATAGGGGGCGGCAAGTGGCAGCTCCACAAAGCCCCCACTTGTCTTTGTATATAGTAGTAGGAAAAACGAAAAGCCAAAAAAAGAAAATGCAAATCTGGACTAATATATATAGGGGGAATATATATGTATTAAATGGTTAAGGGAAAAACGGGAAGAAAAAAAACACACACGGACCAATGGGGGTTGACAAGTGGCAGCTCCACAAAGTCCCCTCAGTATATAATAGTTTATTGAATGGTTAAGGGAAAAACGGAAAAAGACACACACGGACCA
Organism: Gentiana macrophylla; assembly: GCA_026214975.1. Taxonomy (NCBI): domain Eukaryota; kingdom Viridiplantae; phylum Streptophyta; class Magnoliopsida; order Gentianales; family Gentianaceae; genus Gentiana; species Gentiana macrophylla. The sequence goes on along the minus strand of CM047811.1, from coordinate 119,570,451 downwards.
ATGGGAGGTGATGTCGATACTCATACAAAGTCCTCCTTGTATATAATAGTTAGTATATAATAGTTAAGATATAGGAAAGAAAAAAAAAAAAAAAACCGCCTCGTGGCCTCTTCCCCATTCTCCTCCAATGTCTTTGTATATAGTAGTATAAGATAATATATATATATATATATATATATATATATATATATATATATATATATATATATATATATAGGTGCGACAAACCTCAGAGAAAGGCTAAACCTCACATGCAGGAAGTCGTTAGAAGGAAATCATCAAATTTCTTGACATGGGTATCATCTACCCAATAGCCGATAGTGAATGGGTGAGCCCCACTCAGGTGGTGCCAAAGAAAGGAGGGATAACTATTGAAAAGAATGACAAGGGGGAAGAGATTGTCTTACGACAAGTCACCGGGTATAGAGTTTGCATCGACTACAGAAGACTAAATGAGGTAACTCTAAAAGACCACTTCCCTTTACCATTCATTGACCAGCTCCTTGAGAGTCTTAGTGGCAAGCAATTTTATTGTTTTCTGGATGGCTATTCTGGATACTTTCAGATAGCTATCGACCCCACTGATCAAGAAAAGACTACCTTCACCTGTCCCTCCGGTACCTTCACTTACCGAAGGATGCCATTTGGTCTTTGCAACGCACCAGCTACATTTCAAAGATGTATGGTGGCTATCTTCAATGGTTTAGTGGAGAAGGTGATGGAGATTTTTATGGATGACTTCTCTGTATTCGGGGACAGTTTTGACCACTGTTTACACAATCTTGATAAAGTTCTGTCCCCGTGCATAGAGAAGGACTTAGTCTTAAATTGGGAGAAGTGCCACTTGATGGTGGAAGAAGGAATTGTTCTGGGACACAAGGTGTCCAAAGAAGGTATTGAGGTCGACAAAGCAAAGGTAGAAGCTATTGACAAAGTGACATACCCCAAAAATGTAAGAGAAGTAAGAGGATTCTTGGGTCATGTCGGCTTCTATCGGCGGTTTATCAAAGACTTTTCTAAGATAGCCAAACCTTTGTCAACTCTCTTAAGAAAAGATGTGAAATTTGTTTTCACCTCTGAGTGTGAAAGAGCTTTTAAGGAATTGAAAGACAAGTTGATTACCTCGCCAATTCTTATAGCACCCGACTGGGAAGCTCCCTTCGAGCTTATGTGTGATGCTTCTAATTATGCGCAATGGAGCGGTGCTAGTCGTCAGAGTGGGCGCCAAGTTCCAACCCATCTACTACGCTTAGTCACACTTTAAACCCAGTAAGAATAAATTATGCAACAACCGAGAAGGAGTTGTTGGCGAGTTTTTGCCATGGATAAATTTAAAGCTATTTGCTTGGGTCGGAGGTTACGGTCTGGACAGACCATTCTGCATTAAAATATCTGTTGAGCAAGTCTGATGCCAAGCCTCGTTTGATGAGATGGATCTTGATTTTACAAGAGTTTGATGTTCATATCCGGGACAAGAAAGGTAGCAAGAATGTGGTAGCTGATCACATGTCTCGGCTAACCGATGATCCTCAGGTAGAGTCGGATGAAATTGGAATTGATTTTCCAACTGAGCAACTCATGACCATTGATGTGTGCGAGGTTGCTTTTGCCCGTGCTGGAAAAGGTTCTCCTTGGTTTGCACATTTTGCAAACTTCTTGAGCGCGTATATACCGGACCGACCGACATATCGCCAGAAAAGAAGAAATTCTTTTGGATTTGAACTATTATGTGTGGGACGATCCTATTCTATTCAAGCGTTGCAGGATGGATTACTCCGTAGTGTGTGTCCTCGAGTTCGAGGCAGAGGACATTATGGAGCAATGCCATAAGCGGACCTGGAGGAGGTCACTATGGAGTCGGAAGATCGCTGCGAAGATTTTTCATCCGGCTTCTATCGGCCGACAATTTTTAAGGATACTGAAAGCTTTGTAAAAGGGTGTGACCGGTGCCAGCGCACCGGTAAACTTTCTCGGCGAATGGACATGCCCCTCCACCCCATCCAAGAATGTGAGGTTTTCGACGTATGGGGTATTGACTTCATGGGACCATTTCCGTCCTCATATGGGAACAAGTACATCCTGGTCTGCGTCGACTACGTGTCAAAATGGGTGGAAGCGATAAGAACATCATGGAACGACCACAAGGTGGTCAAGAACTTTCTCGAGGAAAATATTTTTACGCGGTTTGGTCGTCCAAGAGCCCTCATCGATGACGAGGAACTCACTTCGCAATACTCCATTAGAAAGATTTTAGAACGATATGAGGTAAAACACAAAATCTGCTACCCCTATCACCCTCAGACGAGTTGGACAAGTTGAAGTAAGTAACCGAAGCACTGAAAAGCATTCTTGAGAAGACGGTGAATTCTCATAGACGATTGAGTCGGCTGGATGATGTGCTCGGGCCTACAGGACATCTTTCAAAACTCCTATTGGCACGTCTCCGTTTCAGATGGTTTATGGTAAGGCCTGCCACCTGCCAATCGAGCTTGAGCACAGAGCATTCTGGGCTATTAAATTCTTGAATTTCGATAGCCAGTTATGCAGAGAAAGGCGATTGTTGCAGTTGCAGGAGCTTGATGAGTTCAGACTCCAGGCCTACGAGAGCTCAAGGATCAGTAAGGAGAGGACTAAATTGCTTCACGACAAGAAAATCAAGCATAGGGAATTCAAAGTGGGCGAATGGGTTTTACTTTATAATACCAGGTTACATCTGTTTCCTGGTAAGCTACGGACCCGTTGGTGTGGCCCTTTTCAAATCTCTCAGGTTTTCCCTAGTGGAGCAGTCGAATTGAAAAATAAGCAGGGAGAGTTGTTCAGAGTGAATGGTCATCGGTTGAAACACTATATTGGTCAACAAAAGGAACGACCGGTGGTTTTCCATCTAAACGACGTCCCTAGTCAAGACAGCTCCGATCTTTTGGAACCCGATGATTTACGCCTCTGTGAATTCTTTGATGAAGTTGTGATTTCTGATGTTACACCTCGGCTTGTGGAACTGAAACCTAAAAAGAAGAAGAGAAGAACCATAGGAACAAAGTGGATACAGAAGTTTACTGATATGGCCAAGATATTGACAAGACTTTGTTTTTGTGGGATCCATACTGTTGACTCCGAGATAGTTGAGAATGATTTCGGGAAGAGGCCTCACTGGCCTGACCTGGGTTGAAATTTCATTGGTTAGTCGAGCTCCCGACTATAATTAAGCCCTACTAGGATGGTAACCTAGATATGTTTCCCTTTTTGTTTTTAGTTTATTTCTGTTTTGTTTTTCTTGGTTAGTCGAGCAAACGACATTAAACAAAAGCGCTACCGGGAGGCAGCCCGTTAATAATAATAATAATAATTTGGATAAGACTAATCTTAATGAAATGTAGAATCTGTATGGAAAATTAACACTAAGCACAACTAAGTCTCAAGATGAATGTTTGGATATCATTTAAAGGGAACGATTAGGTGGTCATCCGAAAATCCCGAGATACAGCAAAGATAAAATTCAAATGCTTCATTTCTTGGACTTAGGTTGTTAAACCCTTGAGGATCTGGGTATAAAAGACTCAATACTTCTTCGTACATTTCATTTTATGATCTAGTCTGTTTCCAATATGAATTTATGCCTTGAATATGATATATATGCACGTATGATGCTCTCTATTTGCCTATCGAATTTTCTGACGTGACATGACCATTTTCTTATGTTTCCCATATCCCGGTTCGATATCTTGGCACGAGGACCATGTCCCGTGTTTGTTTTGTTTTGGTTATTTTTATATAGGGATTCGGATCGTGCTTTCTCATGGCTGTTACGGGATTCGGTAGCACCTTTCAGCCGGGTTTATAAGCTAAGTCTTCCTCTCTATCTTATTCACATGCTTGGGACACTGTAGGGTCGTAAGTGGGGGGGTAGAGTCGTGGTTGATTTAGAAATGGAATTAAAGGTTAAATCCCTTAGTTTTTTATTTTTTGAGCATTTATGAGTTGATTAAAATACATTGTATAAGGTATATATTTCATGGATTTGAAGATGTAATGATCAATTTGGATATGTATGACCAATGTGAACCGTAAGTGCATTTTAACCCTAAATGTATTTGTGTAACATGAATTCCTTCACGTAAGCCTTTGATATTGAAGCGAAAATTTGAAACTATATCCATTCAGTATCCTAGTGGTTATTCTAGAGATAATAGCGTTGACTCAAGACTCAACTTCGAACGTGTCTCGTGAATATCTGAAGGTTTGAATGTGATAGAAATGATATAATTAAAGGAAGAATACCAAACTAAACTAACTATATATGTCGGTTGTAGATACCAATGATTTGAGTGTGGTAGGGCGTTATCACGAAACGTCCTATACCACTATGAGGTTTAAAAGCTCCCGACTGCCCAATGATAATAGTCCAGCTAGGGTGTTATCACGAAACGTCCTATTGCTGGGAATGAGGGCATATGCTACTTATATAAAAAAAAGTTAGATAGGCATTAATGTAATCGATCTCACCTCATGCTGACACTTGCAAGATAGTCGATTTTGGCAATGAGTTCGGATATGTTAGTATTCTATGAAAAAAAGTTGGTTGAAAACTTAGTTATCTTCTAACTATCCCCAGTATAAACTGAATGATATGCTTTAGGGATTATCCTAATAAGTAAACGGGAGGACTTTGTGTGGAATCATTCGCCTATACCTAGAAAAGTCATTAGGGTCATTGAATGGATACTTGTGCGTTTGCTTGAATTATTTCAAGAGAGGATAGTGGAAATTGAAAAGGCTTATCACACACGTGCACTTTGTTATACATTTATATTGAGGTTAACGTGTGGTTATGATTCAAATGGGTGTATCGTCTGATTGTCCCCTACATCTTATCTTTGTATGAATTTATCCCTTATTCATTTTTATTTTATCGCTTGTTTTGCTCGAGGACGATCAAAAGCTAAGTGGGGGTTGTTGTTAAGGGACAAATTCATAGTTATTTTTATAACTTTTTACCCCTCTTCTGATGTCATTTTGAGCATTTTTATGTCTTTTCAAGTCATTAATTCCTATGTTTTATTAATTAAAGTAAGTAGTAGTTATTATATAAATTATTGTGTTTTTATTATGTTTTTATTACGTTTTGTACCGGTTTAGTAACCGGTATGTTGTGTTAAAAATTACTATATCTTATAAACGTTTTATTTATCGCTATTATGTTAAAACGAAAAATATCATAACTAAAAACTGTAATATTAACCTAAAAAGAGTCAGAAAAATTCAACGCAGTTACGAACTTTTGTTGTCAGATTTACCCGTGGTTCGTTTCTTTGTGTTCGTACAGGAAATATAAGAAGAATAAGAAAAACAAAAATCGAGATTCGGAATCAACGGGACGACAAAAAACTGCTTAAAGATGGAAAAATTGATTTTCCGGTCCGAACCGGCCATTTCCCGGTCCGGACCGGCTTTCAGCACATGGGATAATGTTTTGCATTTAATGCCGGTCCGAACCGGCAAATTCCCGGTTCGAACCGGCCCAGTGTTCACCTATAAATACAGGCCCATTTCCATCATAAATGCGTGCCTCTCTTCTCCCCAATTCTTCTTCCATGTAGTTTTTACGTTTTTGGGCACCAATATGTATATTTTAGTAGGCATTATGCCAGAAATTATGGTATCGTTGTAATATAAAAACGGTTATTAGAAGACCGGTGTTGTGAAAGTCGTTATTTCTGGAGTTTACAGCCCTGATTCGGAAATTATAATTTAGGATGAGTGGCTAAAGGCTCCAGGCTAGGACCACCGTTGTGAAGCCACCGTCACCGGAATAAATAAGAATTTCGCATTCATTCGTTCTCGTAAGTTTTCTTGCTCTTCCTTTATGTTTTAATCTGTTTATTGCGCTCTAAACAAATTTAAACAAACGGTAGTTGATAATTCATAAATTACCGTGAAGGAGGATGATAATATTCTTCCAACATACGTAAGTTGAGGGTGAATGTTGTTAGATTAGGATTTATATCCATATCTTTGATCCTTAAATGCTTTAGTTGTACCGAGAATGGTGAACTAATTAAAAGGCGATGAATCGAAAGAGAAAACGCCTCTCTAGCAGATAATTAATCCAAGAGTTATGAATGAATATGTGTTTTTCCAGTTAATTTCGGTGGGATGGTGGAACAACGGTGTGTTTTAGCTGTTTTAATTAATATCTTTTCACGTAGTATCTTTCTTTTCGTTCTTGCAAACCTTTTATTTTACTTTCATACTCAAGATCATAGTCACCAAATCTTTAAGAAATAAAATTGAAAGCGAAGCTATTTTCCTACAAGTCCCTGCGGTTACGACCCGGTTTCACCACTAAGCTGCAAGCTTTTGCAGTTGGGGCTGACATCGGTTTTTAAATAAATTTTAGAACCTGTTTTTAACCGCGAACAAGTTTTCTAGGTAGCAGAGCCTAGAGACTTTTCGACGAACAGCTGCCGTAGTACCTGTAGAAAAATCGCCTACACCACTAGTACTTCCAAAGGCTTGTGTCATTGGTTGGAAGTTTGTTTGGGGTGGCATCGGTGGAATCATTTCAGGCAAGGTATATGGCTCAGATTGGCAATGCGGAATCTCATATTGGCATAGGCAGAGTTCGAAAGAATATTCATTTGATACAAACCTTGCATACCCTGCCTTAAATCTTCGGACCATTGTCTATTTCTTTCCGAAAAAATAGCCATATTGGCATTAGCTCGATTGGCATCATACGATAAGGATTGGAACATATCATAGGTGATAGTACTTGGAATCTGGGACTGACGACTTGATGACGGAGGAACAATAGTGGACTGTGAAACAGGTGGAGTAGTCTGAGGTCGGGGCCGGTTTGGATTCACGAAATCTATTTTTTCTGCTGGTAAGGCTGGTAAACTAGGGCCTATCAATTCTTCATCAGCTTTAACCATAATGTCATTAGGCAACTCAGGAACACCTACTTGACTGCATAATGAAGAAATGAAGCAAGGAAAAGGCATGTGGTAACCCTTTTTAACAGTCTTAGCAAACTCTAAAGCCCTCTTATACATCACTTGACCTACATCCACCGCAACATCATTGACCATGGCCCAAGCAAGACATAAATCCTCTTTACCAAAAGATGTTAAGTGACGAGTCGGGTAAAGAGTTGAGCTAATGAAACGCTTAATGGCTTTCATGTCTCTTATACATCTTCCATATGAAAACCTATTCTCATGCCATATAGCTATAGGGTCTAACTCATTTTTGGCCCAAGAGACAATATGGTCGAAATCTGCTGGTTCATCTAAATTCCATACTGAATAGTAATCCTCACTTGCCGGAATATCAGGAATACCAAAGATTGTATGTATAATGTGAGGGGTAAAGGGTACTTCTCTGGTTCTTAGAGTTACTGAAGCTAAAGGTTCATCATCTACTGGCTCATACGTAGCTATCAGCGAATAAAACTCAGCAACCAAAGTCATATTAACCTCACCTCGTCTCAAAGCAGCCAACTCCATCCAGTGCCTACTTCTAAAAATTGCCTCCACCTCATTCCCTTAAATTCTTAAAATCCAAACCACGCTCTATCTCCACTACACATTTTGAAAATTTTTCTTTCAATGCTTTCTTAGCCTCTCGAGACGCTGTTCTTTGGAAACTAACCGATAACTCTTCCGGTGTTAAAGGTTTAGGTTCTCTTACTGGTATTTCTATTGGGATGTTCGGTTTTCGTTTTTTAGAAGCTCTGGATGACTCGGCCATTCTACGATAATGATTTAACAACAACAACAAAACAACACAAAACAACAACACAAATGAGTGCCACTACAATTGAAAAATAACAAAACTTTATAGAAAAAACGAAATTAATAATGGAAATAATTATAATGATACCTTGTAATGCAAAAAAAATTGAAAAAGTGACCGGAAAAGATGGAGTTCACCGGAATGAGAGTTGAAGCTTTTTGTCCCCCTTTCTTGAAATTTTTCGAAATTGATTGAGAGAGTGAAGAGAAGAGGGAAAATTGGAATAAAATAAAGAGGTGGGGTAGTGTGAAAGTGAGATGTTTGGTGATTTTTAGCAAAAAATTCGAGTGGAGGAGTGGGGTGTGGGGCGGCTGTTATGTTAAAAGAAATTGGAAGAGAAGAAGAAGAAGAGAAATCCGTGTCTTTTAGGTTTTTTTTTTTGGAGTCGGATCGATCCGGAGTTAGGTCGGATCGATCCGACCTTAAAATTTTTCTCTTTTTCTTTTTTTTTTCGAAATAAAACATGATAAAAATAAAAAAAAACTTATAAAAATATTTTTAAAATTTTTATAAAACTTTATAAAACCTAAATACAACTTTTTATAAAATTTCCAACATAACTTAAAATCATTTTATAAAGATCCTATTTATAAAAGTTTAAAAAGTTATATAAAATTTTATAAAATGCCTTTAAACTTAAAAAGGTAAAAACTTTATAATAAAAACTTTGAAATTTTTATTTTTCTGATTTAAATTGAAATTGAGAGACACGAAACTTAATCTAATTCTACTCCAATCATTCTTAAATCTTCAAGAGTTCTGTAATAACGGTCCATCAACCTAATACCTAAAAATGATGCATTTGAATTTTCTCTTTGATTTCCATCGGGATTTTCGGATAACCACCTAATCGTTCCCTGTTTTATAACATTCAAACACTCGTCCTGGGATTTGGTTGTATTTCCTCCACATTGCCCGTTGTGTTCAATTTTCCCACAAATTCTGCATTTTCCCAAAAACTTGGCTCGTCTCTTTATCGAATGTTCTCGGTCAAATTATACGATTTTTAACGATATATTTTATATCAATTTTCCCCATATTCTTATGTTTTTCATAGAAATCGAGCTTCATATTTAAATATTGAGCAAATGATATTTTTAATGAGTTAATTTCAAAATGTATCAAATTTAGTGCTTAAATGATGATTTATTATTATTTTGGAATTATATTACATTTTGGAATCATTCATTGTTTAATTAGGAGCTTACAAGTGTTAAAGATTGGAATATGGACAAGTGTCATGGATAAGATCTTGGAGGGCAAGTCATGAATGATCTAGAATATCCAAGAGATAAGGTTTATTACAAAGGATAAGGATGGGTTGTTAAGAGATAATGACAAAAATCAAATCGTATAACTCAAAGACAGGGATCATGCGTTCCAAGCCCGTAATCGGCGTTACGAGAACAGAATCAAGCGTTCGAGAATAGAAGCTGGCGTTCGGGACACCAAACCGGAGTTCAAATGCTCAAACCGGCGTTGAATGTCTCGCCTTTGTTTTCCAATAAATATCGCCAGATCCCAAATCATTCGATATATTCACAATTCAACTTACATTCATAATTTCTCCTCCACAACAAGGAGAGCAAAGCAGCGAGCCTCTCTTTGGAGCTTGAGCCGGTCACCCGAGCCTTGTGCTCCGTGATCCGGTTAGATTAGGTGCTTTAATTTCGTTTCTTTTGCTATTCTTTGTCTTGATTTTGGGCCGAGCATGTTCAAGCTTTTGAACCCTTTTCATCAGTTTTTCTATTCTTTAATCTAAGTTTGTTTGTATGATCTTTATCTAAAGGTGTATCTTTTCTATGTTTATTTGTCATTGCAATGCATATCGAAAGATCGTTGCTTGTTGATGTTTAATTTGATGAGAGTCATGTTAAACCGTAGATCACCATGGAAAAGATGTGATTTTTTTAACCTTGATATAACGAAAGTTGATAGGTTAATTATCTAGGTTATTAGATTGAAAGATCTTACACCTTGTTTTGTATCGTCAATCTCTATAGATCGAAAGATGACGGGATTGATAGGCGAATTACTACGAAAGTAGGATTCATACCTTTGTGAGGTGAACCACATCTTTAGTTAATCAAAGATAAGATAATCTTGGAGAGAGATAGAGGGATTTGTTGGATAGGATGATTTTGTTTGTTCAATTGTTTATCCACCATGATCATCTTCGTTTATTTATTTCGTTTTATAGATGGTAGTTTTATTTCGTTTTTATCACTCTTGTCCTTCCCGGCTTTGGACTAATAATCCTCTGTCGGTTTATTTTCCGCTTTAGTTTAGGTTTAGTAATAACTAGTAGTAACAATTGGAAAGATTAATAAAGTTAGATTCAACAACCCAATTCCCTGTGGATCGACCCCTTACTTATCTCGCTATACTAGCAACTACCCGGTATTTGGCCGGTTAGGAGTTAGTTTTGCATCTAAGTATGGGTTTATAAATTTTTTTTTGTTTAAATGATGCAAAATCCTCTCAACAAAAGTGACGCCGCTGCCGGGGAATCGGTGTTTTGTTGGATCTACTTGAGTTAATTCTTCTATTTTGTTACGATTTATTTTTCTTTCAATAAAAGTAGCGTTAATTGAATTGAGAGTTTTTATTTTTGCCGTGTTTCGATAACCGTTGGGTTAAGAATGTGCAAAAAGTTTTTTTACTCAATTTATGAAACGTGAATTATATGTTTTCCAATCTAATCCTCTGTGCTAAAATTTGATGGGGCTGCTGTGTAGTGTATATATGATGTATAGTTGGTTTTGGATTGATAATCTGTTGAGCTAGTGAAGGCAGGCTGTGTTTCTCCTGCATTTTGTCCAAATTCGATGCTTGGACGGGCGTCCAAGCATAGTGAACGCCCGTCCAGGTCACAACCTGCAGATGAACGCCCGGTTGATGGTCAAACGGCCGTCCAGTGCCAAATTCCAGGAAACCGCCCGTTTGACATTCAGAACGCACGTTCAAAGGGTTGGACGGGCGTCCAACACTGCGTCCAGGTTCCAGAATTTCTCTTAACTTGATTTTTGATGCTTTATTTGATATGGATACTTTAATTTGAGCTTCTGTGGCTAATTGTTGTTACGTAGATGATCTGAACTTGCATGTTTACATCGTTCCATCTACGGATCCATGTTAAATAATTGAATCTAATGGATAATATACTTGATTCATCTAGGCATGTTATAGTGACTGTCGGTTATCGTATGCTATAACTGTTCTTATTGTTATTTAGTAGCTAATGTCGGTTTCCGTATGCTACATACCGTTGTGATGAATCTTTTAAGCTTTGAGACTTTCGTGTTTTCTTGTTAATTTTGTAATTCATATGGGTAGCTACTGTCGGCTTTCCGTTGCTACCATCGCGTCATATGAGTTATATCTGTTTAGTATAGCTAACTGTTGGTTTTCCATAATGCTATCACCTTTGATGAGTCTTAAGGCGCGTCTACACTGCATTGTAATGAACAAAGACTCTTGCCGTTTATCGTAACCTGTCATTATTTGGTAGACGTTTATTATATACATGTCGTGTTGCAAATGAGTGGGCTAGTTTTCTTTCTTTTATTTTCTTCTATTTTTTATATCATTTAGTTGCATGTCATCTAGTTGAATTGTTTTTTCTATTTTTCTTTTTCTTGAGTGTAGTTAATCGCCGGTTTCGTAATACTACCTCGTTTTTTCGATTCTGCACGGGCCGTAGTCACCGTAGAGTTGTCCTCCCAACTTGCTCACTGAGCTCATCGATTATTATTTTTATTAGATTGCATATCATGTAGACTGCATTGTAATACATTTTCATATAGTGCACCTAGCCCTACTATTTTGTAATATTCCATGTATCATTATTCCTGTATGCACATGTTGGGCCTTATTTGTATTATAAGCTTCTGTGGCTTATTTGACGCTTAGATGTCCTGTGCTTTAACTGTGCGGTGATTTTTCCATCTGAGCAATTATACCATGTGCTTGTATTATTATTGTTGCTTGTGATTTTCCCCGTATCCCCCGAGATACTGCCATGTTTTTCAAGTGGTGCAGGTACATTTATCGCTGGTTTGTCAAGCTATCTTTGGAAGTGAATCTTGAGAGGAGTACCTATGACATCTCGTGCCTCGGAAATGCGGGTCGATTATCTATCCTTCTTCAGCCAATCTTCGGATCATCACGAAACCAGCTAAGTTTCTTTAACCGTTCTTTAATTCTGCACAACACGAGGACATGTTGTAATTTAAGTGTGAGGAGGAATGGGTATCTACATTCATTTGCCATACTATTATATTTCTATGAAAAAGTGCTAAATTTTTCAAATTTTTGTTTTGTCCCAAGTGAACGAATGCATATCTATGTTTGAGTTTATATCATTGATGCTTTATTTTGCATATTTAGTAAATTTAGATGTTTCACCCAACACTATTTTTCACGTGCCATAGTAAATGATGAGCTATAATTTAAAGCTATGCCCATTTGATTGGATATTTTTGATGATTGTCGCATGATTCTTTGCTTTCATATGAATTTTGAAAATTTTAATAGTTTGTATTTAGAATTAAAAGTATGTCATACTGTGAATATCTTGAAGTTTGAATGTGATAAGTGACACGTAACTATTGTTTTTTGAAAAGTTGAGTTAATGAATGAATTAGTTGAGTATGTCGAAAGCTGGTTGATGATTGGAGTGAGATAGGGCATTATCTCGAAATGTCCTATACCACTATGATGACCAAAGCTCACGGCGATCGTGAAAAGTCGCCTTATGATTTGAGTAGGTAGGGGATTATCTCGAAATGTCCTATTCTACTATGAGGGCAATAGCTCATTCTGATGTGTGTTTAAATGAGAAATAATTAAATCAACTTAGATGAGAAGTGATATGAATTGAATATAAGACATAGTTATCGTATATCTTATCCCCAGTATAAACTGAAAGATATGTTGTAGGGATTATCCTCTAAGTATGTCGGAAATATTTTAAATACTCCCTATTATTGTTTTTCAAATATGTATGTTTTGTGAGGTGCATGTTATAATCGTTTTATATTTCTAATTTAAATGGGATGTTAGCTAGTTTTGCTTGAATCAATTTCAAGTGTGGTTTTAGTGGAAATTTATTATGGCTATGCACACACACACTGGGTGAACCTCTAAACGACTTGAATATGTTTTATATTTGCATAAATGTTTATACGTCTCGAGTCTTGATTTTGTTTTGTTTTGATCGGGACGAGCAAAAAGCTAAGTGTGGGGGAGTTGTTCTCGGTCAAATTATACGATTTTTAACGATATATTTTATATCAATTTTCCCCATATTCTTATGTTTTTCATAGAAATCGAGCTTCATATTTAAATATTGAGCAAATGATATTTTTAATGAGTTAATTTCAAAATGTATCAAATTTAGTGCTTAAATGATGATTTATTATTATTTTGGAATTATATTACATTTTGGAATCATTCATTGTTTAATTAGGAGCTTACAAGTGTTAAAGATTGGAATGGACAAGTGTCATGGATAAGATCTTGGAGGGCAAGTCATGAATGATCTAGAATATCCAAGAGATAAGGTTTGTTGCAAAGGATAAGGATGGGTTGTTAAGAGATAATGACAAAGATGAAATCATTACAACTCAAGAGGTGGAATCAGCGTTCCAAGCCCGAATCGGCGTTACGAGAACAGCTGGCGTTCGAGAATAGAATCAAGCGTTACGGGACACCAAACTGGAGTTCAAATGCTCAAATCGGCGTTCGAATGTCTCCTTGCTTTGTTTTCCTATAAATATCGGCAGATCCCAAATCATTCGAGATATTCACAATTCAACTTACATTCATAATTTCTCCCACAACAAGGAGAGCGTGCGAGCCACTCTCTTTTGGAGCTTGAGGCGGTCACCCGAGCCTTGTGCTCGGGTGATCCGGTTAGATTAGGTGCTTTAATTTCGCTTTCTTTTTGCTATTCTTTGTCTTGATTTTGAAATTTGAGCATGTTCAAGCTTTTGAACCCTTTTCATCGAGTTTTTCTATTCTTTAATCTAAGTTTGTTTGTATGATCTTTATCTAAAGGTGTATCTTTTCTATGTTTATTTGTCATTGCAATGCATATCGAAAGATCGTTGCTTGTTGATGTTTAATTTGATGAGAGTCATGTTAAACCGTAGATCACCATGGAAAAGATGTGATTTTTTTAACCTTGATATAACGAAAGTTGATAGGTTAATTATCTAGGTTATTAGATTGAAAGATCTTACACCTTGTTTTGTATGCGTCAATCTCTATGGATCGAAAGATGACGGGATTGATAGGCGAATTACTACGAAAGTAGGATTCATACCTTTGTGAGGTGAACAACATCTTTAGTTAATCAGCATAAGATAATCTTGGAGAGGAGATAGAGGGATTTGTTGGATAGGATGATTTTGTTTGTTCAATTGTTTATCCACCATGATCATCTTCGTTTATTTATTTCGTTTTATAGATGGTAGTTTTATTTCGTTTTTATCACTCTTGTCCTTCCTGGCTTTGGACTAATAATCCTCTGTCCAGTTTATTTTCCGCTTTAGTTTAGGTTTAGTAATAACTAGTAGTAACAATTGGAAAGATTAATAAAGTTAGATTCAACAACCCAATTCCCTGTGGATCGACCCCTTACTTATCTCGCTATACTAGCAATTACCCGGTATTTGGCCGGTTAGGAGTTAGTTTTGCATCTAAGTATGGGTTTATAAATTTTCTTTTGTTTAAATGATGCAAAATCCTCTCAACATCGAACTTCTCGATTTTCCATTACACACTTCTTTCAATCTGATCTCTCTCAACAATTGCTTGTTTTGTTCGAAAACTAAAGCTTCTATATTAAACGCGACATCTTTATCAAGGCCTAACTTCAAAAGCAAAACAAAAACTCCTAATCTATCTAAAAAAGTCATCCAGTTCTTTTACGTCTATCCGGTAAAAGACGAAACTAGTTTAGACATATAAAAGTAAAACCAGAAAGATAGTACCTGGTGATACGACTGAACTTCTTATTTTTCTGCTTTTCAGTTTTGCGGAGGGTCAATTAGCAACATAACTTCCTTTTTCTGAGAGATTTCTTCACCTTCCAGAAATAACTTCACCCTATGGCCATTGACTATAAAAGTTGCATTTCCATCAGTTAGTTCAACAGCTCCAGATTTGTAAACTCGTGTTACTTTAAACGGACCTGTCCATCTTGATTTAAGCTTTCCTGGAAATAACTTTAAACGTGAATTGTACAATAACACCCGATCACCTACATGGAACTCACGACTATAGATTCTCTTATCATGGAAAGCTTTCGTGCGTTCCTTGTAGATTCGAGCATTTTCATAAGCATCAAGGCGAAATTCTTCTAATTCTGTTAACTGAAGTAATTTATGATCACCGACAGCCTTAGGATTGAAATTCAGAAATCTTATAGCCCAAAAGGCTCGGTGTTCTAATTCAACTGGGAGATGACAAGATTTACCAAAAACTAATTTATAGGGAGAACAACCAATTGGTGTTTTAAAAGCTGTTCTGTACGCCCATAACGCATCATCTAGTTTAGCTGCCCAGTTTTTACGATTTGAATCCACTGTTTTCTTCACAATTCTTTTAATTTCTCTATTCGACACCTCTACCTGTCCACTAGTCTGCGGATGATAGGGCGTTCCTAATTATGTGTTACACCATATTTTTCAATTATCTTGGTAAACGGTCGATTGCAAAAGTGTGACCCTCTATCACTAATGATAGCTCTCGGAATGTCATATCTAGTGAATATGTTCTTTTTAAGGAATCGTATGACAACCTTGGTATCATTAGTGGGAAGAGCTTCAGCTTCTACCCATTTTGAGACATAATCTACCATTACAAGAATAAATTTTTTTCCAAATGATATAGGGAAAGATCTCATGAAATCTATACCCCAAACATCAAATAATTCACATTCTAAAATAGGTTGCATAGGCATTTCATGTTTTTTAGATACATTTCCCCATTTTTGACATGATTCACAAGATTTTGTATACTTATAAACATCTCTATATAGTGTAGGCCAATAAAAACCACATTGCAAAACTTTAAAAGCAGTTTTCCAACCTCCATGATGACCTCCTGCCTCACGATCATGACAAAATGATAAAACACTTAAAATTTCATTATCAGGCACACATTTTCTAATTATTCCATCCGAACATTTACGAAAAAGGTATGGTTCCTCCCAGTAATAAAATTTTAAGTCGTAGAAGAATTTATTTGCTACCAAGTCCAATGAGACGGAATATAATCACAGGTTAAGTAATTAACGATATCTCCAAACCAAGGTGGATTTTCCTTAAGCGGAATTCTTTCCTTTAAAAACTGCATGGTTGAAGGCATATCGACTCTAAACAGTTGTTCATCAGGAAATGAATCTTTAATTTCATTCCCTATCCCTTTTTCAACTTCCATTCTACTTAGATGATCTGCTACTACATTCTGACTTCCTTTTTTATCTTTAATTTCAATGTCAAATTCTTGAAGTAAGAGAATCCATCTAAGAAGACGTGGTTTAGCATCTTTCTTACTCAGTAAATACTTCAGAGCTGAATGATCTGTATGAATTATTACCTTAGATCCAACAATATATGATATAAACTTATCTAAGGCAAAAATTACAGCCAACAGTTCTTTTTATGTAGTTGCATAATTTAGTTGAGCTGCGTTCAAAGTGTGAGATGCATAGTAGATAGCCTTGAGTACTTTGTTATATCTTTGACCTAAGACAGCTCCTACAGCTAAATCACTCGTATCACACATAATTTCAAACGGCAAATTCCAATCTGGTGCTACTAAAATAGGTGCAGTAGTTAATCTTGCTTTTAAGGTCTGAAAAGCTTCCATACATTTACTATCAAAGATAAAGGGTACTTCCTTTTCAAGCAAATGACTTAGAGGCTTTGCTATCTTCGAAAAATCAGCAATAAATCTTCTATAAAATCCTGCATGTCCAAGAAATCCTCTTAGAGTTCTTAAATTCACTGGTGGAGGTAATTTTTCAATTACCTCGACTTTAGCTGTATCAACTTCAATACCCAATTTAGAGATTCTATGTCCTAGAACAATTCCTTCTGATACCATTAAATGACATTTTTCCCAGTTTAAGACTAAATTGGTATCCTCACAGCGTTGTAACACTCGTTCTAAGTGCGATAAGCATGTATCAAAAGAATCTCCGTACACACTAAAGTCATTCATAAAAATTTCTAGGAATTTCTCAACCATATCGGAAAATATAGACATCATCTCTGAAACGTTGCTGGTGCATTACATAAACCAAACGGCATTCTCTTATAAGCAAAAGTTCCGTAGGGACAAGTAAAAGTAGTTTTTTCTCTATCTCCTGCTGCAATGAAAATTTGTAAATATCCTGAATAACCATCTAAGAAACAGTAATACTCATGTCCACTCAAACGTTCCAACACTGGACTATAAATGGAAGTGGATGATGATCTTTCTTAGTATGATCATTAAGTTTCCGAAAATCAATGCACATTCGATATCCGGTAATTTCTCTTGTCGGAATCCATTCATTTTTTTCATTCTCTTTTACTGTGAAACCTCCCTTCTTTGGTACAACTTGAGTTGGACTCACCCATTCACTATCTGATATGGGGAAGATTATCCCCATTTCTAATAGTTTAATAACTTCTTTCTTGACAATTAACTGCAAATTTGGGTTAAGGCGGCGTTGTGGTTGAATACAAGGTTTAGCGTCTTCTTTTAAAATAATCTTATGAACACATATCTCCGGGCTAATTCCTTGAATATCCGCAACTGTCCATCCAAAAGCTTTCTTATGCTTTCTCAACATTATCAGTAATTGATCTTCTTGTTGTTTAGTTAAAGTTGACGAAATAATAACTGGCAACAGATTATCAGTCTCAAGAAAAGCATACTTCGGATTTAAAGGTAATGGTTTCAATTCTAGATTCCTTGGTGGATCTTCTACTGATGGTTTTAAAACTGGTCCTTCTAGTTCTAATTCCAAATATTTATGCCATGGTGGTTTAAAAACAAAACTTCCTTTATTAAGATAAAGGATTATTTCTTTCATTTCAGTATCCTTCTCATTCTCTTTATAGACAGACAATGCTAAGCATTCTTCTAGTTTATCTTCATAGTTTGGTATTTGAATATCATAGACATTGTGTATGTCTTCTATGAAAGAACAAGATTCTGGTGATTTGTATGGATGGTTCATAGCTTTAAAAATATTGAAAGTGACTTTATCTTCATTGACTCTTAGTATTGATTCCCCTTTTTGAACATCAATTAACGTTCTTCCTGTAGCTAGAAATGGTCGACCTAGAATGATTGGCGCTGAATATCCTTCTTCCATTTCCATTATCACAAAGTCCACAGGAAAGTAAAACTTATCAATTTTTACCAAAACGTCTTCAATGATTCCTTTTGGATATTTAATTGATCTATCTGCCATTTGAAGAGTCATTTCAGTATTCGTAAGTTTTCCTATTCCCAGTTTCTTATAATCTTCATAAGACATGAGATTAATACTTGCTCCAAGATCACATAGCACTTTTTTAAACAGAAATCCTCCAATTTCACATGGAATTGTAAACTACCCGGATCTTTCATTTTAGCTGGTAATCCATGCTGCAAAATTGCAGAACATTCTTCATTAAGGCAAATATTCTCATATTCTTCTAACTTTTTCTTGTTTCCTTCAGAAATTTCCCATAGGCAGGCATATTAATTAGAGCTTCGATAACAGGGATATTAACTTGAAGATGACGAAAGGTATCAAGGAAACGAGCATACTTCTTATCAGTGTTTATCTTTTTAATTTGGTCCTTAGGAGGGTAAGGTAAAGATTCTAAATCTATAACCTTAGATCCCGAAGTCATTTTCTCTTTTCCTTTCTCCTTGAATTGTAAAGTATTACTTGTTCGCCATGTTTCAGGTTCTTGAGTTTTTTCTTTTAAAACATTCCCTGAATCAATCTATACTTCAGATTTTTTCAATTCTTCCTGTTCTTCAGTATCGTTCACTCTGACATGTTCTTTAAATAAAGCTCTTAAATCTTTATCCATAGGATCTTTTAGAATACTCGGAATTTTTACCTATTTCTCACCTTCTTTTTCAGGTTCAAAACTTCTATTCCTTTTCAAGAAATTTTCTATAATTTCTTCCTCTTCTTCAGTAAATTCAATTTCATCCTTAGTTTCATCATTCTTACCATCTAAATCATCTTCTACTTCATTGTTTCCGAAGTTTTCTACTCCATTACTACCACTGAGCTTTCTACTTCTTGTAACTACAACATTTACCTCTCTTGGATTTCTTTCAGTGTTACTCGGTAATCCTCCTAGAGGTCTACTGTTGTTCCGTTCACCTTCCCTACCATATTTCTTAATGAGGCTTCTATAGTTCTCATTCGGGTATCATGTCCATTCATAGATGTTTTTATTGAACTCATATCTTTAGTGACTGAACCAATAGAAGTCATCATTGTTTCCATATTTTTAGCTTGAGTAGATACTACACCCATCATATTTTCCATCAGTTTTTCCCATTTTTCAACTCCTTCTGCAAGTTGAGTTGAACTTTGAGTTACTGGTATACTTTGAGTGGTATGTTGTGGATAGGATCTCGGTAATGATTGTAAATTCTGATTAGAGGTATCTCCTTGATAAACTTGATTATTAGATGAACTCCTATATGGAACTGGATACGGCGGTTGTCCTTGCTTACTAGGGTTTTCAGACCATCGAAAAGTTGTGTGGTCTCTTCTAATAGCATTAAACGAGTTTGAATACGCGTTGTTCAAATTCCTATGTTGCTGAAGAAAACTTACCTCCTCCCTTGAATATCCTGTTGGTTCTTCAATCCCTAATGACATATTATCATGATTTGAATATTCAGTTGGTGTACTATTTTCTGAACTTAAATTCTTTTTAGTTTGTAAGCCATCAAACTTCCTACTCAAATTCTCCAAATGTGCTAGAACTTCCGTATTAGATGTACATTCTCCTGCAAAAGCTACTTTTCTGGTGCTAGAACCGGTTTCCCACATTCTGTTGTTTTTGGAAATCTTTTCTATAGCATCGTAAACTGTTTGTGCTTCACTCATCATTAACGAACCACCACATGCATGATCTACATGCGCACGTGAATCTTTTCGTAATTTACGACAGAAAAGTTGGATTTGCATATCTAAGGAATAACCATGATCGGGACAAGCTCTTAATAATTTTTTAAATCTTTCCCAGGCATTCCCAAGCGTTTCTTCGGATCCTTGTCTAAAATTAGCAACCTCGACTTTTAATTCCAAATTTCGTCCTGGAGTAAAATATTGTTTTAAAAATTCAGTTTGAATATCCTTCCAACTAGTTAGTGAATGATGTGGAAGAGACATAAACCAATCTCGGGCTCTTCCTTTCAAAGAAAAAGGAAACATAGTCATCCTTGTTAATTCCTTATGAGCACCTTGACTTTTAGCCGTATTGCACAATTCTTCAAAAAGATAGAGATGATGATGTGGATCTTCATCATCCTCTCCTAGAAATTGAGCTCTTGTGTCAATTAGACCAAAAAGATGAGATTTAATTTCAAAATTATTCGCTCCTTCATTAGGTAAAAGTATGGGATTATTAGTCTGGTTTCTTCTTACGGTTTGATCACAGATAGGTCTCGGGTTTGGTGGATTATTAGGATTATTCTGGTTCCGATTCTGATTATTTCTATTATTATTAAGGTTAATAGGGTGTTGTCCATGCCCTTGAGCATGATCTAGCCCTTGTTCAGGTGTTTCATCACTAGTTTCAGCCATTTCCTTACTCTGATTTGAAGATGATTCTTGCGGAGATCTGCCAAGAAGTCCTTGGTTGGTTTGACTACGTTTACTCTCTACTCTTAACTGCCTTTCGTAAGTGTTTATATTAGGCTTATAAGGAGTGAGTGGAGTCTTACCACTTCTGGTCATCAACTAACGAAAATAAGAAAATACTCGATTTTTGTAGAAGAAGAAAACTGGTAATTAAAAGAAAGTAGATACCAACGAAAAATAAAATAGAAATGGGATACGAAAAGTGTTGACTTATCCTCGAGATTTTTGAATTGATACAAGTAGTAACCATAGACACAAAGAAAAATTAACGACGTTTCCCCGGCAACGGCGCCAAAATGCTGACAGACCAAAACCTTACCTTAGAAACGGTGCCAGAAAGCTGACAAACCTTTTCCGTGCAATACAGATCCTAACCGGCAGTGTACCGGATCAAATTATAGTGATAGTGTGGTGAGTCAGGTGTCGAGTCCTCAGGGAAAGTGGTAATTCTTTTAAGTGTGGTTAAACACCAAACAATTATTATTATCTCGATCTAAATCGCAGGTTTATCATACGAATCCTTCTTACATTAATAGACATAAAATAAATACATACATTAGAATCTAACCTAATATAATATATATAGATATATATATAGTAATACATAACAATATGTATATATATATATATATATATATATATATATATATATATATATATATATATATATATATATATATATATATATAAATATATAGTTACCAATATATTATAAGGAACTAGCCAAGATATATGTAATCGATTTATTCAATCTTTTCGTTTAATGAATACGCTCGATCTTCCTTTTATTAGGTCCAATTGAAAATGTGAAACGGTGCACTCCTCAGCTAAACGGTTTCTTCTCACACGAAACTGTCATTTGTCTCATCACTGTCCAATTCATCCAAAGCATAGGTCACTCCCGTTTTGTCATACGAGCAATGTTTCGAATATTGATTAAACAGGTGAATTAACGTAATATGATCTCGAGTACAATTTTAATAAGATTTATTTTTCTAGGACAAATCTGCCCCCGGGTAGGAAATAGGATTCCGTTGTCACGTTTTCACACGGCCATTTTTACCCTCCGGTTTTTCTATCTTTTATCACATAACCTAACTTCACCGATTAGTACATCGATAGGTTATGGAGCGATTCATATTGGTTAATTACGTCAATACGAATGTTTTCAATACGAGCAAAATAGAAAAAGATTCAACAGATTCAATTATTATCAAGTTTCATTTTAGTCATTATTCATTTTAACGAAAAGATCGAAATATTTCAATTACACATCTTGGCTAGTTATTAGATTTAGCCTACTAACATTATAACGAAAAACATAAAAACAACAAACATAAACTGTAAAATATTACCAGGTTACAACTGTTGATTCAGAAGCCGTATTCTTCAGAAATAGCAACAACATCTTCAACATCGAACTACCGATAATTTTCCTGCATTACAACGATACTACGGTTATTTATTTATTTGGCGTAAGGCCTATTTACATACATACATTACTACTAAAGAGAGGGAGAGACAGAGATACAGAGAGGAGATGAATATATTGGTACACCCTCTCAGCTCTGCAATGCTGCTCTATTTATAGAGAAATTTTACCAAGCCGGATCGATCCGAGGATATGCCGGATCGATCCGGTAATAAAATATATTATCTCATTGCATCCTCTGCATCTAATGATGATATATAAATCATCATTACTTTTTGTAACTGAATGGCCGGATCGATCCGGTGTTTGGTCGGATGGATCCTGTAATCTTTTATTTCCACATCTTGATTGAAATCTTGATAAACTCATAACTTGAGCTCTGGATCTCCAAATGATATAATTCAAGAAGCGTTGGAAAGCTCTTGAAAAGATCTATAACTTTCATTAAGGACTTTTCTTCAGAAAATGTCTTTTTAATGGGCCACTTGTTCGTCGAAGATATTTCTCGATTTCCACTAATACGAAGCAATGAGCCATTTGACTACTTACGCTTTGTGACACTTCCTTACTTCCTTCCAAAGACTTGAATTAACTTCAAAAAGTGTCGTCACTCGGGGTTTCGATACAATTCTGCAATATAACACAACAAAATACCCACGTAAAATTGACACGACACTCCGGTTACTAAACCGGTACAAAATTATAACTTTTTTATGATTTTTATTAGATTTTTATATTATACTAACTTATTCATAAATATTAAAATTACATACTATTATTATTATAATTCTTATATTTTATATAGAAAAGGTACATAAAATACATAAAATATCGTAAAATAATATCATATAAAATTTATACATCAAATAACATCAAGCAAGCACAGGATTTCGAACTGATGATGCCGTGTCTCTCTGTTTATTCCTTCATATAAAGAAACAATTACATAAGACAGGCATGACCATAGCCCGACCCTTAAGTCGGATAGATAAAAAAAAGCAACCACATAACACACTTATATTAATAAGGGGAAATGACTCATATGAGCTAGTTTCTAACTTTTTTTTGTGCTGATAAGCTTCTCAAAAAGGAAGATTTATAAAATAATTTTAAAAATTAAAAAAAATGGTTATAGGCAGAAATGCCCTTCGTCTATAAGGTGCTTTAATACATAAATGAAAAAAGCACACCCTCATAATTCGAAAAAATAATTGACGCCGTCTGGATTTGAGCAGGCTGACATTCAGGTAAAGTTGCTTAGCAGATTACAACCAAGCCATTGTGATTTTTAGAGAATATAAGATTGTATTATATATAACAGTAAAATTAAAAGGCATTAAATTTAAATTATTCTTAAAATCTTATTTTCATCTAACATATATATAAATATACATATACATACACATTATTTGAACATGTGAGATACTCTAATCAAAATATTTTATAATTTTACTATGTTATAATATAATATATTGTACCATTTATACACATCATACGCCTAGTAAGGAAGGTTAATGGAACTAGGTAAATGATTTAGTTATGTTATTGATGTATTTAAGTGATATAAACATAAAATATATCACAATTTAAGTGTGATAGAGTATGAATAAACATTGATCTGGCCAAAGTTCGTAACCGCCGGTTTACGAATCAAAAAATAAGAAAATTGTTGGTCCGAAGTTTTTGGTCAGTGACCCACCAGTTCATGAACCGTCAGTTTGATGGTTCGATCACAGCATGTTACGGTTCAACCCATAGGTCAACTATTTTTTTTGTTTTTGTGCACACACTAAAAAAGGTTTTTTTTTTAATTTTAAATTTGCAATATAAATTATTCATCTTATGCTTATAAATAATGTTTATAAGTATACATTCATTATAGAGTATAAAATGTTATTCTATATATCCTTTGTGTAATATTTTTTTTAATTGGAGAATAGGGAAACACACTTTTATCATGGTGAGTGACGATATCGGGTTACGCATCTCGAGATGTCGTCATCGATTGGACCTGACAGAATATATATATATGCTAAGACACACAAGTCAACCGAGGCATACAAGTCGAATCATTGACTTGGGAGCCAAGGCACGAGTGTCGGCCCTCGAGTCTAGAGTATGACTATGGACTCGGGGGTATGACGATCGACTTACGGGCAGTGCAGGGCGATAGTTCTGGATTCGGTCACCCCCAAGTCGGGCAGATCGATGTCGAGGACAGAATCCACACCAGCTACGTTGGCCCATTATCCACAGGATAACTTGGGCAAGGAGTAAGGCCCAATTAAGGGTAAATAAGACAATAGCTAATAACCGACTTTGATTAGGGTTAGGGTATGCATTGTCATTTTAAATACTACGTTCCAGGAACTACGTAAGGCTTGATTCCTGGAATTTGAACAGGATACGTGGGCAATCTAAGAGAGATTCTTAGACTCAGCCGCAATACATCAAACACCCCTTCTTGTTCTTGGCATTAGGGTTCTTGGGTATTCATCATAAGATTCAACAAAAGCCCGGATCTTAAAGGTGACATAATTTGTCATCACAAATTGAGGATGAGATGAGAATCGAACACCGGTTCTCACAATAAAGTAGAATAACATTTGATTCTCATACTTTGTGTAATATTGATAATTAATATTACTCTTGTAAAAACATTTCAATGTAGGGGTAAGGGTTATTTTAAAGTAATATATGTATTATAATTGTGTAAATATCAAATATTCTATAATTTAAGTATATCAACATTATATTAGCATACAATTGATCCAAACATCCTACACATTGTATGCAGGGGATAAGGGGATTATGAGTGGTAAAGGGCTTAAAGTGTTTATTGCTATGTTAATGTTGTATTTGTACTTCAATGTTATAAGCATCAAATATAGTATAATTTAAGTATATCTCTATGTTATATTAGCATAAAACTGATACATACATCATACACAAGGATTATCACAACTAATCATAGACTAGATCGAGGTTCGGTCAAACTGATTATTGTTCAAGGTTTATCACACCTAATCTTACGTAATATCAAGGTTCGATCAAGCCGATTACTGTGTCCGGGGTTGATCATGCCCAATCGTACATCAGATCAACGTTCGGTCAAGCCAATTATTGTGCTCATGCTTGATCACACCTAATCCTACGGTAGATCGTGGTTCGGCCAAGCCACTTATTGTGCTAAGGATTGATGAAACCTAATCCTGCGTTAGATCGTGGTTCAATCAAGACAATTATTGTGTTAAAAGTTGATCACACTTAATCTAACGGTATATCGAGGTTCGGTGAAGCCCATTACTGTGCTCGTGGTTGATAACACCTAATCATACGATAGGTCGAAATTTCGTCAATCCGATTATTGTGCTACGGGTTGATCACACACTCACACGCACTGGCATCCACCATGCAAAAACATTGAATTCATCAAAATCTGAGGTGCAAAAAGTTCCTTTCAACACACTTGACCTGCCACTCCAAGAAAAACAATTGGCCAGTTCTGAGAAACAAGCAGATGTCTCAAAATAGAACAAAATAAAAACTCATGAAAACTGCATTTATGGCATCCTACAGTTGAGTCTGCCTCTGTTCAAAATAATCACCAAGCATTACAGTTTTCATAATTAAGTGAAAGTCACATGTTGGCAAGGCGGATGCACACAGTGTAGGGTGGGGTCACATGACCCCAATGGGATCCGAGAAATTTTTTTTTTTAGTATTGAAACGATTTAGTTTTATTGTTAAAAAGTGTTGCTTTGTCTACAAAATATGATCTTTTATGCTCCAATTGCCCCACTGGAATTTATTGGATAAAAGATGTAGTTTTTTATTCCGATGACACCCCTGGAACAAATTCCTGAATCCGCATCCACCATTCAAAACCTTACATTGATCAAATCAATCTACAATCAACGCAACAAGCTGCGAAAACGTAACAATTAAAAATGGAATGCATTAATAAGAAGGAAATATATTAGAAGAAAATCTGCTGTCCAAAAAAAAGAGAAACAAATGGCGAATTATTCTGAGAAACAAGCAGATATCTCAAAACTACGGTTATGACATCCAACTCAACGGTTACAAAAGAGAGTGGCCGCAAGACTTGAGTAGCACGGGCAAGAGCATTCTTTGCAAGATCCATTTCTCCGCAAACTTTATTATGATCCTAAATCCAATCGGGTTGGACCGAATCCGACTAGGTCGGGTCATTTACAGTCTATTTAGTTCATGTAATAACTTTATTATGATTAATAAAAGCACTTATGTTATTATATATTATTTGTCTTCATATTATTTGTTGTATATATATAGTAACGTCCCTAGTATCAATCTGTGATAGAGAAACCATGATAGTGATTATGGTTGATGGGATCTTTAATCACTATAACAAATTTGGTACTTAAATGTCTCTAGTCTTATGTATTGTCAAATGGGACATAGATAGTATAATCAGACTAGCACGTATTGGATGTCTTCTATCTTTTAGAAGATAGGGATAAATCTCGTCTATCGAAGTGTAGGGACACTTGGACTGTACGTGGATGTGTATTAGAGAATGCGTACGTTAGACTGACTCACTTACATTAAGTGTCACACTATGTGGCGGTTGTGTAATTATCTTTTTGACCGGAGTCTTCATGACATCACGGTGTGGATTGTCATGCTTTGACACTATTGAGATTTCCCTTAGCCACGGAGCAATCATGCGGTAGTGATTGGGTATGATATTGAAGCATGCAATAGGAGAAAAACACACTTGACCAGTTCTGAGAAACAAGCAGATGTCTCAAAATAGAACAAAAATAAAAACTAATGAAAACAGCATTTATGACATCCTACAGTTGAGTCTGCCTCTGTTCAAAATAATCACCAAGCATTACAGTTTTCATAATTAAGTGAAAGTCACATGTTGGCAAGGCGGATGCACACAGTGTAGGGTGGGGTCACATGACCCCAATGGGATCTGAGATTTTTTTTTTTAGTATTGAAACGATGTAGTTTTATTGTTAAAAAGTGTTGTTTTGTCTACAAAATATGATCTTTTATGCTCCAATTGCCCCACTGGAATTTATTGGATAAAAGATGTAGTTTTTTATTCCGGTGACACACCTGGAACAAATTCCAGAATCTACAAGCTGCGAAAACGTAACAATTAAAAATGGAATGCATTAATAAGAAGGAAATATATTAGAAGAAAATCTGCTGTCCAAAAAAAAAGAGAAACAAATGGCGAATTATTCTGAGAAACAAGCAGATATCTCAAAACTACGGTTATGACATCCAACTCAACGGTTACAAAAGAGAGTGGCCGCAAGACTTGAGTAGCACGGGCAAGAGCATTCTTTGCAAGATCCATTTCTCCGCAAACTTTCAGGAACAAGACATAGAGAATCCAGAACTCAGGATAATTTGCACAAGGAATCAGACATCTCTCATACAGCTTCACAGCCTGCATCATAGAAGTGCATATGCTGATAAATTGACTATGATGTGTGATACTAATGCAAAACAAAAACAATTAAATTAACAATACAATGAGGAGGGTGCCTTCTTTGAATTAGAACAC
Organism: Gentiana macrophylla; assembly: GCA_026214975.1. Classification (NCBI taxonomy): domain Eukaryota; kingdom Viridiplantae; phylum Streptophyta; class Magnoliopsida; order Gentianales; family Gentianaceae; genus Gentiana; species Gentiana macrophylla. The sequence goes on along the minus strand of CM047811.1, from coordinate 119,542,764 downwards.
ACACACATGCATAACATCGGCATTTAAAAATGAATACAGTATTGCACAATACCGGATGAACCCAGAATTTCGACTCACAAATGAGAGTTTGAAGTACTTAGCCTTATAAAAAGCAAATGGGAGGCCCATGCTTTAGTCCATGTTCAATACCCCAGTTTTAAAAGATGCTTCATCCAACATTTTAGCCAATAAGTGCGGCAGTTCTTTTTAGACGGAATTTCGAAATATATATCTTTTGATAAAAATAGTTTTTTTGTATCACTATTTTTAAGTCTTACAAGCGTATAACTCTCAAGGGGCGGGTAATTTGGCATTCAGACGTGATATATTGTAATGAGGACGGGTTATTTTTCATTGAGTCGGACTAAAATAACACGTCATCAAGAAATTTTCTCACTTCGGTCGTGCAAAAAACCGCCCCACTTGAAATTGTTTTTTTTTTTTTTTTGTTTTTGTTTTTGCAATGGTTCACGACATTTTTTTATATTCTAAGCGCCTCAGCGCGTGTGCAGACCATCAACATCTCCAAAACCCTTCTCCTCCCTCCGGCTGTTCCTCCACCGGCTGTTCCTCCACCTCCTCCGGCGTGCTTTAAAACCCATCTTTTCATTATTCAATCGTCATGTAATCTGAAAAGAAAAAAAAAAAAAAAAAAAAACCATTTATTTTCAAATTGGGCTGCAAAATAAGGATAAACGCTCCCGAAGATTTGGAACATCAGGTACATTGAACTCAATTCTCGTGGATTTTCCGATTCTATTTATACACGTTTCAATTTTTGTAGATTTTCTTTGTTCCTCTTCCTATGATTTAGGGCTTTACACATGGTATTGTCGTTCCCCTGTTTATTATTATTATTGGTGTTTTAATCTGAATTGTCAACTAAAGTAAACACCTTGAAGCATTATTCATCGACATATGTTTTCCTGTTCTTGTTCTTGATTAAAGCAAAAAGCAGCTGAAAATTGTTTGTTAATCTGCAAGTTTTTCCATATGTTAATGCTTTGATTCTGAGTTTTAAATCCCTCTGTATGTCATGCTGATAGAGTTCTTGTTGTTTAAGTTTTGATTAGTTTTGATTCAACATTTTCTGCTATTTCAATGGAGTTTTTGATAGAATATATGTTGCCACTGAATTCTGCTTGTTTGAGTGAATCTGACAATTGCAGATAACTGTGTAAAAAAGACGCTTTTAGTCACTTTTGTTTCACGATTTTAGTATTTTTAACTAAATGTTTCATCTTGGCGCTTTTGAGTCTCATCTATGCAATTATTTTTGCATTTTTAGTCCGAATTGCCATGTCTAACGTTGAAGGTATGAAATGATTCAGCCAATGATAACTTGATTTGTCACAGAAAAGGGGATTGAAATGGTATAATAAAATGCAAAGATAAGGGGTACAAATGAGTAACATTTCTTGAATGATTTAATTGAATTGTTACAGTAATTAATGCTGCAGTTTTGAGGTTTTTTTTCCAATTCTATCATATTAGTTGGCCATTTTTTGATCATTTTTCTGCTATTTCAATGGATTTTCTTGATAGAATGTTGCAACTAAATTCTGCTTTGTTTGAGTCTTGATATGAATCTCATGATCGAGGAAACAGAGTTGTTAATAGCTAGCACCACAACAAATTTATTTTTGTGTTTGAGTTGATCATTATTATTAGAGTATGCTGTGATGGTTTACTTTGTTTGCTATCGTACAATGTTCAACCCGAATCGAACCCGAATCAAACGAGTCCTTTTTCTTAGGGGTATTCACGGATACGGTTTATCCGAAAACCGAATCGTATATTTCGGTTCGATTCGGTTCCCTAAAGCAAGCGGTTCGGTTTGATTTGGATCCTCTCCCCTTTGTCATTTCATTTTTGGTGGTTTACGTGATCTCATACATAGATGGCGGTGAATACTTGTACATGGGTCATTCGTCCGGAAGATAGATACCAAATAAAATACGAATATAAGGGTGGACAAACGCGATTCCAAATACTCAAAGATTCACTTAATTCTCACACCGATGCTATGTTGGTTGATAAGGTATTGGAATCCCCATTGGGAAACATATACAAAGCTATGGAGAAGTTTCATTTCTCATCAACGGTTTTGCACCAGTTGCTTATTAGATCGGTTTATTCGGATAGAGAGGATGAGCTTAGATTTCGTTTTGGAGATAGTGTATGTCGTTTCGGGAGGGTAGAGTTTGCCTTGATCACGGGTTTAAGTCTTACAAGCATAACTCTCACGAGTTTGCCTTGATCATGGGTTTATTCGAATTACATGGATTTTTTTGTTTTTCGAATGGCTTTAGATTCTGCCGTTAGTTTTGTACATGTTAAATGCTAGTACTAGCTCCTCTTGAATTTGAAGTTATGATTGTTTTTTTTTGAATATGGTGTGTTGTAAATTCACTGCAACTGTGTTTTGAATATGGTGTGTTGTAAATTCACTGCAAATCTAAATTCACTGCAACTGTGTTAAATTGGTGTTTTTTTTTAATATGGTGTGTTGAAGCATTATTCATCGACATATGTTTTCCTGTTCTTGTTCTTGATTAGAGCAAAGAGATGCTGAAAATTGTTCTTGGTAATCTGCAAGTTTTTCGTATATTTCGGTTCGGTTCGGTTCCCTAAATCAAACGGTTCGGTTTCAGTTTCGGATCCTCTGCCCTTTGTCATTTCATTTTTTGGTGGCTTACGTGATCTCATACATAGATGGCGGTGAATGCTTGTAGATGGGTCATTCGTCCGGAAGATAGATACCAAATAAAATACGAATATAAGGGTGGACAAACGCGATTCCAAATACTCAAAGATTCACTTAATTCTCACACCGATGCTAAGTTGGTTGATAAGGTATTGGAATCCCCATTGGGAAACATATACAAAGCTATGGAGAAGTTTCATTTCTCATCAACGGTTTTGCACCAGTTGCTTATTAGATCGGTTTATTCGGATAGAGAGGATGAGCTTAGATTTCGTTTTGGAGATAGTGTATGTCGTTTCGGGAGGGTAGAGTTTGCCTTGATCACGGGTTTATATTTCGGTGTAGTCGAGCCAGACATACGGTCTGTTGAAGAGCGGAACCGTAGTAGTTTGATTGAATGCGACAATCATGTTACTGGTGATGTTGATATGGCGATGGCTCCATTCCATGTGGATGTAAGCCATATTACGATTGGTATGTTCTGAATAGCGTTGATGGGCGCCGCAGATGCCGAGATTGCATATAAACTTGGCCTGATATATCTGATTGAGTCAGTTTTGCATGGTAAGGAGTTGAATTCAAACGTCTCTCCTTTGGTATTTCACATGGTGGACGATATACCTCGTTTTCTCCATTATTCATGGGGTTCATATTTTTGGGACATTACTTTGAAGAACTTAAAGGGGAAACGAGACGGATTGACGAGTCATATAGGTAGAAAGAGCAAACCGACAAAAGCTGTTGCATGTATGATTAACGCATTTTTTGTGTGGGCCTACGAGACGATGCCGTCAGTTGGATGTCTAATCGCCGAGTACGATGCACATACTATGGCTATACCGAGAATGTTAAGGTGGCATCACATGAAGGGCAACATAAAGCACAGTTCTTTGAATACGAATCTCGATGTTAAAGGCCTGGTAGTATATTTTTTTTAGCTATTTTTTCCATATATTTTGTCAATTTACAACATCAATACACATTCGTTTTATTTTTCTACTCATACCCTTATGTCAATTGCTTAATCAAACAAACTGTTTATCATTTCAATATCCATAAATGAATGTATTTACCATGTATTACCATAAAATATAATAGTAGCAACTAAAATCATGTTGCTTTGTTTACAGGAAAGAATACTCATTTGAAACCGATTGATGCAGAGGCAAAGATGTTAAGGGGCAATGGGTTGGCGGATGACGAGATCAATACACCACCGCTGTGTATAAAGTCCCGCGTGGCGTGTCTCGTCCAACGGTCGATGGTAATCCGTCTCTGCATCAAACTTTGATCTGCCCTGACGCTGCACATTACAGCGTGTAGTTGAATTTGATAGACCCCCCTCAAAATGTCATAAGAGTGTTACCGGAATATCACAACTGCATACAGAACTTTTGGGGCTAAGGTCATATGCATTGTCAATGAATGAGGAAATTTGGAAAGGTGTGAAAGAGTACAATGAAGACGTGTTAGAAAACATAATTGGTGTTGGAAATGATATCAAATATGGCGAAAAAATTATACGAAGTGAATTGGTTGATATGAAGAATGACTTCCGCAATCAATATGTTGGTCTTCGTTCCACTATGTCTGCGATTTTGAGTTACAAAAACCGACAGGAGGTAAATATTTGTTTTACTCATGTGATTAAGACATTATGAATTATCACGTATTGACTAATTATTATATGTCTCCAAAGTTTAATCGTCCACCTCAACCGTCTACGACGATGATGCGGGAACCTAACGACTATCATCAGAAGGCACTCAACTTATTCTCATGTAAACGGCGTTTAGTCGGACGCCATCTTAATATGCGAGGTACCTGAGTCGTATTATTTTGCACGACGGGTAAGTCAAGGTCCTCCCCTGACAAGTTACCCTCCCCTAACAACGTCTCGTATGCCCAAACAAACAATACAGGCACCAACGAACAAATATAGTTCCTCTTTGAATCTTTCCCTTTGAGTGGGTTCTTCATGAAGTTTATTTTCGCATTCCATACTTCCATGCTTAAATCCCAAAAATTTGTGCCCCATGGATATGACAAAAACCGATCTGTGTCCTCTACCAACGAAAAAACAAATGGCGACACAAATTGTTGTCGACTTCTTCCCATACATAATCGACTCAATTAAATATATCAAGCCGATTTTAAACACCAACTCGGGATCTGTGGCCTTTATCGAGTTCATCTTCTATGTCTTTGATAGTTATGTTTTTCAATGCCTTCAAGAATGGAGCCCTATTTGGATCAATAAGACCGGTCTTAGGGTCTTTCTGCGCTATCAAACTTGTGAGCTCTTTCTCGGGAACGGCCCGAGTGTCCGGCTCTGCTTCCTTAAAAGATAAACCGCTAATAAGTGCAAATTCCGTCTTCCCTAAACGGCATGTGGTATCGCCCAATCTAATCAGTAATTCTTTTTATCCGTGTAAACTGACCGGGACAACATATGGTAGGGTAAAAAACACCCGAAGTGAAAGTACCCCATAGCCTCGTACATGTGTCTCAGAGGGGAACTCTTAATCCGTCCAACCAAGTTATGATCCTTAAAAATATTTAATTTATTATTAAGTAAATTGAACTGCTTCTCTCCCCCCCGGTAATTGTATTCAACAACATATCTGTTATCCGATGGATATGCCAATCACCAATTCTACCCTCCATCTGCAAATACAAACACGTTCATCATGATACATACCGAATTCAGGTACTTCGGCAATGCAGTTTATACTTTTGACACTTTGGCAATGCAGTTTATACTTTCAAATTCCGTCTATAATATACATAGCACAATCAGATTCAAAACTGTCAACAACAAATCAATTAATGGCAGACTGAGAAAACCGGAATTCTACAATCCAGTTGTGCTTGTCCCATATAGACATTAATAACAGTACTATTGGACACGGAAACATGATGTGCAAATTAAATCTGGGACCATGTAATAACCTATATGGACCATATGCCAACATTTTGATTACATTACCTAGAAAAAAAGGAATTCTTGTAACCATGAGAAGTTGAGAGAACTGTAAAAGAGCATGCACGAGTGTACATATATACAACTTTGTGTATGCAAATTTTGTAACAGAATTATTACCTATTGTCCTTGTTGTATGCGACCACATGTATGTACTATAGGCTCTAGTTCATTATTTCTTACTCTTTCACCCCATTTTATTTTGAAAATTGTTATGCCCACTGTCATACAACAAAAATGAGGCACACAACGCATCCCTCGTTTATCAATTGTTCGGGTAATCTACGTCTTGCACAACAAATCTTACATCATTTATTATGGCCGTGACGGACCCATTGATAGATGAGGTCCCATCATGTCAATCTTTATCGGATATGTTGTGGACATAGCATTTTCGTTATATCTATATATTATGGCACCACACTTAGGATTATGTTAGACTTTACCGACTACATTAAAGTTGTGAATGTTGAACTTATATTCGACTTTCAAGAAACCAAGTATCGCACCGAACTTAGATTGGAACTGGTGTGTATACAGTACCCTCCATAATCTTGCATCAAAGAGTATATATGCTTTCACTATTGTCAAAGGTAGAGTCTTTTCTTTTCTTGTGACTAAAGATAAAGCTGAAATGCAGTAGTAGTACACACACACTTTCTCTCTCTCTTACAGACCTATGTTAAGAAGTTATTACACAAACAAAGCATGGAAACATAGTAATTAAGAAAGAGAACCTTGTCCTCAAATTGGGATGGTGAAACTGGAGGACTGTCAGAAAGGGAGCCACCGTTTAAAGGTCCACTGCTATGTGATAGCAAACAAAGTAAACCATCAAAGCATACTCTAATAATAATGATCAACTCAAACACAAAAATAAATTTGTTGCGGTGCTAGCTATTAACAACTCTGTTTCCTCGATCATGAGATTCATATCAAGACTCAAACAAAGCAGAATTTAGTTGCAACATTCTATCAAGAAAATCCATTGAAATAGCAGAAAAATGATCAAAAAATGGCCAACTAATATGATAGAATTGGAAAAAAAAAACCTCAAAACTGCAGCATTAATTACTGTAACAATTCAATTAAATCATTCAAGAAATGTTACTCATTTGTACCCCTTATCTTTTGCATTTTATTATACCATTTCAATCCCTTTTCTGTGACAAATCAAGTTATCATTGGCTGAATCATTTCATACCTTCAACGTTAGACATGGCAATTCGGACTAAAAATGCAAAAATAATTGCATAGATGAGACTCAAAAGCGTCAAGATGAAACATTTAGTTAAAAATACGAAAATCGTGAAACAAAAGTGACTAAAAGCGTCTTTTACACAGTCATCTGCAATTGTCAGATTCACTCAAACAAGCAGAATTCAGTGGCAACATATATTCTATCAAAAACTCCATTGAAATAGCAGAAAAATGTTGAATCAAAACTAATCTATCAGCATGACATACAGAGGGATTTAAAACTCAGAATCAAAGCATTAACATATGGAAAAACTTGCAGATTAACAAACAATTTTCAACTGCTCTTTGCTCTAATCAAGAACAAGAATAGGAAAACATATGTCGATGAATAATGCTTCAAGGTGTTGACTTTAGTTGACAATTCAGATTAAAACACCAATAATAATAATAAACAGGGGAACGACAATGCCATGTGTAAAGCCCTAAATCATAGGAAGAGGAACAAAGAAAATCTACAAAAATTGAAACGTGTATAAATAGAATCGGAAAATCCACGAGAATTGAGTTCAATGTACCTGATGTTCCAAATCTTCGGGAGCGTTTATCCTTATTTTGCAGCCCAATTTGAAAATAAATGGTTTTTTTTTTTTCTTTTTCAGATTAGATGACGATTGAATAATGAAAATATGGGTTTTAAAGCACGCCGGAGGAGGTGGAGGAACAGCCGGTGGAGGAACAGCCGGAGGGAGGAGAAGGGTTTTGGAGATGTTGATGGTCTTTTTGTAAAAGCGCGCAGGCGCTTAGAATATAAAAAAATGTCGTGAACCATTGCAAAAAAAAAAAAAAACAAAAACAAAAAAAAAAAAAAAAAAATTTCGGGGCGGGTTTTAAGCGCGACGAAGTGAGAAAAATATCTTGAGGGCGTGTTATTTTAGTCAAGCTCCGATGAAAAATAACCCGTCCTCATTGCAATATATCACGTCACCGAATGCCAAATTACCCGTCCTACTTGAGAGTTATCTTTATAAGATTTAAAAATAAGTATATATAAAAAAACTATTTTTATCAAAAGGTATATATTTTTAATTCCCCCTTCTTTTTAACTGTATGTCGGTGCTTAACAAGGGTAACTAAAGCTAGAAACCAAAGAAAAACACAAATTCAAATGAAAATAGCTGAAATACCTTATTCAGGTCTCTAACTCCTTCGATGAAATCAAGATAATTGTGCCAATTTTCAAGCTCAGCACCATCTTGAGGATGGACATGAAAGTATGGCCTTCGTATAGCTGTTTCAAAACCAACGATCTTCAAATTGAACTCTTTTGCTTTCTGAAACATCTGTTTTCTAGCAGCGATATATTCCTCCAATTCCTCAGTTCCCCCTAATACAGTTCGCAACACTGAAAGCACTGAGAGAGGCCGACTCGCTAAAAATTCCATGAAACTGTGAAATGAGAGGCTGATGAGAGGAGAACTGAAATATATTCCAATATAAAACATGGTATGCCTTCTTATTTAAGAGTCGAACACTCCTTAAACACAAAGGAAGCGATTTAATTGAACATTTTACGTAGTTCACCTTTCAAAGTAGCGATCCAATTGCTGATTAGGATTCTCTAAAACACGTGTGTACAGAATAGCCACGCAGCGCCAGTCCCTTTGTCTATACTCATATTCAATATATTTATCCCAGAGTGGAAACGAGAGGTAATCAGTGCCAACATGACCTAATCCTCTTTCAAACAGCCTGCACTAGAAAGAAACATGATTAAGCATAACCAAAACAAGAATTAGCCATGTTATGGCATGCATCCTGATAGGTATCCAAAAAAAAACCAATACCAAGAAAAATTCACTCTTAACAGAACTACAGGGACTATGACATAACTATAAGGACAATTAACAATGGAGGGGGCAGATGAGGCAATATTATAGAAAGTAAACCCCCTCCCCCGGAAGAAAATTCAAAAGGGAAAGCACAACATAAAATCAACATTTCTGATCCCAACAAACCTTATCCTTATGTAAAATGTAGAAGATAATTGCTGTTTGATAAATACTGAAATCTGGTTAGGGAGAAGTAAAATTATCTTAAAATAGTGGAAGATCATGGTACAATCCCCTCTCACACCGGTGTAAAAATATTCAGCAAGTGAAATGTGAAATTATGGCAGCAGATACCTTCAGATATCCGCAGGATCTCAATATATCCCCATAGCATACGTACAATAATGCAACCACATATCAACAGAGTATGTCACGCTTCCAACAGCTTGCTCATAAACCTCCACAACTCCGTCCATAAAACCGATATGATCAACATGATCGGCATATTTCTTCCAATAGCCATAGCACAAAGAAAACTTTGCCAGAAATGCATCATATGCTTTTCTAATCCGTCTTATATCGCCCTGCAAACCCAACGATTGATTAGCTTCAATAGCATAAAAAAAATTCAAACAGCAAATCGAAAGGTTTTTAAGGTGCTTGAAAATTTTGAAAAGTTAGGAGGTAATTCCCCAGCCGTATGTAATAAAAAAAACCAACAATGGGGAGAAATCTTCCACGGCCCATGATATTCATCAACACCAACAAACCTTCGACATCCTTTCTGTTTCATCTATAAGAAGTGTCCAAGATGTAAAATCTACAGAATTGGCTCTCACAATGCTCCATAGTCGTTCTTCTTCTGCAGATAATACTGAAAACAAATGCATTAGAAGGTGACAGTCTGAGAAGTATATATATGAGGAGAAAATGCTCTTAGCAAAGTAGTAGCAGAAGCAAAGATGATCGAACAGCAAAAGAATATGTAATCCTTAAAAGGTAGTGCACATGATGAGCTTATAGGCGTGAAATGAAAATAAAGAAAAAAACTTACAGGATATGTCTCATTTGAACATTATTAAGTTCAAAGGTACTAAAAGAATTTCACCAAGACATAACAGCAAGGGTAGATGACCATACTACAATGCTGAATGGGCTTGATCCACCCTTGGATGTTGATGATAAGTTTGTGAAGCCTCAATGTGGATCCTACGAGTTCGCTTGTGAGCGAGCTTTTAAATAATGAGGATGATGGACTGATGTAGGATGTCCCTTTATTATTGTTTAAATTAGTGGGTAGTCTTTTGGGCTTTATTAGGTAAAGGGTTTTTACCTAAATGGGGTTTTAGCAAATAAATAGCTTTAGTCGTTAGTTTTGTTTGCCCTTCTCATTACCAGCATTAGCATTAAGAGATGTACCAGATCGAAGGGCCTGAGATGTCTCCATAACAGAATGCTCAACAGAAGCTACACCAGAACTATCAATCACAGCAGTACTTTCATCAGCAATATCAGCATAACTATTCACAGCACCCCCTGCATCTGATGGATTGACGGCCAAATCCTCTGCTTTCCCAACAGAGTCTGTACCCCCACCAAGAACAGTATTCGTGTTGACATCTTCTTTCCCCTGCGAAATATAAGCAGCAAACTCGTGATCCAAGGCAGTCAATGTTTGAGACACAATGCTTTCACTATCAGTCATAGAAACCTAACCAGAAGTTGCATGGTCATAAAAGCAAAAGCCAGCAAATATCAAAGATTCAGCATAATACAAATAAAAAGTTCAAGTCGATTCTGAAATAACTGTTTTCCAAGTTCAATTGGTTTTCCATTATAAGGTTCATAGAGGAACTAATGGCACGCGTTGTTTAGCATTGAATGGAATAAAATCATTCCATTCCGTTATTATGATGTAGATATATGTGATCCTAAATAAATGAAACACAATACACACTTGAATAGATGATATAAGCAAATATTCCACAATATTACATATTTGATCCTAAATAAATGAAACACAATGCACACTTACCACAATAACTAGACTTTGGGATGAGATGCCATAATCGGTACCAACTGAAACACACACCCACTCTTTCTGCATCTTCCACCGATTTTCTCAGAAATGTTTGGACAGTGTCCTGATTATTTTTCAATGCTTCATTCAAGCAATGAAGCCTTTTTGATAATACTATGTGAGATATACCCTTCAAATTTATAGTGGAGAGACACAGGGTATCTAATTCAATAGTGCACTCACATTGTTGAAACATGGCATTTATGTCAAGGGTACTTAAGCTGCTTGAATATATACAAAAGACGGATAATCTCTCTGTAACAGGACCAAGTCTGAGATCGAGAGCTGTCTCAACCGTGGACAGCCCTTTAACAGGTTAATGAAGCACTTTTTGTGTTTAAAATGCACAGCAACCAACGTCATAGTTTTCAATTTAGGGAAGTCAATAACAACATCAGCGGGCAGGAACATTTGACGATCCAAATAGATAGTTACAAGAGTTTTAGAACTAAAGATGTTTTTATACGGTAGATCAAAACTCATTTTAAGAGAAATCTCAGACAAATTTCTTTTGATTACGTCTAATACTCAAGTATAAACCATCGATGCCGCCCAAGGAGATATGAGTTCGTATAGGTATACGAGAGAAAACCTTCTTAAAGCTACTGGACTATGATGAAGGAGGACATTGTTCCCGCAGTCCAAAAAATGTCTCAGGCTCTGGTTTCGTCCCACTCTCGCGGTACCTTTCCGCTACTTTTCGAATCAGCTCTCGCATTATCATGGATCGAATCCACTTTCCCGTTGGTCGAATCACCAATATCACCGATCGAAGCTACTTTCGCGTTGATCGAATCAAAAATATCAGCGATTTACCCTTTGATCTTCTAGGCGAGATTTTGAGCCTTCTTCATATTCAAGAAGCTGTACGCACCAGTATTTTGTCTAAATAATGGAGATACTTCTGGATGTCTATGCCCAATGTTTTTATACGGTAGATCAAAACTCACTTTAAGAGAAATCTTAGACAAATTTCTTTTGATTACGTCTAATACCCAGTATAAACCATCGATGCCGCCCAAGGAGTTATGGGTTCGTATAGGTCTATGTGAGAAAACCTTCTTAAAGCTACTAGACTATGATGAAGGAGAACATTGTTCCCGCAGTCCAAAAAATGTCTCAGCTCTGGTACCGCGAGAGTGAGACGAAACCAGAGCCTGAGACATTTTTTGGACTGCGGGAACAATGTCCTCCTTCATCATAGTCCATAACTTTAAGAAGGTTTTCTCTCAGATACCTATACGAACCCATAACTCTTTGAAGCGGCATCGATGGTTTATACTTAGGTGTTAGACGTAATCAAAAGAAATTTGTCTCGAGATTTCTCTTAAAGTGAGTTTTGATCTACCGTATAAAAACATTGGGCATAGACATCTAGAAGTATCTCCATTGTTTAGACAAAATACTGAAAAGCATGCGATGTTTCTTGAATATGAAGAAGGCTCAAAATCTCGCTAGAAGATCAAAGGGTAAATCGACGATATTTTTGATTCGATCAACGCGAAAGTAGCTTCGATCGTGATATTGATGATTCGACCAACGAAAAAAGTGGATTCGATCCATGATAATGCGAGAGCAGATTCGAAAAGTAGCGGAAAGGTTTTGAGATTTAGGGTTTTTTTTTGTTTTTGAATCAAGATCTGGAGGGTTTTGTTTCAAGAGAAAAAAAAAGCTCCTCCTTTACCTGAGATATAGTGTTTGTATGCAGCAAGTATGAAGAATTCCGGTAGCCCATCAACAAGACCTGAAGCTTCATGTTTCCATTCCAAAGTTCAATGCCATCATTACTTGGGCTTAGAGCACATACAATAGTTAACCCATTCCCGTTGTCATTATACATCAAAAGAATAGAAAATGATCTACGTGGCATCACAATCACACCAACACCAACATTATGTTCTACAATAGCCTTAAAGATGAAAATCTATTATGCCATTTAATTATGCCAAAATAGCTTCAGCATCTTCTTTTATATTATTATCACTAATTTCTTATTATAATAATAACAACAACAACAACAACAACAACAACAGAACTCTTCCTTTTTAATCTTCTGTCAAAAAATACTGGAGAAAATTGACTTCAATGGCTAATTTATCAGTTCCACCAAACCCACCTACCTTTGATTCACAGAGTCTTGCTGCTCTAATTTCTACTTGGTTAAAGATCTCGTTTTGGCTCCAACCCGTTGGTCATTTGAGGGGAAAAAAGAGGAAGAAAGGAACTCGCTGGGAAGAAGGAGGCATGGATAAAAATTTATTTTGGCAACAATGGAGATGTTAAGGCATAAATAAATAAAAAACAGAGAGGTAGAAAGGGAGATTGGAGAAGAAGAGATGCATTTTAGCTGGAAAAAATATTATGTGATATGGACAGGAAGAGAGAGAAACGTGAGATAGGAGGTGGACAGAGTCACGTTCACATTCCCGGCCAAAACTTTAACTCCGTCTAAAATTGAGCTATTGGAGAAGTTTTGAGGGCACTCGTAGTAGATGTTACATTAGTGTCACTATATCTAAAATAGAAATAAAAAACAAAAAACTACTACAAATCGATCTACATCAAATAAATTATACTTAAAAATATTTAGCCCAAATGAATAGTGTTGTTCTATATTTGGGACGACATTGTAGCTGCTCTTTGCTCAAAACCGCGGAACCCTTTTCTTCTTCCTCATCTATTTTTTTCCACAGACCAGCATTTAAGCATCAGTGGCCATTCCATTTTTTTCAACAGAATTTCCACATTCCACACAAGTAAGCTCTTTTTGTTGTTGATTTATATATGGGATTTTCACATTTTGTATCAATTTGTAGCCATTTCAAATTTTGCTTCATAACATGAATTTGGGATTTCTTGCAAATGGAAATTATCGATTTGCCATTTGCCATCCATGATAACGATGATGATGGTTTGTTTATTTGCCCCCAGGAATTTGTAATCCCCTGCTTTTTCTTTTTTAGAGTGATTCTAAGCAAAGTTCTGTTTCATTTCAGCTTTTTCCTTTTAAATCATTTAGTATTCTGGGTTCTTTGCTTTGTGAAGGTTTGATATTTTTTGTTGGTATTAGAGAGAGATCTTCTTGTCTATAATTTGTTGGTCATACATACATAAAGATTTTTTTGGGCTGTTTGGGTCTAATAATGATGTGTTTGTAGAGAGAATAAAAGAGGCGTCATGTAGTAGATGGATATACAAGGATGTGATTCTTTTGTGATTAACAATTCTCGTGTACACTTTACTCGTACTAGCAATCAAACTGAGAAGTGAGATATCTATATATATATAATATATACACGAGGGGATTTAACCCAATTATCCGGAAAATACCCATTTCGACCCGCTTCAAACCCAGCTCTTATAAAAAAAATATCACAATAAAGATTATACATTAATGGCATAGTCAAAGATTATACAATAATAGTATTTATGTTTAAAATTTAAAAAATATCCACATTAATTTACAAAATATTCACATTAATTAGAAATGGGAACCAAATATATTCAAAATTTACAAAGCATCACATTTTGAATGGATATAATGTTCACATTGTACATTAAATGTCCTACGGTTTTAAATTTTTTTCTCTTTTTTATACACACGACCTTTCTTTAAAAGTTTTAAAAACATATGATTTTCAAATGTTTCTCCTTCCTCGCAAAATGTTGGGGTATTTACAGGCTGTAACAAATCCACCAAGCAATATTGTAAAGGTAAACCATACTCATTTTTTTCCTTTTAGTGTTGCACCCGTCTCTAATTATTTTCATGTTTATTTACATGTTACTCATTGCTCTAATAAACACACCAAACAATAGTATCATCAAATCAGAGGTAAACATCATATGATTTTTTTTCTTTTAATATTGCATCTGACTCCACTTATTTTCATTTTACTCATTGCTCTTGATTTAACCAACTATGAAATTAATCGAATAACAACTCAAAATGTTGAAGTATAAAATAAAACTTCACTAACTTGATTTTTAATATTATTTTGCAGGATTGAAAAAACTTCACTAACCCGATTTTTATTTAGTTTTGCGTAATGGAAATATTCATAGGTTTTTTTAAAAATGTATGAAATACGTGTGTTTTTTAATTAAGAGATAAACGTCATACTTATTTTTTTTCTTTTAATATTGCATCTGATTAATCCCACTTATTTACATAATACTCATTGCTCTTAATTTAATCAAATATGAAATTAATGAAAGAATAACTCAAAATGTTGAAGTATAAAACAACTAACTGGATTTTTTTCTTTTGTTTTGCAGGATTGAATAATTCATATGATTTTTTAAAAGGTATGATACACGTGTCTTTGTGTATTATTTATTGACATAAGCGTACAAAAAATTACACATCACCATAAGTAAGTACATAAAAAAAATTATGCATCACTAAAATTAATTACACGAGATGCACTTTTTTCCACGGTCAAAGATTATTCATTAATGGCACTTATGTTCAAAATGTACAAAATATCCACTTTTTCTTTTGTCAAATAAAAAACACCATGTTAATTAGAAATATGAAGGAAAAAACTATTAAATAATCCCTGCTCATATTGTATATTAAATATCCTGCAATTTTATTATTATTTTTCTAGTTTTTATATCTCCACATTTTTTAGGAAGAAAAAAGTTTTTAAAATAATCATGCTCATATTATACATTAAATGTCATATGAGTTTATTTATTTTTTTCCTGCTTTATTCACATTGTATATTAAATTTAGTGTAGTTTTTTTGTTTTTGTTTTATATCTCCATTTTTTTGCCAAAATAAAAAATTCCACATCAATTAAAATAGGAAATCCTAGAAAAAAACCCTTCGAATAATTTTTTTCTTCTTCAAAAAAAAAACTCCACGTTAATTAGCAATAGGAAGAGAAAAAAATCTTAAAATAATTACATTCACATTGTACATTAAATGACATCGAGTTTTGATTTTTTTTTCCTTGTTGCTCATTTTGCATTAAGCGTGTAGACATTAAATACATCCTTATACATCCCTTATAATTAGTCATCTTAGAAAAATGTAAAATATTTTCAAATTTATAACACTTAATGGAAATATTTTTTTATTAAAGTTTAAAATTTAAAAAACGATAAATTCAATTCTACCAATTAATGCAAAATATTCTAATATTAAATTACATTTTCAATAATATCTAAACTCAAATATGTAGACATTAAATACAAATATATAAATTAATGATAAATATTCTCACATTAAATACATCCCTTATAAATTAGTATCCTGAATAATGTCAAATATTACAAATTTATTATGATTAATGAAAATATTTTTGGCTTAAATTATAGTACTTAAAAACAAGAAATTTAATTTTATCAATTAATATAAAATATTCTAACATTAAATTATATTTTACAAAATATCTAAACTCAAATATGTCATTTAATTCAAAATTATGCATTAAAATGTAATATTTAAAAAATGATAAATTCAATTATCCCAATTAGTTCAAAATATTCTAACATTAAATTAAATTTTGAAAATTATATAAACTCGAATATGTAGATATTGAATACATTTCTATAAATTAATGAAAAAAATATTCACACATTAACTTGAATATGTAGCTATTGAATCACACTAAATAACATTTTGAATGATACGTAAATTCAAATATGATAATTAATACGAAATATTCTTAAATTAATTCATCCCTTATAAATTAGCCAACTCATTTAATGACAAATATTCTTGAATTGAATTACATTTATAAAATAAATGCATTCAACTTTTCAAATATACGAATTATTTAATGTCAAATATTCTTACATTTTTCAATTATATTTTCAACAACAACTAAATTCAATTGTGTCATTGAATGGGAAATATTTTTACATTAAACAACAATGTCGGTCAAAAATATTATCACATTAAATTACTTTTTGAAAAAAAATTCCTAAAAAAACAATCCTCTAAACTACATTATATTGATTTTATGAAACATAAATAAATTAAAATATGTTATGCAAAAAATTATCCCTTACAAATTAAGGTCCTCCATTAATGAAAATTTTTGTTAAATTAAATTACATTTTGAAATATAAGTAAATTCAAATATGCTAATTAGTATGAAATATTCTTACATTAATTCATCCCATAAAAATTAGCCAATTCATTTATTGTTAACTATTCTTATATTAAATTACATTTTAAAAAATAAGTGTAGTCAACTTTGACAATTAATACGAAATATTCTTACATTCAAATAATCTTTTGTGAATTGGTCACCACGTTTAATGTTAGATTTTATTACATTAAATTACATTTTCAAAATAATTTTATTCAAATTTACCAATTAATACTAAATATTTCAATTAAAGTCATTCACTGCAAATAAGTCAACTCATTTAATGCCAAATATTCTTACATTAAATTACGTTTTCAAAAAATAATTTATTCAAATTTACCAACCAATTAATTAATGTCATATATTCCTACATTAAATTACAATTCTAAAATCAACTATATTAAATTTTTTCAATAATTATGAAATATTTGTACATTAATGTCATCCACCACAAATTACCCGTCTCATTTAATACCAAATATTCTTACATTCAATTATTTTTTTAACAATGCACTGATTTTTTATTATAGCTTTTGAATTAATTTTGTCCGGTTTTGTTTTTGTAGCTGTGTGTCATTTAATGGGAAATATTCTCACATTAAATACATCACATATAAATTAGTCACCCTAATTATTACCAAATATTCTTACATTAAATTAAATGTTCAAAAATGCCTAAATTCAAAAATGGAATTTATTGCGGCATATTTTTACTTTAAATTATAATTTGCGAAAAATAATAAATTCAATTATACCAATTAATGAAATAGAATTATAACGTTAAATTACAATGTTAAATACTTTTACATTAAATTGTTTTTTTCAAAAATAAATATATTCAAGTTTTCCAATTAATTCGAAATATTCTTAAATTAAAGTTATTCCCTGCAAATAGCCACTCCATTTAATGCCAAATATTAAATACAATCAATTATATTTTCAACAATAAATTTACTTCAAATGTTTGAGGTGTAATGGAAATATTTTTAGATTAAATAAATATGTCATTAATTCAACATGAAATATTCTTACATTAAATTATATTTTCGAAAGAAGAAAAAACAATTTCAAATATGTCATAGGATACTTTGGTGAAAAGATGATTTGAGTTGGGGATTTGGTAATTGGGTGGAAGGGCCGGGTGGTGGTTAGATAATTCGATATTATGGTGTTTGTACATAATACCAATCGTTGTCATATATGTTAATAATTTGTTGGATATATGATACTGTTAATATGTAATGTCAACATTAATCATATATTACGTTGAATTTCCAAATTTATTATTTCTCATAAATTCAAATAACCCCGTGCATGGCACGGGTTTTAGACTAGTATATATATATATATATATATATATATATAGAAATACATGAATCCTTTTCGACTGATAAATCATACTATTGTTAGGCTATGTGAAATTAATTTTTGTGTATATTACTCGATCCGTTTTCAGATGTTATGTTATTTTAGGTATGAATAACGACATTTCCGGAATTATGCGTATGGCGGGAGTAATCGATGATGGGTTGAGCGGTGAATTTTACCTATCTCAAACAAATGGTGATCGCTTACTCTGAAGTTGCACAAAATGATTTGGACGCCTCGGAGAGTTGAGGCGATCGTCCGGGAAAAAAAGAACAAGAACTTCTCAAAGAAATGGTGATCGCTTTGACAAATGTTGCCCATGGAGGATAGATCCCATCAGCTAGATAATAACCCTTATTGTAGTCGTGACCATTAATCGAATAGTTAACTGAAGGGCCCTCGCCTCTTGTTATTTCAGAAAACACATGTGATCGTTCTAGCACATTGATATCATTATGTGATCCCGGTAACCCAAAGAATGCATGCCAAATCCATAAATCATAAGATGCTACAGCTTCTAAGATAAGTGTAGGTTCATGACAATGACCTGTGAACATACCTTTCCAAGCAGTTGGACAATTTTTCCACCTCCAATGCATGCAATCGATACTACCCAACATTCCTGGAAAGCCACGAGCTTCACCGACTTGAAGCAATCTTGCAATGTCATCCGAGTTTGGCTTTCGTAGATACTCCGGACCAAATATATCAATGATTGCGTCAACAAAGTGCCTCAAACTTTTTTGGGCTGTGCTTTCTCCAATCCGTATGTACTCATCCATGAAATCAGCCGTTACCCCATACGCCAACATCCGCAGTGCCGCAGTTGTTTTTTGAAGAGATGACAAACCTAATTTTCCAGCAGTATTTCTTTTTTGTTGAAAGTATGGATTATGTGCTTCCACTGCCGAGTGAATCCGCATGAATAACTCACGTCTCATCCGGAATCTCCTACGAAACATTTGATCTGAAAAAACTGGCGGTGTAGCAAAATAATCATTGAATAAGCGTTGATGCCCTTGCAAAGTGTCACGATCAATAGATGTCCGTGATTGTCGGGAGCTTTCACCTTGTGCCTCGAGTTTTTCTCTTTCACGTTTGAAGGCTAGAATTTGAATCATATCATCGTCATCATCGCATCCGTACAAATAATCTTTCAAAAAATTATTGTTGCCACTCATTGTGTAGGATGAAGCTTGACAAAATAAAATATAAAATGTAAACTATAAAAGATTTTTGTTAGCTCTCAAGTGTGGTGAAGAATGAATGAACAATAGCTTTATTTATAGTTGGATTTCGAAATACGACCGTTGGAAAATAGCCGTTGGAATTTGAATTTGAATTTGAAATTTGAATCTCAATTTTTTTATAGCACATGCCATTGAAATATAGACGTTGGAATTTGAATTTGAATTTGAAATTTGAATCTCAATTTTTTTATAGCACATGCCGTTGAAATATAGTTGTTGGAATATAGCCGTTGGAATTTTAAAAAGTAGTTACAAGGTGTTTTTGAATTTTGCAAAAAATAAATATTTTAATGTTATAGGTACATGGATAGAAATGCTGCTGTGGACTGTTTTGAATTGAGATGTTGTAAAATAGATATATGTATTTTTTAATATTATTTTAGGGATGCAATTTAGCACATCTAGTGCAAGTGCCCTGAAAAAGTGACATTGTCTATACTGAAAAAGTGACCATTCCCGGTGTGAAAAAAAGAGCTATTGAATGGGATATCGATCCCCGTCGGTACAAATGGAGCTGTGCAAGTCGAGGTGCAGTGAAACGGTGTCGTTTCGACCCAAAACGACACCGCTTCGACCGTGTTTTTTTTTAAAAAATCATATCAAGACGGTGTCGTTTTGGATCAAAACAACACCGTTTTGATGCACTTGTTGATGCACTTGTTGATGATGCACCGTTGGGGATCTTTTCCCCTATTGAATGTGCTCTTAAACCAAATGTACATATGCAAGTAAGAACGACGCAGCACGCGTGTTTTAAATGGGAATTATTAAGGCAACAACATTGAACAATGTCCGGTGTTTTGAATAAGAATCGTAAGTCCAACGGATCCGGATCCTCGGCTTTGAGAGTCCGGCTTTTCCCGACTTAGAGGACATGGCCTGGATCAGTCCGTTCATCCGGTCGGGAGAGAGAGCACACACTTTTGGAGGGCCACGATCACGCCCGCGTCGACAAAAAAGCGGGAGAAGCAGAGGATCAAAAGCGGAGGATCCAGTCGAAGTCCAACCACTTTTGTAGAAGTGTCAGATGCCATATTGAACAAATAGGGCGGCAGGGGACAATCACACATGCATATCCAACCGAACACATTTGGCATATCAAAGCATAAAACTTTAGGCGAGGGCAATCACACATTCATATCCAACCGAACACATTTGGCATATCAAAGCATAAAACTTAAGGGTAAAGGGAGGGGAAGGGGGGGGGGGCGAAAACATATGTAAAATATGTTAGTGAATAACATCAAGCAAGCACGGGATATCGAACTGATGATCCCGTGTCTCTCTGTTTATTCCTTCATATAAAGAAACAATTACATAAGACGGCATGACCATAGCCCGACCCTTAAGTCGGATAGATTAAAAAAAGCAACCACATAACACACTTATATTAATAAGGGGAAATGACTCATATGAGCTAGTTTCTAACTTTTTTGTCGATAAGCTTCTCAAAAGGAAGATTTATAAAATAATTTTAAAAATTAAAAAATGGTTATAAAGCGTAAATGCCCTTCGTCTATAAGGTGCTTTAATACATACTAGTGGCGGTAACGTGCTCCGCACGTTTTTGCCCTCGCTTTTGAGGAAGCTACGTATATACATAAATTCAATTCGATTGATAGACACAGTCCAGTAAAAATATGATTTATACGTAGATAGTTGTATGAAGCCAAAAATGATCTCAAACATCCAAGAACAAGCACAACCACAAAAACATTGCCCAAACATCATGGGGCCAAAATACCAAAAAGCATTCAAATTCATCATAACTCATTTGTAAAGGAGGGATAACTACTGTGAAGAGATTCATACATACAAGTTGAAGTAAAATCGCATTCTGCTAGTGTGGTGAGACAATGAAATACCAAAAAAGCAGCATTTATAGATCCAAAGACACAATTCAATGTCACACTAAAGAGAGAGTCAAATAGCAGGGACCAAGAACTGTATAGTGACAATTATACCATTGAATGGCGTTAGCTTACTCCCGATACCAATTCTTTGAAAGAAAATCTTGCTCAAAACAATTGAAAGATAGAACATGTAAGAAGCCGATTTAATTACTCGATTCGAAGGTATTCGATGCGAAATCAAGAAGAAAGACAAGTTGTTTTGGTGCAAAACTACCTCATCTTCACTAAATCTACCAAAGATTGCATATTTTTTCAAAAACTTCCCACTGCTTGCATATTCCATCACTATGGCTAAGTGAGTTGGTGTTAAAAACACTGAAAACAAACAAAAGTATATAACTTTTAAATACCAAACATGATCCGACCCCGAATTCGCAACATCTCTGTTTTCTCGATTTGAACATGTGTTCACAGTTTAGAGCCAAAGAACATCATAGTTTACAAAGACCATCAATGATTAAAGATCGATTTTTTCGGGATCTGAATCGTCAAACCTCATGAATTTTGAGAGAGCGGGAGGGTGGAAGCATGTTTATGGGGTGTAAAAAAATAGCGCTCATGACCCCAAAAAAGAGGAAAAAAAAGGATCTGCAGTTCTTGTGTGATTTAACATGCAACTTCATACAGTATTTGATTTGAACTCCTCCTTATAAACAACTAATCCGTAAAATGAAACAAAAACCCAAAATGAAATCATGATATACAAATCATCAAAACCTGAAAAGTGGGAGAACAAAAAGATAATATTAGTGTATTAATTACCTCTTTAAATCTAACTATATTGGGGTGTTTCAAGAACCTGTGGTTCATGATCTCCCTCTGAACATTGTCATCAATCTGTAACCCAAGAAAAAACAAAAAACAAAAGGACATCAAAATGAATATGATGTTAAATTCAGTCAAAAGAAAGAAGAAAAAAAGAAGCAAAAAAAGCATAAAAAGGCAAAACCTTGAGGCCACTTTCAATATATTTGACAAAGATACAGCTCACCAGTCCACAAATCCTTAACCAACTTGGCTACTCCAAGGTGACGAGAACCAGCTTGTCGGCTTTTTAGATTCCTATTTAGTAATACACCACAAATAAAAAGACAAAAGTAGACCAATGAACCTTTTCTTACAGGGAAACTGGGAATCAAAGAACTTAAACAAAAACAAAGCTATACAAAATTTCTCACCTTAAGCACAGTCTTAGGGTCTTCAATAGCTCTTGTAGGAGTTCAATTGGGATGAGCGAGCAAAGTATTTATCTCTTTACTATAGTCCATAAAATAACGCCAAATGGCTATGTAATGAGAACACATAATTGTATTATCATTATGGCGGTATGGCTATAAAATAGAAGCCGGAAAATAAGATCACAAAAGAAAATAAATGGAAAATGCAATTTCTTTTACCATTCGATTTAAAGGCACCATTTTTTACAAAGTAGCAATCGAACTCTTCCGCCTTTGAAGAAGAGCGAAAGAGCAACGGAGCCATAGGGAATGAGAGTTCCCGAACAAGGAGTTGTTGCATCAACAAAATTTGTACCCTCGTAGCATTAGCAGGAACAACAAGATTCAAAGATAGTTACCATCCACATTAGATCTTCGCAACATTGCTCTTGACAATTACAACATCCAAACCAATACCCACAGTAGGGGTAGTAACTGCTCAACAACAAAATCCACAGATGCAAAGGCCTCATTTATATATCTTAGTTTGGGAGAGACTACATCTCGGGTAAAACGAGATATTGCGAGAAACAATAAGCTATGCTTCATAAAAAGTTGAAAGCGGACACTGGAGTGCACGAGATGTCATGGCGGTGATTTTCTCATAATCATTCTTTGCAAACGCACTCGCTGAATGGCCTGATAAATGAAACCAAATACAAAGATGAGAGGTAAAAAAGTGAAAGATGAAATATTGAGGATAGAAGTGCAAAGATCGTGAAACGAATGGGGACCAAAAGTGTCATTATCCCAATATAAAAATTAAAAAAAGTGATGAGCCTCACTTGTCCGACACGCCAATTCACCGCAAGCAAAGAAGTTGCCAATCAAACCTGCAGGCAAATCTGAAAGCGACCATGGATGTTGTTCCAAGCCTTGCGACCAATGAAAATTCGCTAATGTCACACACGACGTTGAAGCAATCACCTTAAATAATAGAAGAGAACCTGGTGCCAAATGTAAAGATGTAATGAATCGTGACAACCTTAAAGGAAACAAAATGTTAAGACTATACAGAGCACATACGGACCACAAAAAACATTTGATTCTACTTACCATTATTAAGAAACCGACCAAATTGTAGTCCTTTCAGACTTGGAGGTAAAAGAAACAGCTTGTTGCATTAGTTTCCATAAAAGTATGATGGAAATAACGTACTCTACGAATATTTACGAATCAAATTGATGATGAAGAGAAAACAAAAGAGCATGGAATTCAAAGAGATAATAATGCTATAAGAGAGAAAAAAATTAATATACACAAAACTTAATGACAAGTAATATGGGCTATGGTCGCATCAAGAATACCCAACCGAATACTGAATATTAAGAGGGATCCAAAACTATGTTCAGAGCATCGCCAATCACTACATTGCCAAGTGAAATGAAGTGAATATGAAACTCGACAAAAATAAAAGAACAACTCGAAATAAGTTGCAAGGAATGAGTTCGACCGGATGCATAGAGAGGCGTTTTGTGTCCTTAAATCCACGAAAGATACTTTGCATGGCTAAGGGAAGGAGAACAAATGGAGAACCGAGTGACCTCACCATCAAGTACTTCTCACTGGCTTAACATGTGTGAACCCTACAAAGACAAAGGGTCACTGTCCCATTAGAGGATAACCGATAGCAAGAAGAGATATTTCAAGAAATCAATAAAAATAATCGATGAACTTACGGATATTATACCCATGTATCTCAAAGAAAGGTTTTATAAAGAAAAATGAGAGTGCAAATTGGATAAAACCAAGCACACCACCAATGATCGATTCTAATGAAGCGGATGAATTATATCTAATATTGTTATCCCCACCTTCCACTTCGAGTCACTATCTCAGAATCGAGCCGACTCACTTCTTAAATCTAGTCAAAACCAACAGAGCATAGTGAACAACGTAGTTGAAGCACAAGAAACATTAGCACAAAGAAGTATGGTGAACTACAAATGTCTAATGTCATGAAAGCAAGAATCTTTATACCGCTTTTTGGGAGAAGTTCTTCCTTTTTGCACCTTCAACGAATCGATCTTCAACAACAACTTCGATTGTGTCTAATTCAATACCGATAGCTTTGGAAGCGGCGTCTTCTTCAAGCGACAAAAGAAGTTGTGACACTAACAACCAAATAACACTATCAATACCAAGCACAAGCATCCTAATTAACCACCAAAAGAAGGCCACGAAGGTGAAGAAAAAGAAGGAAATACCTGCAATTGAATATCATGAGGCTTGAATCCAAAACATAAGTCTAAATTGAACCCCACGAAGCACATGTCGACAATAGAATTCTCAGAGAAGTACCCAAGAGGACATATGCAAACCCAAAAAGCCAGAAATAATCAACATGCATTTCCGATAAACCATAGAAATAATCTCGAAATTGAACGAAAAGTGGACAACGATTGCAAGAGAAAAGAAGCAAGCTTTACCCGAGAAATTGGAAACCAAGAAAAGGCAACCCTGAAGAAGACGATCCAAAATCGCAATTATCGAGAGATCGCAATTACCAAAATATATACCACACAAGGCAATAATCAAACCAGAAAAGAACATCCATTCCCGATAAACCATAGAAATAATCTTAGAAATTGGACCGAATGATTGCAAGAAGAAAGAAACAAGCTTTAGCCGAGAAAGAAGGCGAGGAGGCAGCGGCAGTGGTTATCAATGTAGCACCGCTGAATCACCGCAGAAAGAGAAGAGAGAAATCACAATACAACAACACACAATCAATGATGAAGCCAACAATCCTTAGAAGAAATGAACGCCACCGACACAGCCAGAGCAATGGAAAGGACAGAAAGCAAATATAGGTGAAGCAAAGGAAAGGAGAGAAATTGACAATGCATTTTCTCTGATTCAAAGCTATATCATTTCTATGTCGGCAAACGGTGAGTAAGAATGCTGCCTGAAGGTGAGTGGGAATGCTGGCGCAACGTTACTGGAGAAAGAAGGCGGTGGATGCATTGGAGAGTAACACGTGTACAAAATATTTTGCGCTGTGAAAAATGGAGTAGAAACGACGTCGTTTTTTTAGGGTAACGGAGGAAAAAAAAGAAAACCTATAGCGACGACCAAACCGCCGCTAAAGGCGGACGACCAAAAACGCCGCAAAAAGCCATACGACCAAACAGCAACTTTAATAGGTACTACTAAGGTAGAAATGAAAAAAGCACACCCTCATAATTCGAAAAAATAATTGACGCCGCCTGGATTTGAGCAGACTGACATTCAGGTAATGTTGCTTAGCAGATTACAACCAAGCCATTGTGATTTTTAGAGAATATAAGATTGTATTATATATAACAGTAAAATTAAAAGGCATTAAATTTAAATTATTCTTAAAATCTTATTTTCATCTAACATATATATAAATATACATATACATACACATTATTTGAACATGTGAGATACTCTAATCAAAATATTTTATAATTTTACTATGTTATAATATAATATATTGTACCATATATACACATCATACGCCTAGTAAGGAAGGTTAATGGAACTAAACAAGGTAAATGATTTAGTTATGTTATTGATGTATTTAAGTGATATAAACATAAAATATATCACAATTTAAGTGTGATAGAGTATGAATAAACATTGATCTGGCCAAAGTTCGTAACCGCCGGTTTACGAATCAAAAAATAAGAAAATTGTTGGTCCGAAGATTTTGGTCAGTGACCCACCAGTTCATGAACCGTCGGTTTGATGGTTCGATCACAGCATGTTACGGTTCAACCCATAGGTCAACTATTTTTTTTTTTGTTTTTGTGCACACACTAAAAAAGGTTTTTTTTTTTTTAATTTTAAATTTGCAATATAAATTATTCATCTTATGCTTATAAATAATGTTTATAAGTATACATTCATTATAGAGTATAAAATGTTATTCTATATATCCTTCGTGTAATATTTTTTTTAGGGAGAAGGGGATAGAAGGACAAAAAAAAATGATAAATGGGTCCAGAAGGACAAACTTCAAAATCAGAGATTAGTAAGGATAAATTGCTAATATAGTGACAAAAATGCCCCTTTATAATTTTATTCGTAACATCCAAGGAAGAAGTAGTAACAACTTATAAAATATCGAAACATCCCGTAAAATATAGTAACGTTCAATAAACAAGTCGTAACAGTCCGGTAAAATGTCGTAACATCCTAAAAACAAATCGTAACAGTCCGTAAAAGGTCGTAACATCTAATACACAAGTAGTAACAATCCGTAAAATTAATAAAGGACAACAAAAATTGTAGTAACGTTACAATTCTCTCGCTTCGTCTTCTTCTGCGACTTTCAAAATAATCACGGAGGTCAAAATCCGCGCGACAACACAAATGGCACCAAACAAAGAAACCGCCACCGCACTCTCCTCTCTCGCCGCCCCATGCCTCCATTCGCTCCGATCTCCACTCTGCAATTCCGACGGTCAAAAAAAAGCACCGCGAGGCCGACACCCTCCCCAACTCATAAAATCGGACCGCATTTCACCGATTAAGAAAAAGGGGAAAAGTGTTAGTAATATCATACGCGGCGGAAGCGATTTATGGATCTAGATCTATAATATATACGTAATAAAACAACTAGATCTATATCTACAAGGGGGTTGTAGTACATACCTATTGGATCTCTAAATCCAATTCGAAGAACCGCAACAAGAAGATTGAACAATGATGTGAAGAGCACCACGATCTTCCGTACGTGTGATCCAAGCAACTCCCGGTGGAAGGAAATCCTCGTCTCGAATCCTTCCGATATGCTACTCGGAAAAACCTCAAAGATTTTTCCCTCTTATTCCCCTTGGCCGAATTTTCCCTCTTATTCCCCTTGGCCGAATTTTCCCTTTCTCCTCTCTAAGAGGTGAAAGTCGAAATCATGTGTGTGTTAAGGCTTAGGAGAACTCTCTTTTTATAGGAGAGTAATCCTTGTCCTCCAAGGATTAAATAATTAAGAGATAATTATTACATTAACCCTTTTTCCAAATAAAAGATAAATAAAATAATTATCCCAAACAAATTAGGATAAATCATATTATTATCTAATATTCCATGAATTATCATTTAACAAATAAAAGATAAATCACATATTAAACAATTATCCAAGAAAACAAATTCCTTAATAATTAAATAATATAACATGCACACCTTTTCCTTCAAATTCAAAGTCCACGCATATTTGACCAATTTGGGTCAAAATTGGTCAACACACCAATTCAGTAAATCACTTAAAAATGTCTTTTCCGCAGATTTAATTATTTAGCCCAACTAATTTAATAGTCCACTAAACAATTAATTCACATATCGTTTTAATAAAGTCCAACAAGAACTAAATTAATATTATTAGGATTCGACGTCCGAGAATAGCTATGCTATATATTAGGAGGCGCGTCGGGGACCATGGACTAATAATCAATGGCTCCGATAAATCAAATAAATAATTATCTTACGAACAGATTAATTATATTCGATAAATCAATCACGGAATATGCCACCATAATCCCGAGATCGCACTCCTCCGATTATCGATTATATTTATCTCGTCACGATAATAATAATAAGCGCCCATTGATATAATCATTACATATGGATTAATCCTCCATAGATCGCTCATTCTAAATCGGAAATTTCCGTTAACCCTTTTAGAACCTCTTATCCTTATTTACCATTAACCCCTAGTGATCAATTAGTGCACATAATCGACTAGTAGCTAATTAGTCAAATGTGAACTCCGGGATCGATCATTTTCTTAGGGCTAACAAATAAGGAATCGTTTATCTACTTCCATAAATGGAAGGAATGGATTCCGTATCTGTGATAACACGTACTACTCACTCAATCCAAAGACAATGCCAAGATGGGGTAATTCGCACCACGGACTCGGTGTAATCCTTAACCGTCAAGTCAAACCTCATACTTGATTCAAGCGCTTGATCGTAATCACCTCGAGATTAAGATATATCCATAAATATGATCATCCATTGATTCGATAAGACTTCTCGATTACGGAATTATATCGTGAACTCTAATCAAATCGGTCCAAATTTTCTATATGATATATCTATCATATATAAATGCCCCATTAGGTTCTCTTAACCGAAAGTCCGGATAAGACAATCACACCTATTGTGTTCTGGGCGCATTAGTAGCACGTTAAAGGAGAGACCCGATACTCTCGATTAACTTCACTACGGGCTAATTGTATTTTAAGCACATCTTCACTAACTCAATCCTCCCGTGTATATACCATACACTGAGTTAAGTGATTACATAAACGATATACTCAGGGTTTTCTGTAGTGTAAATACTATTGTCACATCGGTGAATATGAGAATAATAAATATGAATAATAACATCATTTCATTTATTAAATAAAACAATTACAAAATTGTCTTTCGGGCATTACACCTAACAAAAAGAACCCTAAAATATAACAGAGACGGAGAAGGAACATTGATGCTGCCGGAGAACGAACATTGATGCCGCCGATCTGGTTTCTTAGAAGGAACGCTGATGGAGAAAGAACGCCGATGGAGAAAGAACGCCGATGGATTTGCCTCTCTCTGCTTGTTTGAACGCCGATGGTTTCTTAGAAGGAACGATGCTTTTTTTTTTTTTCGATTGTAATGAGACGGAGAAGGAACATTGATGCCGCCGGAGAAGGAACATTGATGCCGCCGATCTGGTTTCTTAGAAGGAACGCTGCAGAGAAAGAACGCCGGAGAAGGAACATTGATGCCGCCCGATCTGGTTTCTTAGAAGGAACATCAAGGAGAAAGAACGCCGGAGAAGGAACATTGATGCCACCGATGGTTCCTTCTCCGTCTCTGTTACATCAAAAAAAAAAAAAAAAAAAGAGTTTTATATTTTATAAATATACAGGAAAAGAGTGTTTTTGGAAAATTACATAGATTTTGTCTTGATTAGTTAATAATGTACTTGCATCCTGATTTCTTTTTTTTTTTTTTTTTTTTTTTTTTAATTGGAGAATAGGGAAACACACTTTTATCATAGTGAGTGATTTATACCGGTTACGCACCTCGAGATGTCGTCATCGATTGACTCGATGAGATATATATATATATATATATATATATATATATATATATATATATATATATATATATATATATATGCTAAGACACACAAGTCAACCGAGGCATACAAGTCGAATCATTGACTTGGGAGCCAAGGCAAGAGTGTCAGCCCTCGAGTCTAAAGTATGACTATGGACTCGGGGGTATGACGATCCACTTACGGGCAGTGTAGGGCGATAGTTCTGGACTCGGTCACCCCCAAGTCGGGCAGATCGATGTCAAAGACAGAATCCACACCAGCTACGTTGGCCCATTATCCACAGGATAACTTGGGTAAGGAGTAAGGCCCAATTAAGGGTAAATAAGACAATAGCTAATAACCGACTCTGATTAGGGTTAGGGTATGCATTGTCATTATAAATACTACGTTCCAGGAACTACGTAAGGCTTGATTCCTGGAATTTCAACAGAATACGTAGGCACTCTAAGAGAGATTCTTAGACTCAGCCGCAATACATCAAACACCCCTTCTTGTTTTTGGCATTAGGGTTCTTGGGTATTCATCATAAGATTCAACAAAAGCCCGGATCTTAAATGTGACATAATTTGTCATCGTCAGTGAGGATGAGATGAGAATCAAACACCGGTTCTCACAATAAAGTAGAATAACATTTGATTCTCATACTTTGTGTAATATTGATAATTAATATTACTCTTGTAAAAACATTTCAATGTAGGGGTAAGGGTTATTTTAAAGTAATATATGTATTATAATTGTGTAAATATCAAATATTCTATAATTTAAGTATATCAACATTATATTAGCATACAATTGATCCAAACATCCTACACATTGTATGCAGGGGATAAGGGGATTATGAGTGGTAAGGGGCTAAAGTGTTTATTGCTATGTTAATGTTGTATTTGTACTTCAATGTTATAAGCATCAAATATAGTATAATTTAAGTATATCTCTATGTTATATTAGCATAAAACTGATACATACATCATACATAAGGATTATCACACCTAATCATACACTAGATCGAGGTTCGGTCAAACTGATTATTGTTCAAGGTTTATCACACCTAATCTTACGTAATATCAAGGTTCGATCAAGCCGATTACTGTGTTCAGGGTTGATCATGCCCAATCGTACATCAGATCAACGTTCGGTCAAGCCAATTATTGTGCTCATGCTTGATCACACCTAATCCTACGGTAGATCGAGGTTCGGTCAAGCCACTTATTGTGCTAAGGATTGATGAAACCTAATCTTGTGTTAGATCGTGGTTCAATCAAGACAGTTATTGTGTTAAAAGTTTATCACACTTAATCTAATGTTATATCGAGGTTCGGTGAAGCCCATGACTGTGCTCGAGGTTGATAACACCTAATCATACGATAGGTCGAAATTTCGCCAAGCCGATTATTGTGCTAAGGGTTGATCACACGTAATCTCATGTTAGATCGAGGCCCGGTCAAGCCGAGTGCTGAGGATTAATCACATCTAATCTTATGTTAGATTGAAGTTCAGTGAAACCCGTTATTATACTCAAGGTTGCTCATACCTGATCATACGTTAAGAAGTTCTTATTAAGAAATTCTTCTATTTTTAGCTTAAAACTCTTTTTTTTCTCTTTATTTCAAAAATCTATCTGTTTGTTTTCATGGGTATGCAATCCCATAGACACGTCTTTTTTAGCGGAAATTAAGGACATAGTGTAACTCGTCTCAGTTTTGCATATCCTTTCGTATTTTATTTTACATATATATTGTAATTATATTCTGAATTGAAAATAAAATTGTTCTTCATTTTTACTGAATATTTATTTTTTTCGCTTTCATGGTGCATTTTCATAATGCAGCCATTAGTCTTATAATTCAACGGACACAACGCATTAGTGCTCTTATTTTTCACCGACGTTTGTGTTTATTACGCCACATGCTAATGTGAATTTTTCATCTGATGTTTCTCTTAATTGTTTACAGCAAGTTTCAAGGTTTTGAATGAAGTAAAACCGCCATCAACGACCAGATTATGGCCGCTGATGTATTTTGCATCATCGATCAGAAGATACAAGCAGCAAGCATTCGCCACGCCAAGCAGGCTCACAATAAGCTCCTTTCAGAGATCCTGTGCCATAAATCATCTTCACAATCTGTTCATCTTCCAAATCCGGAAAATACTGTCTCATTTCCCCCATCACAAAAGAGGTAGGAATCGCATGAGGCGATATGGCATTAACTCGAACACCATGGCTGCAAAGTTCTGCTGCTGCACATTTAACTACTGCTATCACACTAGCTTTTGATACAGAGTAACTGAGCTGTGCTAATCCGGCCATGACACCCGTGATGCTAGACGTGCATAAAATGGAACCCGATGATTGCGGTATCATCACACGTGAAGCGTGTTTGATCCCTGCTACAACGCCCCGTACGTTGATCGACATGACGCGGTCGAATGATGCAAGGTCGAGTTGTGCGATGCTTGGAGGCGTATGGCACGCAATTCCAGCGTTGTTGTACATGATGTCGAGTTTTCCGTGTCTGGAGACGGCGAAATCGACGGCGTCTGAGATGTCGGATTCTTTTGAAACGTCGCAGCTTATGAAAAAGGCGTTTGGACCGAGTATGGCGGCGGTTTCTTGGCCCAGGTTTTTGTCGATGTCGGCGATCACTACTTTGGCACCGTTGTTGATGAATTTGGTAGCTGTTTCTTTGCCGATGCCGTTGGCTGCTCCGGTGATTAGTGCCACCTTGCCTTCTAGCTTGCTGCAATGGGAGAGAATGGGTATTAGCCTTAAAAAAGAAAAGCAAAAAAAATATTTTTTTTTATAAAAAAAAAAGGCTAGTTTCAGAACAAAATACATGCAACACAATTAAAAAATTTTATTTTGTTTGCACTTATTCCAAGGACATACCCTAGTGATAAAAGACTTGAATGCTTTAAAAAGAAGCTGGAGTGTGAAGGTTTGAATCCCGTAAAATGAAGAAAAAAAAAATTTTTGAAGAGAAAAGGACGACTTCTTTCATCCTGTTTGATATATACTATAGCAAGCCAATGACTAGGTTACATGATTTAACATATTTACTTCTTTCGGTCTGTTTAGTATAACAGCAAGTCCATGACTCTGGACCTATAGGTTACCTTATTAACATCCTCTCTCATCCCATAGGACAGGAAGAGGGAGGACTTTGTGATTAGGGTTTAACCTTTTTATTTTTATTTTTATTTTTTAATGTTGTTTGCAGTGTGACATTAGTTTAATAGAGGAAGTTCTGGGTCAACAGTTGGCATCAGTCCTTGAAAGAAACAGTTGGCATGGCCATATTAAATTTGTAGTATCATGCAAGTAGGGATATGATATGAGTATTATAATAATTATCACTCTATTTTCTTTGACTTCATCAAAATAATATTCTATGTCTCACTTGTCTTTCTTTAGACCATATTTTTAAAGAATATGTGATGCTAGTGTCGTAACGTTTATGACACGAGTACTAACACAACACATCATAACACATTTGATTATAATGGAACACGTCGTAATAAATGATTCTACGCCATGATCATGGACAGTGGCGGACCCAGAACTTTTTTTTAGCGGGGTCCGTAAATATTTAACACACTAAATAATTTTTTTCACGGGGTCCGAAATATTTTCTATAGGTAAAATACAGAGTATTTTTAATTTTAGCCGGGTCCGTGGACCACCCTTTGAAGGCTCTAGATCCGCCCCTGATCATGGACATAAAAATATATTGAATCATTCGTTGTGACACAAGTGTTACTGTAATAGCAATCTCCTCGTAGAAATACACAAACAACATGTAAATAAGCACATGGTCCAAGTTGAAGAAAGAGGGTGAGAGAAGTAATTACACACCTTCCTCCTATGTTGGTGGAGAACTCTTTGTGGAATCTTTGAGCAAGCATAACTCCACCATGAGAAATGGAGGCTTTGTTTCTAAGCCTACAAGGGTAATAAAGGTAATTTAACTAAATTGGTTGACATGAGTCCTATAATAGTAAAGTGATGTAAAAATATAAATTTGTGACTAATTGTCACAACGAATAATATAACCTAATCATATATCCTTGATTAGCTTGTGTTTCCATTCATTT
This sequence comes from Gentiana macrophylla, assembly GCA_026214975.1. Classification (NCBI taxonomy): domain Eukaryota; kingdom Viridiplantae; phylum Streptophyta; class Magnoliopsida; order Gentianales; family Gentianaceae; genus Gentiana; species Gentiana macrophylla. The sequence continues at coordinate 119,508,940 of CM047811.1, read as the reverse complement.
TGATCTAGACTCATCCTAATCAAAGGTGGATGATGAGGTTGCGTTACCCGTTGTGACTAATTGATTTTGCTCGTATAATTGCTCAATAACATACCGTGTTAATTGTTCTGACATAATTGTTGTGATAATATATAAAGTTTAGGTCATTGTAAGGAAAATAGTTGATAATACTTCCATAACACTTATGCAACAACACACTTTTACACCTTAATTAACGAGTCTTACATCAATAATCAAAGATATAAGAGCAATTGCATCAGATTTTCTTAACAGATTATTTATTTTCACAGTTTAAAATACAACATTTTTTAGTTTATGCAGTACATATAAGGAAAATTTTATAGAATTTGTATGAACGCGGTAGATATGAAGGAAACTTTAGAATCTGTATTTTACTGTGAAAAATTGAATATCTGCTACAATGTTGTTTTTCTTATATCTGAATGTTGAAATTTCTGAAATACAGTTTTTAGAGCCCTTGAATCAAATACTTTTAACATATTCTCTATTTTACAGTTTTCAATACTACATTTTCGAGTTTATATAATCTCTATCCAAAATAAAATGCATCATATTTTTTATTTTACAGAATATGGAATAATTAATTTGGCATATATATATTATATATATATATATATATATATATATATATATATATATATATATATATATATATATATATATATATATATATTACTAATCTGGATAAATGCATTAGATGTAAGAGCACTTACAAAAAAAATACATATACTTTAAAAAAGCTCTATTTTAGAGATTTTAGCAAAAAAATAATGCTGCAACAAATATTATGCGAGCGTTCTAAATGAGGTATAATCTGTATTACTCTAAAAGCTGCAATAATATATAGATTTATCTTGAGAAAAGACAAAATTATCAAAAAATCGGGATAAAAGGAAATCGTAATTTAATAAGACAAAAGAATAATTATGAAGAATAAATGTGGAATAGAGTAAATATGAAGTATCAATTATGAAACACAAAGTAACATTAACATGTGAAGTAACAATTTTAAAGTAACAATTGTGATTTTTGTCCTTTACAATCATGAAAATGTTACTTTTGTCCTTCCAGACCCATTTATTAATCTTTTTGTTCTTGTGTCCCATTCCCCCTAAAATATACATTGTATCCAAAATAAACTTTTTAAAGCATTTCGGTAAGTGCTATGATATCATTGGTTGTAACATTATCGAATGATCCCTCAAAAAATAAAAAATAAAAACATTATCGAATGATACTTAGATTTCCCCTAAATGAAAATAGAATTTGTGCTTAACAAGCAACCAAACTGCCGTCCACATAAATTCTGCTCAGCTCAAATTACAACAAAAATGTTGAAAAAAAAAACAAAAAATAATCATCCATACAATTTGAAGCATTTCAAGTTACAAAATTAAGAATAAAAAAGAAATGATCAACTCAGAGAATGATTGATTGAAGTAGCTGAAAAAAAAAAAGGAAGATAAAGAGAAGGAACTGACCTTGATCTGACGGCGGCGAACATATTGAACTGTGTTTGGCGTTGCCGGAGAAGGCAGATCTGACGGCCGAGGATGATTGATTATGATGACCTGGTTTTGGACTTTGAGTGTTTGCTGCCAGCAATATAAGGAAGAAGATAGTAAGTAAATCTTTCTTTGGACAGTAGCTCTCATTTTCAACGCTTTTGCGTAATCATTTATTAAATATTACGAAGGTACCCTCAAAATATATATATATATATATATATATATATATATATATATATATATATATATATATATATATTACGAAGATGATAGGTTTGTAATATTCACGTTGAAAGATTGTGAGAAATATCAACTAAAATATAAAGTTGGAATATAATTGACGATGCTCAAAATAGTTACCGGTGAAATCCGATTTTGATTCGGGTAATCGAAGTTCATGAGGATAATCGAAAAGTGCATGCGAAATTTTGATGAGGGTGGAAATTTATCAATTTTTCCCGTATCACACATATATTTGTATATTTACCTCTCATACGTATAATTATAGAGTAAATGAGATAAAAAATAGAAATCGATCATGTAAAAATAAAATTCGATTCTGGCATAGATATGCGTTTATTAAAAAAATCTCCACACGTAGTTAAAAAAAAATATTTTGAAGTGTACCGCACCCACAAGCTTGTGGGTGGAGCCGCCCCTGAGGATAATCCAACTAACAATTTGGTGGTTTTGTTGATGATAAGCAGTTGGGTCGGTCAATAATGACTGCCTACATACCTAGAATGTTGGGATTGATGGAGTCAAATTGTAGTGTATTTCTTATATGAGATTACCTCATTTTATGAGTTATTCATGGTTACTTTGGGCTATTATGGGTAGTATATGAACGATATTCACTTATATGCATTTTCGAGACTATGTGGATTTCGTTACGTTTCTGTCAATGTATATTATGTCTTGGTGTTCGTGTCTTTGTTTTCAGGCTTATATTGATGTATAAGGTCGATAATAAGTAAGAGAGTCTCGAGAAAGAACGAGATTTGGGGCCAAGGAGGAGAAAAGAGTGAAGAATCATTGACGAAATCTGAACCAGTCACTTCAGGGGCATTTTGGTCACACTTGGAGACACTTTCAGGAACAGTTGTCTTGATGAGAGTTGTAGAGGATTGAATCATCTTTCCAATGCATTTTTAATCATCTCATTTGGATCCCTAGAAGTGAAGTTATGATGAAAATACTGAAGCTTGGTGCAAATTGGCATTTGGCCAAACCAAACGAGCGTTTACGGAGCAATTTACATTCAGAAAGTTGGGGTTTCAGCTGGACGAGCGTCCAAATCACCCCAAACTGGCGTTTGGATGAGTTCGGCCCGAATCAAGAAAGGCTCGTTTGGCCCCGACAGCAGATTTTCACCATGCCTGACCTGTTAATCGTCATTTTAACCCGTCTTGGAGGCATTTTCTGGCCAAGTCGTCTTCATGAAAGTTATAGCTAATTGAACGATCTTTCCAACTCATCTTGAATCGTTCAAATCGAAGCTCTACACAGGGAGTTATCGCTGATTTACTGAAGACAGGTCGAGTTGGCTTTTCAGGCAAACGGGCGTTTGCCTTGAACCGGACGGGCGTCCGCCGTCGGGATGCGGAAAAAACCTATAAAAACCCTCTTTTACGACCCCATATCATATCTATTCGACTTTGGACGGCTTTGTGCATCTTAGGGGCGATTTTAGGGCGGTTTTTGAGTAGTTTAAACACCCTTTGATCCCCATATTCCATAGATTAATTCCATTGATTCTACATACTTTTTATTAGATTAAATTTCTGTTTCCACACCAAAGATTCGACTTTTAGCGCAGCACCTTTACTCAATATTCAAGGTTTGATTTTTATGATGATTATGCTTTCGTTTATTATTGTTCTTAATATAATTTCCTTTAATTACTTCGTTGTTAGTATGATTATGAGTAGCTAAAGTAGTTGTGTAGCCGAATTATGTGAAAACGGGTGAAAATCCCAAAGAGGGATGAGATGAGAGTTGTGTAGCGCTTAATTAAACGTTTGTATGATGAATTCATGTTCTAAAACTTGTTTTGATTGTTTTAATAGCTTTGAATGAGATTGACAATCTTGTTCACTGTTACACACACATCGAGCTTATAGATGTATTTTGCGGCGAGGTGTGGGATACGATTATTAGAATCACTAGACATAGCCTTGATTGTTAGATTGACAACCTAGCTAGACGTTAGGACTATGCCTATGTGAGGTGTTCATCGGTTTTCCGAGCGGCTCTAGATTTTGGTAAACCATGTTAGGAAGGTTGGCTTTCTAAAGGGAGGGTTAATTAGCCTGGCATAGGGTGTTAAGAGAGAGTTGTTCAGACCTTAACACCAGAATTAGGAGTTGCACCCGTGGATGTCATATAAACTGAATTGGATAGGTAGGTCGGTTAAGACACACTCTTTGTCAAGTCTTTCCTGTGGGGTAAAAGTAACCTGTTGGATTATAGTTCGGCTATGACTTTTAATCACCTAGATAAATCCGTTAGAATAATATTTATTTTCTGCATTAGCTATAATACTTTTCACTTAATATTGACCTGAACCAAGTTTAGACGTCGACTTTGGTACTTCACTGTTACTCCCTGTGGATTCGACCTTGAAACCACTATACTACCGTTGACCCGATACTCTGTCGGTTAAAGTTAGCGGTTAGTTATTTTGCTATTAAGAATTTTGGCGCCGTTGCCAGGGAGTACATGGTGAATATCTTGCAAGTTGACTGAAAGCTTGGGCTTAGGTCGTTTTATTTTAATTTTTAATTTTTTTTCTTGATGGAGTTCATATATTAAAGCGTCACACCACCTATTGTTGTGGTGGTGGTGACGAGATACTCTGATTGTGTGGTGTTGTTTTCTGAGATCTTGCAGTTTGAGCCTAAATGGATGAATTTTCCAATCATTACTACTCTCCTGAACAACAATTCCCCTACCAACCACATGCAGCTGAACAATATTATCAACAACAGTATGTGTCATAGCCTCAGTATCAACAGCAGAGTAACCAGGATTCTTGGGCCTATCAGTGCCCTGGTGCGTACCAGGATCATAATTATGGTTATTCGAGTAATGAGCCATAACAGTATGAGGGTTATCAAAGCCCCTATGCTTATCATGAATTTGGTTCTCACGATGGGCATGTTGACAACTTTGTACAAATTCAGCCGGTTGATCAGAATCCATTTTGGCAAGAAGCCTGCTACCCGCCTCCGATGAATCAAAGTCAGTATGATCAGTTTGCCCCCGTGGCACAAGAGAGTCTTACCGATAGTCAAATGGAGCTACTAGAGCTATTGAACCAGAGCTTGCAGGATCGACTGCGGGACATGCAAGAGTTCAAGATAAGTACTGACTCCACCATAAGAAACCTTCAAGTCCGGGTGGGCAATTGATTGAAATGATGGGGCGCGAGCAGATTGAGCAGGCATGTCTAATAGAAGTGGGCATGGCTGGTGAGGTTGGTACTGAAGAAGTTAAGGTGGGGAGTGAGATTGAGGATTCACTCTACTATGATGAGGTGTCAGAGCAAGGGATTGAGTTGGGATCGCCCATATTACCGTCTCCTCCTATTGCGATATTAGATGATGGCATGTTTCACTGTCTACCTACTACACTTCCACACCTTGAGATGAAAAATGACGAGACTGTGGTGGAAAGTGCGGTGGTACGGACCATCGGTATGAGTGAACAAAAAGCCTTTGGTAATGAAACACTCTGGGATGAAGAGGAGCTGCAGGACTTAGGGACAGCAGAGGTGCAACTTATGTCTATTACACAGCCTCCCGATGAGCCACAAAATAATGATATGGAGGGGTGTGTGATAGATTTGAGCGCACACTTTGATGAGACAGAGTTAGAGGAGCGAGAGATTGATATGGGATCGCCCATTTCTCTATCACTCCCAATTGGAGATTTCCAAAAGGGGTGTATGAGGAAACCTGATGAGATTGATAGGCCATCTTTGGTAGAGCCACCGGGAGAGTTGGGAATATTTGATATGTCGGCCCCGGATTACTACTCTCGTCCACTCCGTGTGGATGAATTTTATGCGGTCCAGTTTGTGTACCCCCTGGTGGATGAACTTTATGGAATTTTGAAAAAGGGGAAACGACTATGGAGTGGTGATTTTAAAAAGAAGACTGAGCGAAAGGAAAACAAAAGGAAATTCTCCGGTTGGGAGGAGGTAGCATCAAGATCCAAGAGAGGTAAGTTTCTAGCAAATTCAATTTCTATGGCTCTCGCATTGTTCTCCTTTCGTAAGCTATTGGTCTTCTTGAGTTTGGATTTTGGTTGATGATTTTGATACCACTTGTCTAAATGAAAGTTTTGAATTGTTGCTTTGAGTCATTTGTGGTTTGAGTCAGTTGAGCGTCATCCGGTCGAGCCAATGACGTAAAACAAAGGCGCTTGGGGAGAGGCAACCCCCCCTTAATAAAACTGCATGGAATTGCTAGGAATCTAGGATTATTTGCCTATGTGCTCTTATATGAATTTATGCCTTGACTAGGATATGTATGCACGTGTGATTCTTTCTATGATGAGTGTGCCTCTGTGGCCTGTCTATCATGCTTAGATGTTCTGTACTTTACCCGTAGGGGTTATTTTTCCATCTATAGTGATCCATTTTGTGCGTTACATATTGCGTACCCCCATATCCCTATTCGATGTTTTAGCACGCGGACCATGTCCCATGCATGCTTTGTTTTGGTTGTATCCATATTGATCTAGGGATTCGGGTCGTGCTTACATGAGGCTGTCACGGGATTCTTGCTTTTGACATGCATGCTATAGCCGATATTTTCTTTATATATACATCTCCATGTTTGTGTTACCTACACTTAAGGTTTCGACCTTTCGTTGTAGAGAATTCTTTCTGTTTACTTTGTAGCACAGGCACCCTAGGAGATACATTTGCTGTTGTTTCATTGCATTGGATGACCTTTGCCGACAGTTCAACTAAGTTTTTTTTCCTTTCTCACTCACACACTGAGGACAGTGCTTCGTTTAAGTGGGGGGTAGGAGACTTAGCTTCACTGTTTTTATTGATAAATTTGTATGCCATGTTTTCGTATACTAGAATGATTTGTAGGCTTAGTTTTTGCTATATCGTGTGAATTTGAGCCATATTTTAAAATTTTCATGGATTGATGTTGTGTTATATGTTGAATCATGATATCCTTAGGTTAAGTGTTTTACAATTGAGTAAATGCATGCGAGTTAAGTCGTGATCTTGTTATAAAAATAGACTACACACGCACTTAATAGCTTCAATATCATGAGTTATGGTAATTAGTGATGGTTATAGTTGTCATAGTCTATTCTGTTACCTAGAACTTATATGATTAACTTCGAGGCGAAATAGAAAGGTCAATCTTGGTAGATTAAGGGATGACGGTCCTGGCATTTCTTTGACCCAACTAGAGCCAAATAGCCAACCATATACATAATTTTCACAGAAACCCCTCTAAGCCTTTGTAGGGTGGTTAGACCCCCACCCGAACTTAGCCATTCGTTGATTATCCTATAATTACCGACCCTTAGCCTTTATTTGTGGTCTACATTTCTTTGGCACCCTACGAGTGAGTTTTAATCTTATTTTGGGCACACTTGCTAGCACAAGTGTGGGGTTGTGAAGATGTGTATCAAAGTGTGGTGTTGGTGAATCTTTTTTATTACAAATGATAAGGGGTAGCAAAAAGTGATGGCGTTTGGTTTATAAAAGAAAAAAAAAGAAAAAGAGAATAAAATGAAAAAAAATTGAGTCAAAGTTTGCCGGAAAAATGGCTATGTATTAATTCTTCCAAAGTGGCGTTGGTGGACAAGTTTTCATTGAATTATGGTTGGATTAGAGAGTAAAGAAGGAGAATGCTTGCTTGAGTCAAGATAAGGAGGTGAGTTATGAGGCAATTTCAATAAGTTTTGATTAAGCTCACTCGTTTTTCTCTTTTGATATTCCTTTTATCCTTTCGTTTAGCCCCGTTCCTAGCATAACGTTACAACCATGCAAGTCCTGCCTGACCTTAGTTGGCCTTGATTTGACCTCGATTAGTGGAGATGTTTATGAAGTATAAGCCTATGGTGTAACAACAATAGTCATGCATCTATAATCTGAACTGGTTAACTGTGATGAATGAACGAGAAGCTATGCACACACTCACATTTCGTTTTTGTAATAAGGTAGGATTAAACTCAATTGCATTTGCCTGGTTGTTATTGTTGGGGAATTCAAAGGGGAACGAACAATGCCGAACCAGAAATGAATGTGTTGCAATGAAAATAACCGGATATACACGTAGAGTCGATTTGAGAATCTTTCCTGCGAAAACTATTCGCCCCCAAATGATTGTCTCCGGGTAAACACGAATATTTTCACGGGATAAAACTACGATCCTCTTTCAGTCTAGACAATATAGACAGAAAGAACGCTATAGGAGTTTGGTGATATTTTGTGTGTATAGAACTTTGAGGTTTTCCAAAGAATATTCAAAGAAGATGAATAATCTTTAAAGATTGAAGTTAATTCATTAGAAAGAAGAGTCCAAGTGTTATATCTTTTATATCTTGTGTTATGCTATGAAAATACACAAGTTATAACCTTTCAAAACCAGTTACAAGGTGTAAAAACCCGAAAGGATACCAACAAAACCGACTAAATCTGCTCCAAAACTGAAAGTTTTGCATACTGGACGCCCGTTTGGAATCCTGGACGGGCGTCTGAAACATACTGGACGCCCGTCCAGTTCCTTCAGACGCTCGTCCATTAGAACAGATTACATCCAGTATCAAAATCCACACTTCAGATGCCCGTCCAAAGGATCTGAACACCCGTCTGAAATGTATTGGTTACAACCTGTATCCAAATATGCACCTTAGACGCCCGTCCATATAAAATGGACGCCCGTCTGAACTCAGACGCCAGTCCATATGAAATGGACGCCCGTCCAACAAACAGCAGAATTTTGGTTTTGTTCAACACTTGATCTAACACTTTCGTAAGCTTGTAAATATCAATTGTAAGCATGCACCCCGCATCTCCTAACTTATATCGATTGTTTCAAGCTTACCAAACCTCAAACTAAATCCAATTACACTAAATCACATTGGTGATACAATCACCAACAATCCTCCCCCATTTAGTGTAACCCTTGATTTAGTTAAAACTTATCAACACACAACAGTTCATCTTTCAATGATAATGTCACGCAGATTGAATTACCATCTAGTATATTACACATTCCAAAATATTCGAGTATTGGGGTGTGACTAAGCATTGAACCCTTTACACATTTGAATACTTCAAAGATAATATACAAATGAACCAAGATACAACCACTATAGCTACTTGACACCAATTATCCAGGCCTTGTGTCCATATCCATTTCATGAGTATATAGAAAGTCAACCCCACTTTCTTGAAGCGGCCAAACTTCATACTCATATAGGTGAATCTTTCTAATCATGTACACAAACACTTTTCCAAAAGATATCACCTACACAACAGTAATGCACATACTTTCGGACTTTTCATGTGCCAAATCTTGAGAATGGGCCTTCCACATTGAATTACGCCTATGGCGTTGTACCATAAGGGAATTGGGTATCCCACCCCAAAGATTTAATGGGTTCTACACATCCCGATAACAAACTTTTTACCAAGTTTCAAGTCAATCTATATTTGGTCAAACAAGATTGACTAAATCATGAGTACTCTTTGAACAACCACCATCATCCTTTGAGTTATAAACTCACAATCCAACTTTTCATTAATACATTGGTGTCTAGATCACCATTGTAACATTTGACAATTTTCCAGTCAAACACATTGGATAACTGGGATGAACTTGGTTAATAATTGCAAGGGAATTCCGAACTTCTAAGTCATCAACAAAGAAATCCAACTCCATAATCCAACCAAAAATTTATGCACTTAGAAGCTCATAAATGATACTTCATCCTAGCACAAATTACTAGTTAACCGAGGATTCTTCTAAACTGAAGGAATCTCATATAACTTTACTATAGAGTTTAAACCTCCCCCATGACTGTAGTTTAAAACCTTGATGAAAATACCGTCCAATTATGAACAACATGATTTGGTTAATACCAAAATCAATATGTCAACAATGTAAACTACTACATCACCTTATATTCCAAGGCAAATCCAATCTTTGTAGATCGAGCATGTTTCACTTTTAGTATCATGAATAGATACTAAACCAAAGCAAAACACCAAACATGTATTCAACATACATCAAAGGACAAAGTCAGTTCCTTAGACATCAAACATATATAAGACATATAATATGTAAAACATATGTAAGATTTGTATAGTTACGAACACGGTATTATAAACAACTTTAAATTAAACTAATCTTCAAGCTAAGATGTCTATCAAGTTTAATTTAGCACCTTGAACCAAAATAACATATACACTCCTTATGTTAACTTCAACATAACAAGACCCTCCAGTTGTTTCAAATACAATGCCTGTTAAGGGTGGAATTATACGATACTTTATTATACTTTATATTATAATTTCACCCTAACTAATATAATTTGCATTGAAAATGAATCTTAAAATGATTTATTGAGCAAACACGGTTTTATAAATGTTAATTTCCAACTAACACATTTTATGTGCTTAAATGATTATTTTATATCATTGTGGAAATGTGTTATGCTTTGGTATATTTCATGTGTGTTGTAGGTACATAATACATTTAAACATTGGAGCAAGTCAATGACACTCATAAAAGCAAGTCAAGGACACTCATTTTTGGTTCAAAATCACGTGGGAGTGATTCAAGGGGCTGTTTTGAGAGCAAAGCAAGGGAAAAGTTAATATTATAATAATTGATAGCATATTCTTATTTTGATAAATACTGTTCATTGGGAACTTAGTGCAGAGAATTCTTCTTCTTTTTCAGTCTTTGTTTTTAGCATTTTGAGAGGGAGAGTCTATCAAACAAATTCTTGTATTGTTTCCATTCTAGTTTTAATAATCAAATACTTAGAGATTTCTTCAAAATTTCCATTGTTGTTCATGACCTTGGCTTTATTTCATATAAATTCCTGCTCTACACATAACTATATGGTGCATTCTCATCAACCCAAAATGGTCATTAGTGGTATGGATAGCTAAACTCATCAAGGGCAAGCAATTGGGGGAAGCAATTCGACGGTTTTCGGGTTTTCTAATATAAAGCATTGCAGTATTTCAAACCAAAGGTTAGATTACAAGTTCTACATTTTATTGTTCATAGCTTGATCGAGAGATTTTGCTTACGGATTGCCATACGAGAGATTGTATGCATTGAATCAAGATAACACGTAATTGAACCATAATATTCGAGTATAAAGCGAGTTTATCGAATACGGTTTAGATAAATTAATCGAGAGATTATACCTTGTGTTTTGATTGTTTCATTCACCTAAGAGATTAGGGTTGCATTCGGTTTAGGAGATCCTAATCTTTGGTCCCGATATTGCATGCTTGTATGATTAGAAACTGATAATTTGTTAAATTGTGAAACCTATTGTTTGCCCTCTTTTAATCTCATTCTGATAATCTTAATTTGTAACGTATCTCGTGACAATTGTGACTCAAAAACTGAACCACCTCTCAACCTCGAATCCCTGAGTTCGACTCCGGTTTTACATCGCTATACTACGATCCCTTCTCTTGGGGAAACCGGATTATAAATTTATAACTTGTCATTCTTATTTTCATAATCAATAAAATCCGGGACAATGCCCATTCCAATCTCCATTCTAAAACCGAAGTTTTACCATCCATTTAATGGATTACAAAATTGTTTAACAGTTGTTAAAACAAACAACAACAATTTATCCGAGGAGATTTCATTAACTGGTGCCAAGGTATCAAAATAACCAATACCTAAAAACGTACAAAACCTTACATTATTAATTAGGATTTATACATGTTGACTTACATCAACTTTCATCTTTCATTGAAAGATTCACCGCACCATTTGCTCTTATTGAGCTTTACCGGCATATTTAGAAAACAACTTTATTGTTTTCCTTCACTCCAACATTGGTAGGAGTTTCATACTTCAAACTTTTTACAACATTATAAATGTCCAAAGATGGCATATCATGATTCAACAACAGATTAAACTGTACTAGAATCATTCAGCTCCATTATATGGAACTAAAGAACATTGGAATGCATAGCAATTCCAATAAACAAAGTTTTAATGCCTCTTTTACTTAAGGAATTAACCTTAACCTCGGAAAGTCACAAGCCTTAACCTCGGAAAGTCACAAGACCTCCTCACACCTCCAAACCTCAAGTTTGGATTTCATTATACCAAAGTTCAAGTAATTTATCAAACAAACAACTGTTGGAGGCGTAGGAGTATAAACAAAAGCTTAAAACGTATGCTTAAATACTTTCCAATAAAACTCATTAAAACATACACTCTTTTCATTTACCTTTTGGAGGACATGATAGTTATTTACTACCATTTTCATACCATCACTTGTATTACTACAAAGTAATGCAAATAAACGATGTATCTATTAACAAAAGAGTTACAACTTTTCCAACCAAGAATTCATAATCTTCTAAACCGAAGAACTACAACTCTTACAACCAAGAGTTACAACTTTCTATATCGGAAAGTCTCAAATTTTCAAAACAAAAGTTACATCCTTCTGAACCGAAGAATCACAACTTTTCAAAACAAGTCACAACTCTTAAACCAAGAGTTGTAACCTTTAAACTGAAAAGTTTCTACCTTTAAATGAAAAGTTATAACCATTCAAAAGAATACAGACTCTAATGAGTTGTATCCTTTCACCAAACCGATACATTCTTTAACAAATCAATAACATGATTTTTCCTCCAAAACATTCACTTAAAATCAAAGTGAAAATCCATGATACTAATCATGTTTTCGAAAAGAATAAGTTCAAAACAAGTTAAAAACATATATTACATATATATATATATATATATATATATATATATATATATATATATATATATATATATATATATATATTACCAAATAACAAGTATAACACATGAAAGACTAAATACATAAACATTTTAGTCAAAGGAGTAAAAACGCAGAAGTATAATAAAGCAATTATACTGAACCAAAACACTCATATATAAGTCCTATAGCATAGCAACATATTTTATATACATATAAGTATCACTTAAGCATACCAATAAACATACATGTATAATTATTTCAAATTATACAAACCATGTACAACTAATGTTTAAACTAAATCTTTCAAGAACCAAAGGATATACTTAAATCTCTTAATAATGACAACCTTGACTCCTTTTCATGAATGTCACGGATCAACAATCCACCGGTTCAAAACTTCAAACCAAGTTGATCCTTACACTCACAATTTTCCAAACCGAAGTCAAAACTCAAAACAACATTTTATTAGTTGTTTCACCAAAATTTAGTTTACCGTCATTATTCTATCCTTTGTTTGATCTTACATACTAGGCATTCAACCTAGTAAAACAAGTTTTTCAGAAATCCAAATTTCTTTAGATTTGCAAACTCTTCATTACAAGTATTCTATCAAAGATAGACATCTAAAATCATTATCTCTTCAACATGATTCCATCTATTTGTACCATTAGAAAACATCTAACTACAATAGACATCAAGTTTTCCAAGAGATAACACTTGATTCATCCCAACATTAGTTATACACAAACACTTAAAATTTCTAAACATTAACATGATTTTATCACCAAGATCAATGAACATTAAACATTAAACACGCATCAAGTTTCATCATTGATTCCATCATGTCTAGAAATATCAAGCCAAACAACATATATGTATAATCAAACAACATCCAAGAACAAAACTTAGACACTACAATCAAATTTTATATTGATTGTAGTTACTGTTCTTGGACACCACAAACTTGCAAGAAATAATGTAAATAAACATACATACCATTCATCCGTAGTCATAGCAACATCACAGCAATTTTTACAGAGTCATTCCAATGAACTTTTACTTACCAAAAGATTATAATCGAGTTTGCATCAATCAAAAAACCGCAGCAACTTCTCAGAATTTCTGACAACTGTCAACATCGAACCAGACTGCAAAATTGATATCACTACGATCCTCGTCTCGCCACGATTCTAACAGTATCTCCGGATTTTCAAACCGATTCCTGAATCAAGAGTTATGCCCAAAATACTAGGACACAACCTTTGATAAAATTCTGAAAAACGCAACTCTTCATTTCGAAACCGACATTGTTCTAAAAATCAAAACGAATAGTTTTCGCAGATTGTTGGGGAATTCAAAGGGGACGAACAATGCCGAACCAGAAATGAATGTGTTGCAATGAAAATAACCGGATATACACGTAGAGTCGATTTGAGAATCTTTTCTGCGAAAACTATTCGCCCCCAAATGATTGTCTCCGGGTAAACACGAATATTTTCACGGGATAAAACTACGATCCTCTTTCAGTCTAGACAATATAGACAGAAAGAACGCTATAGGAGTTTGGTGATATTTTGTGTGTATAGAACTTTTTGAGGTTTTCCAAAGAATATTCAAAGAAGATGAATAATCTTTAAAGATTGAAGTTAATTCATTAGAAAGAAGAGTCCAAGTGTTATATCTTTTATATCTTGTGTTATGCTATGAAAATACACAAGTTATAACCTTTCAAAACCAGTTACAATGTGTAAAAACCGAAAGGATACCAACAAAACCGACCAAATCGCTCCAAAATCGAAAGTTTTGCATCACCGACGCCCGTTTGGAATCCAGGGCGGGCGTCTGGCTATCTTGGGCCCCCGTCCAGCCTCATTCAGACGCTTCGTCCATCGTAATGTATTACATCCAGTATCAAAATCCACACTTCAGACGCCCGTCCAAAGGATCTAAACGCCCGTCAGAAATGTATTGGTTACAACCTGTATCCAAATATGCACCTTAGACGCCCGTCCATATAAAATGGACGCCCGTCAACTTTCGAGACGCCTTGATCCATATGAAATGGACGCCCGTCCAACAAGCGGCCAGAGACTCGGTTTTGTTCAACACTTGATCTAACACTTTCGTAAGCTTGTAAATATCAATTGTAAGCATGCACCCCGCATCTCCTAACTTATATCGATTGTTTCAAGCTTACCAAACCTCAAACTAAATCCAATTACACTAAATCACTTTGGTGATACAATCACCACCAGTTTTCACTTGCCCTTTGCATATGATGATCCCGTGTATGACTACAATGTTGACTCTATGTTACATTTTAGAGTCGCTTTGTTTGCTCGAGGCGATAAAAGCTAAGTGGGGGTAGTTCTTTGAGAGTCAAATTGTAGTGTATTTCTTATATGAGATTACCTCCTTTTATGAGTTATTCATGGTTACTTTGGGCTATTACGGGTAGTATATGAACGATATTCACTTATATGCATGTTTGAGACTAATGACGTTTTAGTCCTAAAACTCGTGTTTTATGTGGATTTCAAGTTACGTTTACAAATGTATATTATGTCTTGGTGTTCGTGTCTTTGTTTTCAGGCTTATATTGATGTATAAGGTCGATAATAAGTAAGAGAGTCTCGAGAAAGAACGAGATTTGGGGCCAAGGAGGAGAAAAGAGTGAAGAATCATTGACGAAATCTGAACCAGTCACTTCAGGGGCATTTTGGTCACACTTGGAGACACTTTCAGGAACAGTTGTCTTGATGAGAGTTGCAGAGGATTGAATCATCTTTCCAATGCATTTTTAATCATCTCATTTGGATCCCTAGAAGTGAAGTTATGATGAAAATACTGAAGCTTGGTGCAAATTGGCGTTTGGCCAAACCAAACGAGCGTTTACGGAGCAATTTACATTCAGAAAGTTGGGGTTTCGGCTGGACGAGCGTCCAAATCACCCCAAACTGGCGTTTGGATGAGTTCGGCCTGAATCAAGAAGGCTCGTTTGGCACCGACAGCAGATTTTCACCATGCCTGACCTGTTAATCGTCATTTTAACCCGTCTTGGAGGCATTTTCTGGCCAAGTCGTCTTCATGAAAGTTATAGTTAATTGAACGATCTTTCCAACTCATATTGAATCATTCAAATCGAAGCTCTACACAGGGAGTTATCGCTGATTTACTGAAGACAGGTCGAGTTGGCTTTTCAGGCAAACGGGCGTTTGCCTTGAACCGGACGGGCGTCCGCCGTCGGGATGCGGAAAAAACCTATAAAAACCCTCTTTTTCGACCCCATATCATATCTATTCGACTTTGGATGGCTTTGGGCATCTTAGGGGCGATTTTAGGGCGGTTTTTGAGTAGTTTAAACACCCTTTGATCCTCATATTCCATAGATTAATTCCATTGATTCTACATACTTTTTATTAGATTAAATTTCTGTTTCCACACCAAAGATTCGACTTTTAGCGCAGCACCTTTACTCAATATTCAAGGTTTGATTTTTATGATGATTATGCTTTCGTTTATTATTGTTCTTAGTATAATTTCCTTTAATTACTTCGTTGTTAGTATGATTATGAGTAGCTAAAGTAGTTGTGTAGCCGAATTATGTGAAAACGGGTGAAAATCCCAAAGGGGTATTGACGGGTCTGTTTCCGTCAGGTAGTTTAGGTGGTAAACTTGGGTGTGGGATATCTGGCCTTTTCGTGGTGTTCTCCGATCAATGAGGTTATCGCCGCCGGACGGAGGTGTTTATCGATGTCGGTCACGGTGGGGATTGGAAAGCAATAAATGAGAGAGAGATGCAACAGTGCTTATAGTAATAAATGCGAAAGAGTCATCCTCATTCATTAATGTCATAGTGGGGGTATTTATAGGGAATGGATAAAGCTGTAAAGCCTACTCGTGCTAGCGGCGCCGGTGCCCGACAGATTGCAGTTGGCGCCGCGTACTATCTAAGCTTGTGAACTTTCCATTAACTTGTACTGAGTTTCTCCTATAAATGGGCCCGCCCGTCTTTGCGGGCGGCCCCTTATCTTGCCGAGGACGCCGCGGGATGGCCAAGAAGTTGGAGACGTCGCGCGTTCTTGTGCAGGGAAGTAGTTTGACTTATTTCCTCAGGCGAGTTGACCGGGGATATTGGGACCGTGTCAGGTTCGGTATCATCAATGGCCCCCTACTCTGCGGCGGAAAATTGTTGCGGCGTGGAGTAGTATTCTGGTCAAGGAGTCTCCGTTGACGAACACTCTTGGAAGACAAAAGTTGAGCGGACTCATGATTAGAGATACAAACTCGTAAAGCCTCATCAAAACCTTTCTTAAGAAAAACCCAGTGGGAAAAAATCTTAAGTAAGGGAAAAGAGTACTCTCTGTTTGTATCAGAAATCTCAAGACCGCTCCTTCAGAGGCGAGGCGGGGTTGCGACATGAAGTTGATGCAACATAACCCGCGAACGCTTCGTGAAGTTGATGCTACACGAAAGGCCTGCCAATCACTACAAGCGGGTTTCCTCCTCCTAGTACACGTTAGTGGTGATCTGGAGTCGACGTCGCGCTCGGTAGTTCGCAGTCAGTCGCAAGCAACAAGGGAACTGACCTACCAGGCCGCCCCTTTTTAGATATATGGAGCGATCTTCTCTCATCCGCGGCTGCCAGTGTCGTCCTCCTTCGTATATGAAGCGATCTTCTCATCTTGGATCTCGGCTTGCGGACTCGGTGGTTGTAAGGGGCCACTTACGGTGAAAGACGCCCGCCATTCTTCCTGCATGGGCGTCGACCATGGCCCCTGGCGGTTTCCATTCCGGATTAGACGCACAAACTTTTTGAATAGTTTGCTTTGTGCGGTCTGTGGATCCGCTCGCCGATGAATACCTCTGATCCTCCTGTGAGCTCGCAGGACTCTGGATTCACTTGTCTCAGCTCCCTCTTCACGCTCTAACTCCGTAATCTCAGGCAGCAAGAAGGCGGCAGCGGTATCGAGATTCTGTTCCATTTTCACTCGTGGTATTGAAATTGGGGGTTGTTCTTCCACTGAAGGGTTATGGAGGAAGTGCCAGCCGGATTCCAGGTGTTCGTTGCCTTTGTATTCCTCCATAAATTCGTATTCAACATTATCTGACTGAGACATTCTTGTTTTTCGGGGATTTTGTAAGAAAGAAACTAGTGATTCGAGTGGGAGATGAAGCATTTGTGGAGAAGGCAGTGAAATGGTTGGCTTTTATAGAGGGAGGTGGCGTGTTTGGCATGGATTACCATAATGGTAGGCAGACAGAACGACGGCTATCTGAAGAGACAGTCATAATGACAGATGTAATGATGGCTATTTGAGACGTTTATCGTCATTACGAGCATTCGAAGGGACGGTTATTTATGGTGGGTAATCATGGGCTATTATTTCATCCAGAATAGTCCCCAGTCAAAGTAGCCCTATTAAACACGGCTAAAACTCGGGAAGACCACCAATGATGGCTTTTAAACCGTTCTATCCGTTGGGATACCTGATAGTTTGTGGGCGCAGCGGGGAGATGTGATGATACCTGCGGACTGCGACTTGAGATGCACAGCATAGAGCGATCCAGATATGCCGCGAGGAGCTGTTCTGGTCGTTGCGACTGCGGCTTGAGAGCTTGCGATGAGAATCGTCCGTGCTCGTTGGTCTGACCGAGGTCGACATGTTGAGGTGCCTGCGATATGAGCGATCCGGATATGCCGCGGCGGGTCGCTGCGTCGCCGCGATCGCGGGCTTGAGAGCTTGCGATGTGAATCGTCCGTGCTCGTTGGTCTGACCGAGGTCGACATGTTGAGGTGCACAGCATAGAGCGATCCAGATATGCCGCGGGAGTCGTTTCGGTCGCCGCGATCGCGGCTTTGAGAGCTTGCGATGTGAATCGTCCGTGCGTGCTCGTTGGTCCGACCGAGGTCGACATGTTGAGTGCACAGGCGTAGAGCGATCCGTATATGCCGCGGCGTGAGTTGTTTCGCATTTGCGATCGCGGCTTGAGAGCTTGCGATGTGAATCGTCTGTGCTCGTTGGTCCGACCGAGGTCGACATGTTGAGGTGCACAAAGATGTAGCGATCCGTATATGCCGCGAGGAGCTGGGAGATTCGCAAGCTGGCCTTGATTTCGAAAGTGTTTGATTTTCATGTTGTCATGACAAACTTTGTTGTTGGTTTGTAGTATTAACTTTGCTTCCGGCTGATGTGGGGCACGCCACCCTGATAACTTTGATCTTTTCTTTCTGTACACATTGGGGCCGCTGTATGGCCATTTCTTTTATGCCTTTGTTCTCTGCTTTGGTATTCTGAGTTGTTTTTGTTTTTGCTAACCCAAAAATACACAAGCTCAGACAGCTGGATCGGGCGGCATCTGGCATTCTCCTCCTCTTTCCACTTTTTTTTTTGAGAAAAAAGGAAGAAAAGTATATACATTAAGGAACAAAAACTTCCAAAAAACGAGAGGATTACATATAATATCTCTTGAGGTTGTCGGCGTGCCAAGTATTCTCATATTCGCGGCCATTCTGTCTTTGAGATAATATGTCCCCTTCTTTAGCTCGCGAGAGATCTCAATGGGTCCTCTCCCGGGTTCTTTGTCTAACTTTTCGGGTTTGTGGCCATGCGGCTTCACATTTAATTAATACGAAATCTCCTCGCCTTGAAAAATGGTGGCGCACCTTCTTATCGTGATGTCGCCGCGGCCCATCTTGAAGTTAGCCAAACGAGTTGCAGCATGCAATCTCTTTTCTTCGAGCATGTCGAGCTCAAATTCGCGCGATCGAGCGTTGGTGTCCTCGCTGAAATGCGATACTCGGATGCTAGGTAAAGACATTTCCACCGGTGTCATCGCCTCCGAACCATAAGTCAGGGAGAATGGGGTTTCTCCTGTGGTGGACTTTTTGGCTGTCCGGAGCGACCATAAGACCGCGGGCAGCTCATCTACCCACCTGCCTTTCTTTCCGCATAAAGTGCGTTTCAGACCTCTGAGAACTTGTTTGTTTGCGTTCTCTGCCTGACCATTACTTTGAGGATAGCTGACCGAAGACGTCGCATGAATGACGCCATGCTCTTTACAAAACTCATCGAATTCCGTTCTGAACTGCGGTCCATGGTCAGATATGATGATGCGAGGTATCCCAAAACGAGTCCATACTTGATCCATAAGGAAATAGATGACCTGAGTTGTGGCGATCTCTCTGAGGGGCTTGGCCTCTGTCCATTTCGTGTAATAATCAGCCGCTACTACTATGTACTCGCATCCACTACGCCCTTTAGGCATTGGACCGACGAGGTCGATACCCCACATTTCGAAGGGCCATGAAGCGGTGACGATGCTCTGCTCTACGGAGGGTAACCTGGGTATATCCGCGTACCTTTGGCAAGGGTTGCATTCCCTAACGAATATATCTGCGTCCCTCAACAAGGTAGGCCAGTAGTATCCTGCGGTGATCGCCCTTTGTGCGAGGGTTCGACAGGCGGGATGTCCGCCGCACACTCCTTGATGAAGCTCACGGAGGATACCTCTATTTGCTCCGGCTCGACACAGCCGAGCGAGGGTTTGGAGAAAGAGCGCTGTAAAGTATCCCATTTTGAACGACATATCTCATTGCTCGGCGAGCCAAGGTTCTCGCCTATTTTGTCTCGAAGGAAAAACTCCATGCTCGATATAATCTTTGACCTCATCGATCCAGCAACGCGAGGAGGGTTGAATATCCATGACCTCGCATCTGTTGATAGAGGGTTCCTCGAGGTATTCTAGAGGGATGTCAGGGGCAAGTGCTGCGTCAGTGTCGGATAACTTGGACAAATAGTCTGCCCTCAAATTCTGAGTGCGCGGTATATAAGAGAGCTCGCAATATCCAAACTGACGGCGTAACTTTTGGACCAGGTCGATGTACTGCTGTAGTTTTGGACAATAAATCTTATAGCCTCCATTCACCTGATTGACAACCAGTTGTGAGTCGCAAAAGACGTGTATATTTTCTACTCTCATTGCGAGGGCGAGCTCAAGGCCTGCGATGACTGCCTCATATTCAGCTTGGTTGTTTGATGCCGTGAAATCGAAGCGAAGCGCTTTCTCAATTTCTTCGGACGTTCCGGGCTCGAGCAAGATGATTCCGGCCCATGCAAGCTCCAATTCCGCTAAGCGCCGTCAACGAACAATCGCCAGCGATGGGGGGGCCTCGTGGGGCGGCGGAGCCGGTTTGTCGGGCGTGTTGGTCGAAGGGAAGCGGGTTGTGTTGTCGAGGCTCTCGGAAGCTTGCTTCAAGAATAAACTCGCCGAGGGCATGTGCCTTGATTGCCCTCCGAGGTTCATATTTGATGTCGAATTCAGTGAGCTCAATTGCCCATTTCTGGAGACGACCGGCGAGGTCTGGCTTATGTAAAACTCCGACGCAAGCGGACTATCTCGATCTGATTTACGATCGTGTGTGATGAAAAATATGCACGGAGCTTTCTAGCCGCTATAACAAGAGAGTAGTAAGCCGCTTTTTCGCATTAAAATATCGACCTTCTACAGGGTGAGAGCCTTCGAGACATAGTAAATGGGCTTTTGAACGGCTTCTTCGAGTCCCCTCTTCCTTTACAAGAATCAAGCGGCAATGACCTATCTCGAGGCCGCCAAATATAAATAAAGTCGGGTCGTCTGTAATAGGACTTACTAAAAGAGGCGGGCTGACCAGGTATCGCTTGAGCTCTTCAAAAGCTTCAGTGCATTCTCCACTCCACTCAAACCCCCTGCCGCCTTTCAAAATTTTATAAAAAGGAAGGCACACATGCTGGCAGATTTTCGAGATGAACCGCCCCAGGCGGTTATTCTTCCATTCAACCTCTGAACCTCCTTTACTGATTGTTGGGCGCCATGTCCGTAATGGCTCGATTTTTTTCAGATTTGCTTCGATGCATGCTATTTGTGACCATGAAGCCTAAGAATTTTCCAGCTTTGACCCCAAACGTGCATTTGACTGGATTTAACTTCATGTTGTTTTCTCAGACGTTATAAAAGTTTCTCTCAAATCTGCTATGAAGTCGCATTTGCTGGATTTGATAACCATGTCATCTATGTAAGCTTCCATATTGCGGTCGATTTGAGTGTGGAAGACTTTGTTGATCATCCTCTGAAATGTTGAACCCGCATTCTTCAGGCCGAAGGGCATCATTTTGTAATAATACATGCCGCCCAGCTCTGAAAGCAGTAAGTTGTCTTTCGTCCTCAGCCATGCGGACCTGATGATAACCGAATATCGTCGATTTAAATCGAGGATTTCAAACCCCGCTATCCGATCTACCATTCTCGCCTATGCGGGTAGCTCGTAGGGATCCTTGGGGCGAGCTTTGTTCAAGTCGGTGAAATCTACGCACATTCGCCACTTGCCGTTGTGCTTCAGAACCATAACGACGTTGGCCAGCCAAGTGGGATATTGTAGTTCTTCGATGATATCTGCCGCAAGTAGTTTGGCGATCTCAATTTTGACAGCCTCCTCCTTTGCGATTGAAAATTGACGAGCCCGCTGCTGAATTGGCTTGAAGTGGGGGTTCACATTAAGACGGTGGAGTGCGACCTTGGGGTCGACGTCTCGCATGTCAGTGACCTCCCAGGCAAAGGCATCCAGGTTCTCTTTCAGCACGTTGATCAGCGCGGCCCTGTCGGCATCGCTAAGGTGCGCCCCGATTTTGATTTTTTGGTCGGGGTACCTCTCGTTGATGATTACCTCGACAAGCTCCCCCTCTGCTTCGATGCTTGGGTCATCTCGCATTTGCAGAGTGTCGCATACAATTTCCTTTTGCTGTTTCTTAGGCGGCGGACGGCTGTTCGAGCTTTGTCCCCGCTCGAGATGGGCCTCCAGCGCTCTCCTCTTAGCGCTTGCTTCTAACTCGGCCATAGACTCATTTATCCGGGTGTCGACTGGCTCGGCCGCGTTTGAAATCTCAGCAGTACCGAGTATCACTAGGGCTTCTTCCAACAGATTTATTGAATTCGCGACGGGGTGGGTCCCTATTGGTGCGACGTGAGGTGTAGCAGGAGCTTGTCCTAGCACACCTTGGACATCCGGCTCTCGTGTTCTTTTCAACCATGCATTTGATTTTGCCAAGTGGTCAAGATAAGTTTGTGGTCGGCTGATCGCCTGCCCTATCCTGCCATTCTCTGTATAAAATTTGACCCTCTGATGCGGAATGGAAGACACCATTTGAAATTTGCGCATCGCAGGTATGCCCAGGATCATGTGATAGCGAGCTGGCAGATCGACCACCAGGAATTCTATTTTTTCGATCCTGAAGGGCTCGAAGTCTCCGATGCGGACATCCAGGTCGATCATTCC
Organism: Gentiana macrophylla; assembly: GCA_026214975.1. Classification (NCBI taxonomy): domain Eukaryota; kingdom Viridiplantae; phylum Streptophyta; class Magnoliopsida; order Gentianales; family Gentianaceae; genus Gentiana; species Gentiana macrophylla. The sequence continues at coordinate 119,486,111 of CM047811.1, read as the reverse complement.
TTTAACCTTTACCTCATGGTTGGTAAAACCCTCTAGCGAGCCTAGGTATGGTTTCAGATTGGCCTCGGTGAAATTCAAACCTTTGAGGCAATCGAGATAGATGATGTCTCTGGCGGCACCTGTATCCACCAGGACTCTGTTAACTCCGCACTTGCCGATTCCAATTTTGATTATGAGGGGCATCTCAATTGCTCCGTAACAAAGCTAAGCTCGCTTTTGTAAAAGTCATGGCCTCTTCATCCGTCGTCGCGAGTTCTAGGCCGCTCGCGTCAAATTCATTGATCGAGTTGATCTGTTCTTTTATCTGTCTGTTGCTAGGCGGGCTCTCGTGGATGACATTAAGTTCGCGCTCATACTGAGCCGCGACGAGCCTCTGGTTGACACCGCCTGCTGACGATACCGAATATCGCACCTCCACGTGGCGTCACGAGATAGTCCTCCTGGACAAGAGTAAGTGATAGCCCAAGGGTCGAATTACGAGATGAGACATCGTCAACCGACATGATCAGAGAACCGAGACGATGGGCCCATCTCGATACCGCAAGACGGAAAGCTCGGGATGCGGACAAAGTCCACTCTAAACACGCAGGCCTCACAGTTGGTCCCCGATAATCTGAATAAACGTCAAGGTATTCATATCGATGCCCAGGCTCGAGGCTAAGGCCATCTAGTAGACTCCAGGCTACGGCGATCGACTATCGAGCGAAGGTAGGGCGATCGATCCGCACCAAACGCCTAGCGATGTAGGACAATGGGTCCCGAGCTCGACTGACCCAAGTCGATTAAGTCGGCCTCGAGGACAGAGTCCGCACCAGCTGAAGAGGCCCATTATCCATAGGATAACTAGGGCAGTGGGCAAAGCCCATATAAGCTAGTAAAAGCCCAAAGGGCTAATACGGTATTTTACCCAAACCGACATGGTTTAGGGTTAGGGTAATGAACTCCTATAAATATACACTTCCAGAACTACGTGTGACTTGATTCTGGAACATAACAGATACGTAGGCAACCCGAGAGAGACTCTCGTGGCTCGATCTAAAATCACCCCAAAATCATCCTTGATTCAATCATACCTAGAATAAACGACCCGGATTTATTCATAGACGAAATCCAGCATCGTCACCTGCCAATTTGAACCGATCTAATTTTCCTTCCCGGGCCATGTTGTCTATGATCCTTCTCAGGGAAAAACACTCATCTGTGTTATGGCCGTGATAATTATGAAACTCACAAAATTTACTCGTGTCCGCTTTACGAACCCTATCTTCGCTACGGTTGTCGCGGGGCTTCCGGATGTGTTCTGAGATTTCGTTCAAGATTACCGACGGGCGCGCATTCAGCTGAATGTAATCTTTTTCTTCGAACTTTTGCGGCCTTTTGAAATCACGGTCGTCCGTTCTCTCGCCGGATTGACGACCTCCCCCTTTCTTTGGAGATCGTCCACGAGTACTGTTGGATTGGGCCGCGGAATCAGATTGAAGGCCCCGGTTTCTGGAGGGGATGACCTCGACGGTAGTAAACTTCCGGGCCTGCTCCAACATATCCCTCAAGTTGGTCGGAGGATGCATCGTCAAATGTGTCTTGAGCTCGCCGCCCACAAGTCCAGTTAAAAATGCCATCATGACTGTGGGTTCGGGCTCGTCCCGGGTTTGATCGTAGACTTGGACGAATTTCTCGTAGTACGACCGGGCAGACTCCCCAGTGTCCTGCTTTATCAAAAACAGATCAGTCGTGGTCTTGCGAGGTCTATGCGCTGTCTTGAACTCAGCTAGGAACTTCGTCCGCATATCCTCCCAGCTGTAAACTGATCTGGCTGGCAATTTGCGAAGCCATGTGGAGGCTCTATCTTTCATGCAGCCTACCATAGCCATGCACCAGGCCGCGTTATGGCGAGTAGCGAGCATCATTTTACTCTCAAACGAAGCTATCCACTCGTATGGGTCTGACTTACCCTGATAATCCGTTATGTTGACATTGGATATTCGGCGTCGCGGGAGGCTTGCTATGAGCGAGTCTGAAAGTGCATCCATAGCAGCGCTAGGTTCCTTATCCTCTTCTCGCTTACTCTTTTTCATCTCCGTAACCATCGCCCTCGGATCTTCAAATCATTTGGTTGGTGCTGGTTCGAAATGCCCGAGAGTGGGCGTCGTCCTCGCCAACGCCGAGCCTTTCTGCTTGACCCGTGCTCTTCTTCTCGTGATGATGTCCCGGGTTTTCATCGGAGGGCCGAGTCTCCGCCTCGACGCGTTGCCTCGCGTCCTTTATCTTCATGCCTTGGTGGTGATGGTGAAGCTCTACGCTTTCCCAGCGGTCATGCGCCCGATATTCTAGTTTGGTTGTCTTCACCGTGCGAGAGGAGGACACACTTTCCCCTCGATGCTCGTGACGCTGAGCTCGCGCTATTTCCCCCATGTTTGGCCCTTTCCATGGATGGGCGATGGTGTTAAGTCCGGCGTTTATGCCCTCTATGGTTGGGGGAGGATCAATTGTTAGTGCGGGCTGGCCGGCGGAGATTAAGATCTCGTTGGCCGCCTTCATTTTTGTCGCGTACTCACCATAATTCCTTATCCTCGCCAGATCTGCCTCGCTAGGAACCAGCGGGGCGGGAGCCTCTTTGTCTGGGCCCTCGGTGTTAGTCTGTCTTCGGGCGAGCTCTGCCTCTAATTGAGTGTTTTTCTTTCTCAATTCTAAGAACTCGCGGAAATCAACAGTTCCACGGGCGGGGTCACTCTCATGCGACCTCGTTGGGGCGATCTGCTTTTCTGCCGGGTTGGGTGTGATGGGGTTAGGCGAAGGATTAGCCATGATGGGAGGTCTGATGCAGGTCTGACAACAAGCTTTCCAAGGTAGCAAGTGTGATTATTACCTCTGACACAAGCCAACTTTGATATCCTTTTTAGAGGGTAGTTAGTGTGACGTGACTGGATGTGATCTGCTGCTAGATTTTATGCATGCAACATCCGATGAACCATTTACCCTCCTACAAACAATCGATCCTGCTACAGAGACGCTACAAATTGAATTTTATGGCGTTCACACCGTCCCGGTCAACATGCAAATCGGAAAAACGCTAACCACAGTCGTTTCTTAGCAGTTTATATAAGATTATCACAATAGTGGTGAATCTTCAAACGCAAGATTGGGATAATCTACATAAACACACGAGCTATTTTTCAACGGACTGTGAAGACAAAGATAACCGATTTGATGATGATAAACTGGAATAAAAAACCTGCTGTATAAGGAGGATGGAGATCGGAACGAGCTGAGCAACTTATAGAGACCACGAAAGTGTTGAATCCTCCAAGACGGGTTAAAATGACGATTAACAGGTCAGGCATGGTGAAAATCTGCTGTCGGTGCCAAACGAGCCTTCTTGATTCGGGAATAAGACCTGAATAAGTCTCTTGAGTGTCACGTGTATTAGATCAAGTTATTAAGAGCAAATGATGATTAGTCTAAGTAGTTAATGAATACATTATGATTAAAGTAGTGTCGTTAAGCTCGATTTCTGGAGTATCAGCTATTAAAGATTATGGGGTCACCTCTAAAATACTTTGGTTCTGTCTTGATGAAGACGTCAATTCCTTAAGAGATGGAGAATATAATGTCTAAAGTTGGCAAAACATCACCAATGTAAAATATTGGCCTTAACTAACTTGGAAACTTAAGCCGACTATTTTAGGTCAAACAAAGATTATAAGCCTAAATAATTATTAGACTTCAAAAAAATTTATTTGATTCATTATGTCATAGGTAGCGTTTTAATACTGAATTCTCATACGGGATCACCGAAAAGATTCTCAAAAATAAAAGCTGTTTTGTTAGCATTTTCTCCACATGCTATATTTTTACCATACATGTGCAATGAAGATGCCGTATGTAAAGATATTTTCCCCAAATTTTATACTTCATTATAGTAGTGAATCACAAGAAGACAGAGAAACACCTATGAGAGTACATTGTAGGGAAAATACCATGAGATTACTGTCACGTATATAAAAAGACACAAGTATTTTGTCTATTTGTATATGAATCCATTCTAATAGGGATCCCTACACCAGAGAATTACCCGTATTCTACTCGTAATCTAGCTACTATATAAACAACATGTGACAATTCATCATACTTATAAATAAAGATTAAAGATTTTATTCCATAGCAAAAGGCTTACAAAGGTTCAAAATTTTACAAGCAACCATCCCACTATACATCTTCTCACCAAAAGTAATTGATAAAAGGATGTAAACCACAAAACACTGTTACTACATCATCGTCTTCTTCTTCTCGAATATTACCGCATACATGAACTCCATGTCAATACAACAAAGCTTTCAACTTTATGGGTGCACGGCTTTTTCGGTCGTATCCTAAGACCCCGGTGTGTAACACAGAGATCCTAATCCAGCTTATCTGACCATCTGAATATAGTCTATAGTCTATTATTAGCTCCTTTCATTCTCACTTTATGGTTCCATCTTTGCAAACCGGCCTTTAATTCGTATCCTACTTGCAGCACGAATCTTACGAGACTCGTATCTTATATGCTTTTCATACCTGTATAATTAAGTTCACAATGTTAAAAGGTAGAGAGACAGGCACAAGCAATACTACATATTCACAAGAAGAAATGAAACTGCAGCGAGAATATACATATATAACTTTAGAGCCGTACCTCCGAGTTTTCTTCTTCTCTTTGTATCGAGATATTGCAGAATCCCTTTCCTTGCTGTTTGTTATCGATTCTCGAATAGGTAACTGTGGAAGCATCTGGAAGGTTCCAACTCCAATCGGAACGCATTGCTCTTCAACACTGGCTGCACCACTATTTACTACTGGGCCTGATGATGAGTTGTCTCCAGCATCAGGGACTAGATAGTTCATTTCTAAACCAGAAGAAAACCCGAAATCTGCTGCCTTTTCAGCATCACAACTCCATTGAAATCCCTCCGACTTCATAAATTAAAGCCAAAATAAAGCACTTATCTTCACATTTGATTAAGATTAAAATTTCAATTACTTATGCTAATCACATCTTTCATTCAATGGATTTAGTAACTACTCAGGTGATCGATTCTCATACTCGGTTTACTAAAATGGTTAGGTCAAGTTACCATATCCATTATGTCGCAACCTTTTTATCTTAGTAACGTTTCACACGCTTTTTTGATGTGTAAAGAACATATCCATTATTATGTCACAACCTTTTATATTAGTATTAATGTTTCTCCTACATTATTAACGGGTAAAGATCTAACGTTAACACCAGGACTCTAGCTACCAGAGGATACTATAGGTGGGCCTGACCATCTCCCACGGTGGCACGGTTAGTTTCGTCAAATATTCGACTCCGATACCATCTGTAATGTCCACGAACTTGGGTCTACGTACTCCAACTTCTTTAATGTGTAAAGAACTAACGTACTCGTCAGAACCCTATGAGAGGATGTACGGGTGCCCCACCGTTTCTCACGACGTCACACATTGTTTCATCTGATACTTGATTATGATACCACTTGTAATGCTCATGAACTTCGGTTTAATGGATCCAGTAACTAGTAACTGCTTATGTTAAGTTGAACTAAAATGATTAACCAAGTTACCATATCAATTATGCCCGATTCGGCAATGTTTCTCGGCGTTTCAACTTTTCCGACTTGGGATATTACAAAACAACTTCAAAACCATGATACCTTAAAAAATAGGGTTGTAAGTGAACCAAGTTTACCTATGAGCTACTCGTACTAAATTTGTAAAGAAGTTTGACTCGATTCGTTTTCCGAGTCAGAGCTCGAGTCGAGCTACTCGAATCGTTAAGCCTAGACAATATTGACTCAACTCTACTCGGTTCGATTACGGCCTTACCCCTCAATCAAGAATGTTTTTAAAGTAAAATAGAGTTTGAAAGAAGCTTCACCTCATATGAAGTAGCCAATTTCGGAGCGATTTCTGCTTGTTCTATTTGATTGATTTCTTCTGATAAAAGTGCACCAAGAGGCTCAAAATCCCCATCAAATTCAGGTTCTAACTTTGACATTTCACGAAGCTGGCTAAGTATCTCTTCTTTGTGCAGTCCACACGTTGCATTTCTGTTCTGTATGATCAACATACATCAACAATTTCAAGTTATTACAGCAATAAATTGGTTGAAAAAAATCATAAAATTAACAATACAAGAAATCTAAAGGGAGGGGAGGGAGGAATCAAACCTTGGGCAGGGGAGGAACCCTCATAGCCTGATATTTATGCTGAGCAGGACTGCTTTTGGAAGAAGACAATAACACATCATCAAGATTCACCACCGTAAGCGGCTCCCAATCCAAAAATTCCGACAGCCCATACATATATTCAACATCATTACCTCCTAAATCCTCCTCCACCTTACCACCGGAATCACCACCGCCACCGCCAATCAAAAGTTCCTTCTTCCCAAATCCTCAAATCCTAATATCCCCAAAAGCTCAGACACCGACGGACAGCCACTAAACCCTTCAAGAGGCCTCCGATCATGTACAGCCGGCAAAGACCGACTACTATGACTATGAGCTTCCCAATCACAATTCTGACAGAAAACGGAAGAATCGGAAAAGCAGAAAATCGTCGCCGGAGTTGAATCGCAGGAGTCACATAGCAGCCACCGCGTGTGCTTACTGAATAGCTGGTTAGTGGAGTGAACTTGTCGGTCACAAGCAAAACAGAGCTTAGCGGAATCAGCTTTGCAGTATACAAGAGCTGTTGATTCGCCACAGAAATCACAGAGCCGTGAAGAATGTGGAGTTTCCATTTTGTTAAACCTTTGTTAAAAGATCGGCCATAAGCAAAAAGCTTGATAAAAGAGAGGAATGGTTGGTATGTGGTAGTTAGGCTTTCTGAAGGGAAAAGAAGATTGGAGAAGAAGAAACTCAATGAATATAACAGTATTTAATCCCATAACAAAAACAGGGTACTGCTAATGTCATGTGAATGTCACTAATGACCAACACTTTAGTAATACGTGTCAATGCGAAAATATCTCTCCTAATAAACTGGAGTGTAAAAAGTACATATAGTTTTAACAAATTTTAATTTTAGGGTGGTTCAGGTGTAAGTTTTGGACCATTATGTCAGTAGATTTTTATTACAAGTAGAGGCTCAATTTAAAAGCAATAATTCCCATTGGATATGGTACACCATGTAGGATTTGGTCTATGACCAACCTAATTTTTTTTTATCGTTTTGTATGCAATTTTCAGATAAAACGATTTTGTTTTGTATGCAAAATTACACTTGACGGTCAAATGTATTGGTGGAGATCAAAGTCCCATGTCAATGTTTGATATAAAACACGGGAATTTTTTACTTAGTTATTTTATTTGTTGAGTTGGTACAACTATAAAATCAATCTTCAAAAGTAATCAAAATTCATCGTTTAGATCCAACATCTATAAAGATAAATTGTTAGTTTTTTCAATTGATTTTGAACTACTACCATTTGAAAAATCAGGTCATTAGATCGACCGGTTCGACCGTCGGATTGGACCAGGTCTGATAACTATAAATAAAACACATATAGTAATAAGAAAATACTAAATAGATAAACAACTTACTCCTGTAGTAATAAGAAAATACTAAATAGGTAAACAACTTACTTTAAACATTGTTTTATACTAAGTAAGGAATAAGAAAATACTAATAAATCCATCTTAACCTATACTAATATATGGGGTTGTGAATGAATTCTTTTCGTAAGTTCATTATAGCAAAAAAAAAAAAAAAAAAAAAAATTGTTGTATAACAATAAAATAATCATAGCATAACACCATAATATACTTTGAAACCATTGAGTTTAATAAACACATAAAGATCATTCGATTTCACATTATAATCAATTATATAAATTTATATTATGATACTTTTATTTTAATCTTTTCATTGTAACAATATCGATTTCACTATAGCAATGTTTGACGTGGACATAAAACAAAAGAAAACGACAAGTTTTTGTGGGGAGCCATACTTTTTCCACTCGTGAGGAGTAGGCATACGTAAGCGATGACGTGGTTTCAAAGATCCTAGAAAGAACAAGACGGCTCCAAGTTACTATACATATATAGTACGGCTATACTTGACTAATAGTATAATGCTGAGACGAAAAAGAAATTTGAAAAACATTATTTGTTCATCACGTATTTTATTTTACTCCCTCCGTTCCATTTTATTTATTATGTTTGACTTTTTAAAGAAATTTTGATTAACGTATTTAATACTTTGAATCTCATTAAATGATTCAATATTTTTATATTTATGTCATTTAAGTAATACTTTATCATATGTAAAAATATTGGATCGATTAATGAGATTTAAAACATTAAACACGCTAGTCAAAATCTCTTTGAAAAGTCAAACAAGACAAATAAAATATACTCAATACATAAAACAGTTTCTTTTTTCGTTTTGTTTGATTAATTCGGAGGTTCCGTATCTGAGTTTCGGTGAGGATAAGAAGAGAGTGTGCATGCGTGTTTATCTTTTGTATTCGTTAAAAAGGAAAAATGTTTTTTTAATAAGAATAAAGGAATAAAAAAAAAGAGGGGAACAAATTCGCAGTGCATCTCTCGGTTTATGAAGGAAAAAATTTACTGGGACAAGAAAGAAGCACGACACCATAATACTGCTGCATGTAAGGTTTAAAATGAGAAAATACTTGTGTGGTGTTTTTAAATGTGTGGAGATATTGTGTGGAGTAATATAAACTACATAATTTTATTCTGTATTTCAACTCTACATGTAGTTCTGATCATTTCGTCCCGTCATTTCCTCTCATAAAACACTCCTCATACAAGTATTTTCTGTTTAGAGAAACATGTACTTTTTTGTGTTTTTTCTAACATGTCACATGTATTGATCCACAAAGGATGGCCCTTGAAGAATCAAAGTTAATTACAAGACTCCTCAACTTGAGGATCAATTCGGGTGACCGCAATGGGAAGACGTATAATACTACATTCATCCCATAAAAGAATTCACTTTTAGAAAAGTATTTGTCCCATAAAAATATTCATTTAAAAAATCAATAAATTATTTATTACATTTTTTTTAAACATATTCCTTTTTTTTTTAAGGGGAAAAAGAAGATTTAATTAAATAGTGTCGAGCTATGCTCATCATAATAATTTGGGAGGAAGGAAGAAATTCCATTTCTACATACCCAACTAACTCGAGGCATTCCTTAACTAAAAATGGCGTAGGCATTTATATTTCTCTTTTGACAAAGGAAAAAGAAGTTGAGACAAAACAAGGAAGTAAAAAATGATAATCATCAATAATACTGCCTACAGATGATAAGTTTTCTGCAGAAGAGAGAAACCTTTGATGTATAACATACCCCTATTTCAACATTTAATTTTTCTATAATCATTTCATATTACAAAACAAGTATTTATGTACTCAGTACATCGGCCTAGCGGTTAGCTAGAGTATACCCTGACATGGCGTCCTAGGTTCGAGTCTCTTTTGGAGTATATTTATTTATGATAAGATAATGGTATATATATATATGTCTATTTATACTTAAAATACAACCCAGGACAAAGCTAGTGTGTTAATTTAGGGGGGCTAAGCTCACCCGGAAAAAAAATATATTACATTAAAAAATATGTGTAGTTTAGTCGGATCCATAAAATATTCTTAATCCAGCCCACCCGACGAACTCGATATAGTCCATTAACCCACCCCAAGTTAAAATTCTGGCTCCGTCCTTGAATACAACACATTAATTGCTTTCTTAATATGTGTGAAATACAATAAGTTGACACTTTTTATGAGACGGGAGTAGTAATATTTAAGAAGTCAAACGACATTCAAGTCTTTTTATAATGGGTAATGATAATGACACAACGAGTGTCACAACGTGCATCTACACCGTTGAATAATAATGTGGACTCAGTTGATCATTATCATATCTATCTTCATCAACGGTGTAAATGCACGCTGTGGCACTCAATGTGTCGCAATGGTTATGTCATTATCATTACTCTTTTAAAATAACACATTAAAACCGTGTGATTTGTATGTGTATTTGTGAAATACCTATGGTTTTAAATGTTATTTGAGACTTTCCGTATTGCGGTCCATGCACAATAGAAATTTTCCATCCATTAATCAAGGAAAGGTTCTCGGCAGCCGGAGTTGACGATACGGAAATACCATCGGGTAATTTCATTGGATAATTGGACCCCTTTCAGAAAATTTCAACTACTAAAACTCGAGATTTAGTTGATGATTTATGGATGTGTCTTATAAAGTATTGTATGGTCACTGTTTATAGTCAAGTATTGTCCACATGAATAGTTGGCCTAGCTATCTATGGAAGGAAATACGCATGCTGCACCTTTTGTAGAAAAACAAAAGTTGTCTTCCTTTATTGACTTTTTGATTTTACAATAAATGTTACCCACTCTTTCATTCTATAAATTGGGAGGAAGTAGCATTTTGTAAAATGCAAGACAAACTCAAAGTTTACTACAAAAAGATAGAAAGACAAAGAATGCGAGTTTTGTGAAATTAGCCAGTGTGTAAAAATAGAGTGAAAAGTGTGTGTTAAATTATTGTCCAACAAATGTGATATTTTTCTGTACTTGTTCGACGCTCTTCTACTTCAATCTGGTTGGTTGGTTCGTATGCATCTGAGTGGCAGATTATGCAGACTTCTTCACATGATTGGGTCATGGTTATTTTGGTGACATCTTTTCACAACTCTTATACTCTTGTATTTTTACTTTGGAGTAGTTTGAGTTGTTGGAACACTGTATCTCTTATTTACTGACCAGTGGAGATTTTTGTGGGCTCCGGCCTCGTGGTTTTTACTCTTTCACATTGAGAGAGGTTTTCCACGTTTAAATTCTGGTGTTACTTTATTCCGCCTTATTTCACTACGTGGCTTTCTACTAGTATATTATTCTGTTGCGCTTACTAGTGGAAAATTATTTGTGGGTGTTTGCGATAATTTTCTTATTACCGTGCTGTTTTTCCCAACATAAATTGTCTACATACTCAGTGTATATGAGATTAAGTCAATAACGTAGTTCAATTTGCATGAGAGAATGATAATCCTTATAGGCCTCCTGGAGAGGAGTTAATGCATAAATCCCTGATTTGTAAGGCATGTGGTTGAGTGCTAATGTGATGCCAATCATTGTTAATCATGGCTCAATTAGGCTAAAATCATGAGATGTAATTAATAATGGGTTGTGACAATTAATGGAGATCAATTGTGGGATCTCAATGCAATATAACATTCTTTGGAGGCGGAAACAACATGTTCTGCTCTTGAGCGATCTAGATGGTTTGGTCGGCTAATTGCTACTGATATGAGGTCGGCTGAACTCTGAAAGCGACCCAATTAGGGTCGGTTTATTCCTAACTTAATTGTTTTGACTTAAGGCCCTTCTGTAAGCTTATGCCGAGTTGGCCCATTGACCATTTTGACCCACTTGGTGTTCAATATGAATGATATATGTGTAATTTTTGGATTATACCCGGTCATGAAAGAAAAACTCTCAAATTAAATCACAACTTGACGAATTTCTCAGAAAGATTGTCAATCCTACGTTTAACTTTTTTCTTTAATCGAGATTGTCCGTTTTCTTTTTGTAGAAAGGCGAATAACACTTAAATGGAAAATAACATTTATTCATAAATATGGTATAAACGATCTGAATCAAGTCGAGCAATCAAAATATCGAGTCAAGCGTACTTGGAATTTTACGAATTTGAGTTCGAGCATGAGTTTGACATGACTGTCGAACTCAAGGTTGGTCACAAACACCATCGAAGTCGAGTTGAATTCGAGCTTTTTTTTTAATTAAGAACATGTGTTTTATTTCCAAAGTGCACAACCAATATAAAATATTGTGATGTATTTAAATCTTTAATTAGTAAGCTAAAAATATCAATGGTACTTTTAGAGAAAAGATAAATTTATTGAGCAATATCCGTCAAACAAGCAGAAAGAACACTGTCTAGGGGTCAACTACCCAAAGAAGTTACACCAAAGTAGGTCCAGGAGTTTAGGACCCCGCCGCGCACCAAACAAAAGAAAACATAATAACAAAGAAACATGAAGCTTCTGAAAGACAATCTTGCGTTAGACATCTCAAAGGTGGAAAATTTTCAACTGATAGAGATAGACGTTGCAAACATTCTAAGCAATCACTTTTCACAACAAGCGATGAAACATTCGACCTGTTAGCTTATATGCTACCCGAAAAAAAAATTGTTTTTAACTTTATAAGTTCGACATCAATGCCCTGATCAAAGTGAAAGGAATACGATGCAACAATAGAACCTTGGTGATCTCTTGAAATAAGTCCAACACCACACCAAAGGGATATCCAAATGCAATCGCATCAACATTTCACTTTATCATTTCCATTAGATGGTGCTTCCATACTACTTGCAAAAGCGCGCCTAGAGAGTGGGGCTCAAATTTCTCCTGTGCTTCGATATTCTTTGGCAAATGAAAGCGATATAGCATACTATTGAAACATAAACAACTTGATCATGAAAAACCACACCACACCATGCTTTTCATATATTCCACATTATCCACACAAACTCAACTATCTCACCCTATGTCATGCCTCCCTCCAAATGCATTAAAAATCAAGGAAAACAGCAAGAGACTATCAAACTTAACAAACGGTCAAATGGAAAAACCATCCAAACTCTAGTTGCTAGCTCGCATTCAATGAGTTCATGCCTAAGACTTTCTTTATCTTGCCCATACACACCAAACATGTACCCTCATATTTCTCTTAGCAAGGTTTTGGCTAATAGACAACAATCTTGCATACAACACCAAAAAAAAAGTGTTGAATGTGTGGCTAAACGCGCATAGACCAACGATGACGCCAACCAACATCCACCCCATTAGATGATGACGGCCGCGAGTTGGACAATGCAAGATGGGGTTAAGAGATAGAGCATTAAAACATAAAATTATCGATTTAACACGTAAATAAGAACTGTGAAACAAAATAAAAATTTATGTACCTTTTTTCACATGCTATACTTGGTTTCCTTAACCATTTAATATTCAGATTGGGCCAATTCACCATAAGCCGGTTCAAGACTGCCCATTTAGAAAATCTAATACTAAAAGTAAGGGGTCCATTATGGTCCATGGATCTTTCGTCGGATAGACTGTGCTGGACTTTAAAATTTAGAGCAAACACAATGGGACAATAGAACTATATTTTGTGTAGGGGTGCACATGGTCCGGTTTTTAACCGTTTTTAAAACCAAACCATTTTTTACGGTTTCAAAATTTACAAACCAAAACCGAACCATAACTAGGTAAAATCATTTTATCCGGTCCGGTTTGGATCGACTTGGTTACGGTTTTTAGTCCTCTTTTTTTTCACAAATAGTTCACTGAAAGAGCGTTATCATGATTCAAAGAATTCATTTCATTATTCATACTATGATCATACAATGTTCTCATTCTCCATATACCATACATCGAACTCGAATGTCACTTTGAGTCCTCTATATATATATATATATATATATATATATATATATATATATATATATATGTGTGTGTGTGTGTGTGTGTGTGTGTGTGTGTGTGTGTGTGTGTGTGTGTGTTGTGTGTACACAATATTATATTATCATATTTTCCAATTCAGATGATCATATAAAACCAATGTAAATCTGCTTTATTTCATCTTCATCATATGTCCTATTAGGATGGGCATCAAACTACGTGTGTGAGTAGTTGATTGAGTATTAATAGATCGTGACTCGAGATATTAGTTATTTACATCTAGTGATAATTGAGGGGATCGGCGAAAAGTTGGTTTCTTTGTCAGAATCAATTCTCACAATGAAGAGTCGCGATGTATTTTTATTTGTCCGATCGGTTGAAGTAAAGGGTTGATGTTGGTGTCATTGAGGCATTTCAACAAACACGTTTGAACAAACATATTCAATACACTTAACCTAACGTACCGTTAGAAAAAAATTAACATTTGACCAAACATCATATCAATATAGTGTCTTAAAAAAGCGTAACAAAAATATATAGTCGAGGATAAAAATACAAATATGATAAAAATATTGATTATTTCTGACTTAATAAGAAAATGCAATGTACCGAAAACGTGGTATTTTAATTATTTCTAAACAAGTAGTAATGCTTTGCGTTGTATAGGATAAAAGGCCAAGCATTTTGCTTTCCTTACGTGTGTTAAAAATGTAACCAAAAATTTAGTTACATGACAAAAATGTTAGTATATACTGTATGAATTAGTTTTAAAAAAATGAAGAAAAACAGGAGATTAAAAGTGTAATTATCGTTTTTTTAAAATCAAAGTGAAAATTTCCATCAAATGAATGAAAAACGTAATATTAGTAATTTTGACAAGTCGTTTTAGAACTAAGAGCGTCACTAATGGTAAACATGTTAAAAGGTTTATAATTATGTCACATCATCAATTTCCAAACCTTTTATCTATAATTTCTTTTCCCACAATCATAAACATTTTAACAAACTTTATAACATGGATCCACTATACGTTAAGAAACAAAATCCACAACATAAACTTTATTTTTACTACACACAACCAAAAAAAAAATAAATAAATAAATAAAAGAAGACAAAATTGTCAGAAGATCAACCGCTCCATATTCTTCAACCTTTTGTAATAAACTTTTGATGACGTGGCTTGCTCCAATGAGAAAAAAACATTATAAAAGGTCTAGAAAAAAAGATAAACCTTTCATCGGAGATACTCTAAATACAACCGAGTGGTTGAATCTTAATCAAAAGTGACAGTGTAGACGACTTTATTAAAATATCGACAATCATACATACACACGCTCCCAAAGGCTTGGAGTTGGCATAAAAAAGACAGACAATAACGGGGATTTCCACAATCTTTTAAGGTAAAAAAAAGGGTCTTACGCTTGAGAGACCTCATTACAAAAGATTCTATTATTTGAACAATATTTATGAATTAATTATATGGTTTATTTTATATGCTGATATCGCGCGTTTTTATAAAATAATAGGGCTCACTAATCGAAACCATTATAACACACATAAATACATAATATAAATTATATCGAATCACATTGATACAATAACATGTTTAAAAAAAAGAAGAAGTTGAAGTTATATATAGTTACATATATCTATATTGACCCGTTTAAAACGTTTGAAGTTATAGTTTCATCTCTCATTTTTAATAGAAGGTGAATCATGCATCATGCATCGCGTATAATTAATTAGAATTTCTGAAAATAATATCTTCAATGAAAATGGAGCCACTAAAATTAGCTTATTATTACAGAATTTTTTTTTTTTTTTTTTTTTTTTTTAAAAGAAAAAGGAATATTATTATTAAGCAATATCACCATGCAATACCTATTACATCAAAAGAAGGGCGAAAAGTCCCATTCCTTGAAAGAAACAAATGAGATCCTATCCTTTCCAAGAGATGGCGGAAAGTTTCCTAAACGATTAATATAAGCAAAAGAGAGGAGGAAAAATATTTCTCCAAATTAGTGCAAGCCTCTACAATGCCTCCAACGTCGGAAAGATCTTTATTTCTGGAATTAATTCTTTTTATCACCTTCAGGGAGTCACTTTCGATTATTAAATTGTTGAAGCCATAAGACAGTCCAAAGGTTATTCCGTTGTAAATAGCATATGCTTCCCCCGAGTCTACTGAACAATGCACTTTCGGATTGTAAGCAAATGACTAAATAATTCTACCAGAAGAGTCCCGATAAATTCCTCCCACAGCTAGGGTTCCATCTTTAAAGTAGTTGAAGCCTTATAAAGAATATTTTCAAAGTAGTTGAAGCCTTATAAACCCTATCAATAAATCATGGAATCGTGTCTTTCTTTTGCAGTGGAAGAATCTAACTTGGTCTAGTTATCCTTATCATTTATATATTCTTACAATTTGCCTAGTGGTACCCTATATATATTTGGAACATTGGATCATATTATTCATAACAAAACACATTTAATTTACAACATAAATTTATACAAAACCAAGCTCAATAACACAATTAGCATAGGTATGATATTATCAATATAAATAATTATGTGTTATCATAAGGGGCGGCTCCACCCTTTTGGGTAACCATGCAATAATTTCCTAAAAATATAAATAGGATCAACATTATGGATTTATTTATTTATTTATTAACACATGAATACATTAAATTGGACCACTAATTTTTATGTATCGATCCAATGTTTTTATATATTGACACATGATTAGTTGTATAAAATTAAATATATAAACATACGTTCAAAACACACAAAAAAAGATTATAAATTTTTAACTCTTATTGTAAAATTATTGAAAGGGCGCCGCCCCTGGTTATTTCGATACCAAATGAGAGCATGTTTTCCACACAACAAAAATTATTCTGACTCAACATAAGTCATGTTGATTATTCTGATTAATTTCAGTCAGAAGTTAAGCGTTTTTTAGACTCAACACCCGTCACAAAGCCTATATTATACATTCTGACCCAAATTCAGGTAGAAAAAATTTAATATTCTGCCTAAATGTGGATCAGAATAAAAAAACACGAAAAATATAAAGGACAAAATTAGAAAGAAAAAAAAATATATGCTAAGATTTTTTTATTGTGTGAAAAAACATTCTCATAACGAAAAGATAAGTTGTACGGCAATTCACCAAAGAATCAAATATCTCGGGTGGCCAAGGACCATGTGACTTATACACGGAAAACAAATTGTGGACAATTGACCCCGAAACATAGCCTTTAGGTTATTTCTAACCATAGATCTATTAAAATGTTTATAATTGTGCTACATCATCAATTTATAAACCTTTTATCCATAAAAATTTTCTCCACAAAAATACTTTTTTCTCCTCCACACAACCCTAAAAAAGAAAAAGCAAGATGTCAGAAAAATAAACCGGTCCAATTCTCAAAGCTTTTAGCATAAAGCTTTATTTACATGGCTTCCTCTAATGAGAAAAACCTTTTCCTAAAGCTTTATTATGCTTTTTCAAACATTTTAATTTCTACCATTCGAGAAGCTATTATTATTTTGCGCATGGTACGTGATTTGGGAAATAACGTTTCACTCATGTAATTAATAAGGACGGAATATTTACCAGCCCGTCTTTATTCCCTAATAATGACGTGAAACATCATTTCCTGTCTATAATATGAAAGGGTAAGGTGTCAAAGTTTTTTTTTTTTGAAACTTTAGTAAGGTGGGTTGGATTGCCTATTTTACACACACACACACACACACACATATATATATATATATATATATATATATATTTTTTTTTTTTTCTTTTTATTTTTATTTTTTATTTAATATATAATAATAATAATAAAAAGTTTCTATTAAAAAGAAATGTATGGGGAGAGGATGTTGGAGGGACCAAAATGGAATGAATTGAAGGTGCATGAAGACCGGGAGGATGAGAAGAGGGAATCGGGAGGTTACAATATGAGATTTCCGATATGAAGAGTGATTACATGTGGCATGTCTGACCACACGCCATTCTCAGAATGTTTCAAGGCATGTGGTCAGATTATGCTTATACTGATCACTCCCTATGTTGGAGTCCTTAGATTAGAATTTCCCGTGGGAATCTGCATGGTACATATAAAGAGGATAGTGCAGAAAAGAGTATAGTGTCACAGAAAAGAGTATAGTGCAGAAGATGGAGCAACAAAGAATCAAAGGGCATAAAATCAAAGGGAGAAATATATGATAAGGTAATAAAGGGGAAATTGTTTGAAAACGAGTGTTAAAAGCAGAAGAAGAATAAATTAAAGGCCTTCGGCCGGCCCCTTCCTTCCCATATTCTTGGTGATGAGATTTGGATGGTAACTAGCTATAGCTAGCTACTCACTATCATGCACCTCTCACTCTTCTTGACGGTTGAACGGTTACGGTGGTTGGCCGGATTTAAACTTAATTATTATGTGATATAATCACTTCTATCTATAATGTATCGATCCACCATGTTAAATTACAAAAATCTAGATAAAAGATTAAAACACAAACGATTAAAAAAACCTTGTAATTTTTATTAAGAGAATAGAAGAGTGGAAAAAATAAATAATATAACGATTATATCACTTAATACAATTTTTATAGTACGATTGTATCCTAAAATTATACCACTCCTTTACTGTTCTAGTACGACCTCAAGAATCTTGATAGTACAATTAGGCAATGTGGAGGATTCAGAGATGTGGTTAGAACTTAGAATTCAGCATCAATGATATATACTCATCCAGAGTGACGAGGGTTGAACTGAAACTCGTCACGTGTCATATATATCCTAATTGATCAAATAATAAATGAATACAAAGAAACTGCAACATTAATTAAGGGCCATAAGCCCACTTTATGCCTAAGGGCAGACCTGAACCACATGTGGGAGGTCTTACCCGTTCTTCTGAACAGCACCACCGTAGGTCGGCTAGGTTGCTGGGGAGCTCGGGTTTACGCAGTACGGACAGAGTCGGTCTGGAGAGGCTCGACGCAGGTCGGCCAGAGCCCCACTTATCTGATATTGCCCACATGCATAATATGTAAGATAAACATGGTCATTAAAACTTTGATCATGGTATTCAAAATGACCATAATTATCTTCTAAATAATAGGGATTGACACAAGATAATCCTTCCTTGAAGCACACGGCACATGGTTGCCTTGGACAATATGTCCTTTATATAAACAATCTCAAGAACTACGAAGAGACTTGATTCCCGACTCATGCACATGATACGTAAGCAATTTGGTATTATTACAACTACCTAATTAATTTAATTAGCCGATAACAATTTATCTCCTTCACTTTTCATTATGTCATTTATAATTTTGATTTATTTACTTTCAGGGTTATTATTTGAATATCTCCATCAATATGGAGTAATCCTAATCCGGGAGCCTTACCTAGCTGTATACTCAAAGTGAATTAATAAATCAAAAATCACACATATTATAGATTAATAGTTACATGATTTGAATCTTTAATCTAATAATGTACACGAACTTGTATTGACCCCACTGTTTTTTACACGTTGACATATAATTAGTTGTATAAAGTTTGATATACAAAACCATGTTTAAAAGAAAGGAAATAATTGTTGGTAAATTTCATACTCTCGTTGAAAAATCCAGAAGTTGACCCTGATCTTTGCAATTGCTTTTATATAAGTCAAATGATAAATACTTGTTAATTAGTGCATTTAATTAATAAACATTGTACGTGTGTTTAGTTATTTACGTTACATTAAACAAGAAACCTTTCATTAGTAGTTGTTCATATGGACTCCATATAATTTACCGTCGTGTACGTAAAACACATCAAAACGACGTCAAATTTGCTACTTAACATATTTACATCACACAGTCATTTGAGAGGATCGTGTTCCATTCATACAACACATTTATATCATACATTCATCACAAAGTAAGCAAACAAGTACATCAATTTCATTGAGCAAACAACAAACTTCTCCATTCATGCTATTTTTCAAGCTACTAAATTTTCACATACAAATATATAATATATCTGCATGCATGTATACATAATACATGCATACTATATTTATAATCCTAAATCCTTAATAGAACAATGCCTATAATTCATTGATAATGATAACGAGTCCCCTACGTAGAGACAAGCTAGCTTAATTATTCGTCTAGCTATCTAGCTAGATGTCACATCTAAGTCTTTCATTTCTCCTTTTACCGAGAAAAATTACGATACATCTGATAATTGAGGAATATATATCATCAAATAGATGAATATGATTATCTAACTCACCCGACACACACCGAGGGTGTGAGAGAATTGAAGGTGAAATAGCTAGAATACATCATACTTTTCCAGTTGATATATATACCCCTCAAATAATCATTACTTTCTGTAATTCTTCTCACGATTACTTGATTTTAAGACAAAGAAGCCCGCTGGTAAGGCTTGATCAGATGAAGAAGAGAGCCACTCAGATGAAGAGACATGACTTCGTTGGTGGACCCAACCAGGTTACCGCCGATAAACACCACAGGGATGGGGGCACTGCCGCCCATCCTCATCAGTGCCTTCTCCATTTCCTTCCCTTCGGGATCACGATCAAGTTCATGAACATAAGGGGCAACCCCAAGATCTTGAAAGAGGATCTTCACGGCGTAGCACAGACAACACGTGCTTTTGCTGAAGATAACAAACCCTTTCTCGGATGCAATCCTTGCAACTTTCTCCATTTCAAATGTTATTTGATCGATCGATTTGCAAAACCTCTCCTAGCTCTTAGTGAGCTTTGGTAGAGGGAATTTAATGGAGGTGATTTTTGAGTTTAGTGAAGGTTGTTTGAACATATATATGGTCTTCTCTTGTTGCTCTATTTATAAGGGCAAGCAGAGTTTAACTTTAATATTATTTTTTATTTTTTATTTTATTATTATAGTCAAAAGCAAAACATGGAAAAGATGATAGGCTTTTTCCAGATGCCATGGATTATACTCCACTTTTATTAGAGGCCGATATTTATTTCAAAAAATAGATACAGGGAACTAGATACTACATATGTATGGTTCCAGCAATTTGGGAACTTTGTAATAGAGATTTAGATTTTCCAGCTTGTAAGATGTTAGAGCCCGGCCTCTCAAAAACAAAAGCAAAAATGTTAGACATTATTCCCATTATATTATAATTTATATTCTATACTCCTCCTTTTCTTTTTAATTGAAATTTATTAAATATTTGATATTTTCAAAATAAAAAAAGTATTTTTTTTCTTAATTATCTTAATTTGTGTGATTTTTTACTTCAATTTCTATTTCGGGTGTTATTTTGAATATTTATTCAACTAATAAACAACAGATGATGAGTTACGTCATAAATGAATGATTGTTATATGTAAGAGTAATTGTGAGATAGAATTTTTCTTACAACAAGGACGAAAATCCTACTCTATTTTTTTAAAGGAAAAATCCTACTTTTAATGGCTTGTTTGTTTAACAGGAATGAAATAGAAATAGAAATGAAATGATTTTTCATTCCATTCAAATATTAGATATTTATCAATACTTAATTCGTAAATAATTTTCGCAAATCGTAATTTTTTCTCAAGTAGAATAATTTTTTACTTATCTAAAATATTTTTCATATGTAAAATGTAGCTTTCTTTCGTAAATATTTTTCAAAGTCCATGATTATTTTTTAAGTAGAATAATTTTTTACTTATTTAAAATATACATATATATATGTAATAATTTTTTTCAGGAAGTCCATGACTTTCTAAATGATACATAAATCCGCCCTGGATATGACTATAATGTAATGAAATTAATGAAAAATAATTCATTTTCATTACTTTCAAAAATGGATAAATAAAGGAATCGGCAACACACATAGCCATGGGTAAGACTTTAAGATGCGGCCTCTTGTCTAAATTAGGTTCGGAAACAAATATCGCTTTTGTTCTTATAAAAAAGCAGAAACTAAAAAACATTATTTTTTTGCATCTAAAGACGATTTGAACATCTCTAGCTACTAAATCAAATATACCATAGTGCTCATCATTATGGTTATAACTTATTGGTTATATATATATATATATATATATATATATATATATATATATATATATATATATATATTTATTTGAAATAAAATTTCATGTGACTTTAAAATTTATTGATTTTGGAGGCTGCAGCACATTTACGTGGCCCACTCTCGTGAGTCACCTAAGACTAAGGTACGGTGGGGTGGGATATGATGGAATACATATGTTAGATGTGGTAAGCGGGGTGTAGTAGTGTTAGGCTATGGTAGAATATGTGGTAAGGTATACTAGTAGGGCGGTAGGATATGTCAGGTGTCTGGTGGTTTTGGTTTGGTAGGTAGGTGGGTACCGGCCCGCCCGCCGTCGAATCCGCACGGTTGGCGTCCGGGACCAAAACCGGCCGATTCAAGAGTCCTGACCGCTCACGAGTTGACCACCTGCATTCGGAAAACCCGTGGTTGGACCGGTGAGTCGCGACCGCCCGGTATGAATCAACCCGGTCCGGTTTTTTTTTTTTTTTTTTTTTTTTTTTTTTTAAATTGCCACATGATTTTTATTATAAAAACATCATTCACGTGACTTCAACCTGCGTCCCTCATGTGAGGAGTCGAATATCCTAACCATCATTTCTTATTTCAGACTTATATCTTTTGGCGTAAAATGAGTTCTTACATTTCTATATTCTAAAATTAAACACCACAAACTAAAGTCGAAATTCAATACAACTTCCAAAATTGCAAGTAATAAATTAACATTGTTTATAAACAAACTTGCTGGAAACGAGATTAGTTTTTATTTGAATTAATAATGTTACAAATGCATTTTAATTAAATTTCTTTTATAAGAAATTTTGATGGTTTTCACTCAGATCGCCATGCTGCTTTGTATCAAAACTCTTTCATTTGTATTTATTATGATTTGGATGTTGAAAACTTGGAATATTTTGGAATTCATTATTATTATCAATTTTTTTATTTTTTATTGTATGAAAATATTATTTTTAACCTTATGTTGTGACCCACCGGTTGAATCCAAATGACTCCATCGGTTGAACCGGTGACCGCGACCCAAGAAGTTTTCCGGTCGATGACCGGGCCGGGTCTGATAACCTGGCAGCTGGGTGGGAAGGTAGTGAGAAAGAGTAGACGTGGGAGTAAGGTATGAGGTGATCGAGGTAAGGTTGATATGATATGACAAAGCGGTAAGGTAATGTGATCGTTGTAAGTGGCAATGTGAAATATGTAAGGTAGGGCGGAATGGGCTAGCTAGGGTTGGGTATGGTAGTGTGGTAGTGGTGTGATAGGGTAGGATAACGTGAGTGGTAGGTGTGGATACCCCGCCTTTTTCACCATCCCACCTACTACCCACCCTACCATACCTTACGCCCTACCATACTCCAATCTACATTACCTCACCTACCCGGTTTATCTCATCATATCCTCGTCGCCTTGCTTACCCTCACCATTCACAATCATTCGCTTGCACACATATTACGAAATTTGTTTTATTCAATTATTTACCGTTTCTAAACACAATGATGAAACGAGTACATTTCATTTCATTCATTGGATTTCATTCCATTCTTTTGATTACATTCCATTAACATGAAACAAATGTGTCTTTAAGGTGGTGGGAGTTGGGCTTCAAATCCTGCGTCGGCTTTTTAATGAAGAATGTCTACACCATTGTATGTTCATAAAAAAATAAATGAAATGATTTTAGTGCAATGTTTCAAATAAAATAAAATATCCAAGGAAAAAGAAATATCTAGTCCGTTGAACGTCATTCGTTAATTTTGTATCATTTATTTACACTAAAGTTGCCTTCGGTCTGTTTCAACAAGTCATTTCTTTTCATGTTACGACATTTATCAGATATTAATTGGTCGTTATAATACCGTTAGCTAATAACTTTTTTAAGGAAACATTAGCTAATATTTTAAGAGGCCGATCATTTCTAAAAAAAAAAAAAAAAAAAAAAACAAAAAATGGCTATTTGTTTATAATGACTAGTTTGAGATTTAATTGTTTCCTTGTGACACACTTAAATCTTATTTTGCTATAAGGGCGACATAAATTAAGAATTAGACAAAATTATCCCTATTTTTTTTTCTTTTTCTAGACGGTGAAAAAGTTTTGTTTTTTTCTTCTTTTTCCTGACGCTAAAGAGACACCGCGATGCATCGGGGCCAATAACGATCGCGGTGTCAATGTATCGCGTTGTTAGGTGCATCGTGTTGTCACTTCATCATCGCGGTGTCTCAGATCGTGGGTGGTCACCGATCGCGTGTCTTCAGATCGGGTGACCACCGCAACGCGGTGGTCAATAGATCGTGGTGGTTAATGACGCGCTGGTCAATGAATCGCGGTCAATGATCGTGGGGTCATCGATCGTCGCGGTGGTGAATGCATCGTAGTTGTCTCCGATCGGGGTGGTCACTACATCGCCGCGGGTCAATGGATCGGGGTGATCAATGATCGCGACGGGCACTTCATCGGAGGTGGTCATCGATCGGATGGTCATCGATCGCAGAAGTCAATGAATCGCGGTGGTGAATGCATCGGGATGATCATCGATCGCGATGGCCATCGCATTGCGTGTCAATGCATCGGGGTGGTTAATGTATGGGTTGTCACCGATCGCGGCTGTCGCCATCGCGCGTGTCTTGGCACGGGGGTGGTCATCGATCGCGGTTTCTCTACATCAGGGGTGATCATTGCATCGCGGGGGTCAATGGATCTGGGTTGGTCAATGCATCGCGGTGTCCCTTCATCGAGGCGCTTCATCGGGGTGTCATCACGCGATCACGGTGGTCAATGATCGGTGAGAAAAAAAAAAAAAAAAAAAACCTTTTAAAGTCGAAAAAAAAATTACGCCCAAAAAAACTTTTAGCCTTCAGAAAAATAAACATTAAAAAACAAAACAAAATTAGTGTAGCTTTGGGCGATGTGACTAATTTTTTTTCGTTAAAACCTGATATTTTATTAAAATTTAGAATGTACAAGCTATACAACGTAGTGGCAGATACATAAAATATTTACATGCACTTTGTGTACTACCTCCATGTTACTTCAAGGCCACGGTTTTACTTGATCGCTTTAGAGATAAAGATAATATTTGGAGGTCGACGTGACATCATTTCCATGTATTTCTTGGTTCCTCCAAGCACCAAATCCCGTGCATAAATTCAAGCAGAGAGAATCTTCAAAACTCAATATCATCGCTATTATGATAATGCTCACACCAAGACATTGACTAAGCCAGGTAGTCGATCCGGTTCCGAGATAAATTGAGGCCAACAGTGTTGGTGAATCATATGTTTCACATATTCTTTACCCAACGATAAATACGTAACGCATTTAATCGAGCGCTTTTATGACGTACTCACAAACACCACATGTCCCATCTTCAATAATGTGCCGTGAAGACAAGAGGGCTGCCGTGGGAAGGGCATTCTTTGGGTTTGCCAAAGAAGTTTATGTACTAATTTTGTTTTCTAATAATCAAATAAGATTTAAGTGCGTTTTATTTGTCTAATATGTGTCATTTTGGACAATTGCCCTAATAAAAAACAAAAATAAAGAATTCCAGCCACAAGCTTAAGCTGAAAAACCAGAACGGCACAAAACACTTCCCATGGCGACTTCTCCCTGTGCTTATTCAGCTTCACTTTCATCTCTGCTAAAACAACATTCCACCACCCACAAATTCCTCCATTTCTCGGCAACCCATGAAAGAAAAGCCAAGAACCACAAGCATCTGCGAGTTGTATGCTCTGCAAAAAGCCAAGAACCGCCACAAAAAGCCCCTCCTGGTCCTGGAGAAGACACCAGAATTCATTGGGAGAATGATGAAGATGGATGGATAGGAGGAAGTAGCAACAATTCTCAATCAACACAAGAGGAATTGAACGATGAAGAAGGTTTCTGGGCAATAAATTCTCTGAATTGTTAAGCAATTCCGCTGATTCTCATTACCAGTAAGCCTTTTTTAACTTCCTAATTCTCCATACCCTGTAAGTTTTGTGGTCCGAAGATTGTGGGTCAGTTGAAACAGGGTTGTATTTATCCGAATATCAGTCAGATGTCGTTCGGATTGCAAAATTTGGTGGATTTTTCTTCACTAGTTAGTGTTTAAATCTAGATTATGAATGTTTGATTTCAAATTTGCTGGATTTTTCTCCACTAAGTCTGATGTTTTAAGTTTCATTAAAATCTTGATCACAATGCAGGTTCTTAGGCATATTCTGCAGAAGCAGATACAGAAGAAATCAAAGCAGCATACAGAAAACTATCCAAAGAATATCATCCAGACACTACATCGCTCCCAATCAAAACCGCGTCGGAGAAATTCATGAAACTTAAACAAGTCTACGACGTTTTAAGCGACGTGGAGAAACGCAAGTTCTACGATTGGACGCTTGCTCAAGAGATTGCAAGTCAGCGGCCGAGAAAATGAGAAGAAAATTCAAGATCCACACGTTCGAGAAGTACAGAATTGGGAACCGATTCCGATATGGTGGATCAACTTGGTGGAAGAAACATGGAGCTTAGTGATCAGGCAAAATCTGCTCTTATCTTTGATGTTTTGCTATTTTTTCTATTGCTTGTATCATTTATGCAGTTTATTTTAAGGAACAATAACATATGCAAAATATATATACATACATGTATAAATTGCAGTGTACAGATAGTAAACATACATGGACAATTATCAAGTTGAAATAGGGTCACTGAAATGATGCATGGATACTTCTGCTTTCGTGTCTCAGATCTCGAGCATGTGATCTGGCAATAGATGCACCGAATACTTAGGATACACGCCTGAAGAAAATTTGCAAATTTTCAAAGTTGATATATGATTTGAATACGCATGTGCATAACTCAGATACGTAAAAGTGATCATGATACAGAATTGCATCTTCTCTTCTGAAAAGAAAACCATGTTTCTGAATGGCCTTTCTCTCTCACAACCTTAAAATCCACAAACTTGAAGAATGAATTCACCTTGCTTAACTTTTCTGTCAAGAATTTGAACAATCCGTTAATGGGTTTCGGTCTAACCATTTCCTGTTTCATAAAGACATGATCTTTCTCTAAATCCGTAAGCCTCATCCTCATTCTTGCTACATCAAGCTTCAGTTCTCTGTTCTCTCTTCTTACTGATGCATAGTTGTCTCTAGGAGAAACGCATCTGCTTCCTGTTGTACTGCCACAACGCTGAGAGAAATGTTGGTTCGATGGATGATGATCGTAAGTAGAATTGACTGTTATTGTTTCCGCTCATAGCGCCGCAGTCGGATTTGCTCAAAGTAGAGAACTTGAACTGATATCTGTAACGGTAAACGCTCGCTTTTGAGCTGCATGGGTGCAAGCTTCTTGAGATAGTTTGTGGCAGTTGATTGTTTTGCATAGTTGATGTCTCTGAATCCTTCATATTTTGATGGACCTGTTTGTGCAGTATAAAATCAAGTTTGATTAACACACGAGCTTATTCGACATTACATTTTAAAGCTCAAAATGAGCTCGATTTAATATTCTTTGAGCTTGGATTCAAAAACCCGAATCGAAATCAAACTTTTTTATGAGCTGAATACGAATAGCACACCCGGTTGAATAGAGAAAATCGAGATGCTTGCAGAAATAATGCTCACCTTGAGAAATATGTCAACAGCCCTATACAATCCATCATAAACCAAACGAGCATGATCAGGCAGCAACTCTAACAGTTGTATAAACTTTGATACATTCAAATTCAATCCACTGCAACTTCTGCAAGATAATTGTCCAGTAATTCCAAACCTTAAGTATCGAACTATGTTTAGAGATCCATGGCTATTGAAATCATGTACCATCGGATTACCATCCTCGCCAACTTCGTCCCAAATTCATGAAAGAAGAAAGCATGCTTAAAACTGTATCAATGTCATAAAGCAGGCTCTGGTGTTTTTGATCTGAATTTGCAGGAATTAGAATATCTTCCAAAATGGCTTGATCCAGTTGCATACCAATCCTTTCTAGATCAGATATGCAAGATGTAGATGCTGTGACGGATATCGATGATTTTAACAAACTCGAAAGAAATGGCACTGGAACAAGAATCGCGCTTTTTCTTGACTGGTTTGGTAGTAATGAGACAATGGTTTCAACTGTAATCCTCTGTTTCTCCTGCAAATCGGAGTCAAAGAAGATTCGTTTAGTAAATAATGAAAATATAGCCCTAACAACATATAAAAGAAGTGGTCGAACCTCAAAACCTAAGTGCCTACGTAAGTAGCGGAATCACGCCTCAACTTCAAAGCCTAGGCTCAAGTAACAAAACCTCAAAACCTAGGCTATGAATTAAGGAGAACCTCACGATCTCAACCTCAAAACCTGCGCCTTGCTCTTATTAGGCTCAAGTATGGAACCTCCACGCCTCAACCTCAAAACCTAGGCTCAAGTAAGAGAACCCTCTTCAAAAAAAAAAAAAAAAAGTAAGAGAACCTTACGGTCAAAACTTCAAAAACTAGGCTTTGAAATAAGGGAACCTCACGGTCTCAACCTCAAAACCTAGGTTTCGCTCTGAATTAAGGAACCTCACATTCTAAACCTCAAAACCTAGGCTCTGGAATCTCACGGTTTCAACCTCGAAACCTAGGCTCTAAAGGGCTCTCAATTAAGGGTTTTAACATCCCTCCTCATGCTTGCCCCAATGAACATAGGTAAATTGAAAAGACTTCAACCTCAAAACCTAGATTTTGACATGAGGGGAAGTCGAATCTCTTGATAACGATAGTAAATCCACAACGAGGACGGATATGAAATAAAGGTCAATTACCACACGGCCTTGAAGAGAAGTTTGCGCTGAATCGATCAAAACCGGGTAATAATCTCCGGTTTTAGATCCTCAAATGCTGTAAGAACTCTTGGAATAGTTCAATATTCAGCATTGCAAGTGACTTTCCCACCAATCTGATGATTCTTCTGTATCTGAACTTGGGATTTTCTTACAAGAATTTCTCAAATCGCATTAATCAACCGCTTAATCAAATCAACATCTTCTCGCAGCAGGTAAATAAGTTTTCACAACAAAGGAAGAAATGTAAATGGAGCTAGAAATGTTTGAGAATACATCTTCTTTAAGATACACCTCAAAAGCGTGATCCGAGGTTATTCTCGGAAAACTCTTGGGTCATTTCCAGAAAATGGGAGACACAATAAAGCATGGCTACATTAGATAGATTGATCTCAATGTTGACTCCATAATGTAATTTAGTTGCAAGGTCAAATGCCTCTGCTCCACCAGTGTACACCATTGAGATGCAATCTTGAAAATTTCGACTTTTTATCTTCTAACAATAGTTTCTTTATCTTTCCACTTCTTGAAACTAGAGAAAACTGCATAAAAAAATAAATAAATGAATAATGAAAGAAGAACACTTCCTGTATAGTGTATATATAACATGCATGTTTATTACTTACTTTATGAAGTGAAAAACTTGTAGTCTCAACCACAATTGTTAGATCACTTGAAACATCTGATATTGGCCTGCAGACAAAGAAGTGTGTTATATTCATACACATATGCAAGGAATCTGAAAAAGGTATGATCTTCAAGACACGAATGTCGGTTTTCTTTCCTTTACAAACAATCTAAAAAACAAGAACAAATGAAAAAAATATCTCTAAATAAACGCTCAGCTCAAATGAATACCGATGATGTTTATGAAAAAAATGTCAGTTAGTACGTATACCATTCAGCGACATGTCTTGCGCTGGAGCTGTGGCGAAAATACTTCTTTCCTGATGATAAACTACTACTAGGCTTCAACTCCCCTACTGTAACAACAACTCCCATTTCTTTTTTTTTTTTTTTGTTTTGGTTTCGGTTTTTCAACTTAAAATGCTTGTATATACTTACGAAATCCAAGAAGAGGAAATCGCTTTTTAGAGTGCTCTAAAGCTGTAGTTGGAATGGTGAAGAAGCAGATTTTTTTTCACCTCTATGAAGTTGTACTTAAATCAGCTGGCACATATATATTATTTTTTTTGCACAAAAACATCCAACCAAATTCGGGTTTTAATGTTTTAGAAAGTTGTATGCAAAATGCAATACAGCTATAGATGTGAAAAGTTAAAAGGAAAATGTGCTTTTGGTGGCAAGTTTTCGTTGAAGGTGTGCGACAGGAATGATTTTCTTGCTTTCAAAAACTACATGCTTTTTTATTTCAGAGAGATTGCATGCACTTTTTCTTTTATTTTAACACAACATTCATCATCGTCTTTGTTTTATATTATATTGGGAAAGAGTGCTCATCTAATCATAACCATTCATCGCGCTAGCACTTTTTGTCTCCGCTGATAAACGAATCTGAAACCTCTGGATTAAGCAATCAAAATAATTATCACTCCGACCAACATCTCCGGTCAGATTCGAATCAAGAACCTTCTCGACATCGAACAGCCGGATTAAGAGCCACAACGATTATCACTAGACTAACATCCACCCACTCGATTCGAATCACGAACCTTCTGATTAAAGGCCACATTAATTACCACCTGATCAATATCTTGTTGATAGCTACTTTTATTGTTTCCGATTATTGGTCATTCAATAGATTATATATAATTAATTACCAAAATATAAGTTTAGACGCAATGAATTTGATAATTTGTGTTAACCATTTTAGGCTAAATTTTAGGACGCATAAGCACTATATATCGAAATTCATTATTGTAAGAAAATCAAAATCACAGGTAGTTAAACGATGGATGCCACATTTGAAATGGCTACTTTGCTTAACTAATCTTTTTCTCGTATTCACACCGTATAAGACTCTCAATGTGGCCCGATCGTATACAAGGCTAAATTCGCAACACGAAATCAGTTCAACGCCTATCATTTAGAAAGTGACGCTTCACCAACATCAATGCCACCGACGCCGTTATATTCAAGAAACATGATACTCGACATAACCCATCTTCGCCCCTCTAGGTAACATTAAGGGTAGGAACGCCATATTCAAGAACCATCATTGCTACCGAAATAACCCACCACCACCGCCCCTGGATAAACGATTCGTAGGCGGCAGGAACGAATAGAACTGATGATACTGTCCACTCCAGCCCACTGAGTTATGAACTGGAACTTCACACTCTTTGAACCAAAAACACGGTTATTGGTTCAAAGATTGACCTCAAGCCAAGCTTAACCTGAATTAATCATGCAATAAACCAAGCAAACATGGTACTAAATATATAACCATCTAATTAACAGATCATCACTGATTAAGAAAGCATTTAAACCATTAGTTAAGTAATTAACTACTAAATTTAACTAGACTGCTTCTGCTGCTGCATATCCTCAATTGACATTTTACTAGAAATCTAAAGCCTGGAAAAGGACCTATGCAAGAACCCAATGAATCCATAAACACAGAGATGACTAGTTAAACAGAGCTCCGATTTCGACCTCGAACAAAGTTAATCTCAGCCATTGGATAAGGACCAGAAAGAAACCCTCCTGCTGTTGATGATGATGGACTTGGACTGTACTGCATTGTCCTCCCATTGGATGATCATATCTGCAATTCTGCCCATATTTGCAATTCCCATTTTGAGATAAAATTTGCATGGCTGCACACCCTGTTGTTTCATGATAATGAAAAGAAAGGCACACTCTTCAAAACATATCAATAAGTGATAAGCAGTATTATTAGATCAATTTACATGGTAAGAAAACACAGGGTGATCAACAAGGAAATCGATTGGTCATCGAATGTGGTTGCAAATGTACTGCAGGATATAAAAGTGGCACCACACTAATTCAACCGGCCCTGACACCCAAAAATGATAATCGACTTTTTCACAGTTGAGAATCGGGTTGATTGCTTTCAGTGTAATGACACAGTGGAATCATCGTGGTGCCACTAAAGACGCCTCATATAAATACAATGCTCAATATCAAGCTTTCTTGATAAATAGAAAGGCATATGTACTAGAGCATGTTTTTGAGCTAAAAGAAGCAAATGTGCCATTATGTCATATTCACATCAGAAGTACGAACTCTGTCTGCATTTCTCAACTACATCATATCAAAAACGCACGATCATACGCTAATATGAAGAGACTAGTATGTCACACAAACAATGGGCTGCCAACAATCTCAGTAAATAAGCTGTCATTTGTAAATCCCACTATATTGATGCATCAGAATAAATAAATTTGTAAGCATTCACAATCAACATTTTTGAAAAGAACAGTATAGACTGATTACCGGGCGGGAGTGGCAGGCCTAGAGGACTGAGATAGCAATACATCCTTGTGACAACCTCGAGCTGGCGGATGGTGATACATACAAGACGCACCAGAAGTTACAAACACCGTTTTCATGTAATCAGGGCAATGTACTTCCCTGGTCTGTCTGGTAACTTTGCTGCTTCAGATAAGAACCAAATGGCAGATAAGATGTTGGGAAAGCTGGTGGTGGTAAAGGCAATGCTCCTTCATTCCTAACCATTGCTTCAACGCCCGTGTTTTGCACCCGAGAAAGAGGAGGGTTAATTACCCCTGCCTTATAGAAAAAGCAAAAAAAAATAAAATAGAACATAAAACACATATATCCATGTAAAGCCTGGATGATTATGTAACATGATGGTGTACCTAACCTGGTAAGCATTCCATTACATGATAAGATTGTTGATACGATTGTTGCATAAGATATGCAGCACTGTGCCATTAGGACCATGTACATATGGATTGACTAACATAGGAGGCCTTGGGGCTTATAGGTGGTAAAAACAGCAGCGATGGATCAGGCAAAGGAGCCGAATGGAGACTGCAGTACATGTAAACAGCAGGTGCAGATGGTGGGACTGATGTACTACCAGCTGGTTCAGGATGATGGAATTTACAAGCCATACCAAACTTACAGAATCCAGTTTGCATATAATAGGAGCATTCCTTCTCACCCTAAGATGGATACATACAACAAGTTAGATGACACTTCTCCGATTCGCATCGTGTTGAATTTACCATCTCTCCTAAATACTAAGTTGTTAGGAGGTAGGCAATCTACATGATAAGACATTTCAATTCAACACACCTTCTCAAATTTGGGCCTATAATAGTCTGAGCCAACATAAGACACAACTTCCCCTCAGACTTAGGCCTATAACAAAGAGTTTGAGCCAACATAAGCCACTATAAGGCCAACAAAGATGCCCAAACGCACAATGAAAATGGGAAGGCAATGTTTGTCTCCATATCTTCCAAAAGCTAAAGCTATTAAAGAAGTGGGCACTTACATGTTAAACGCAATTCACTTGGACACATCGCCCTCAAGAAAAAACCGTGATAAAATGATATCTACATACCGCCTTAATGGGTATCCATAAACATTTAGCGGCACTTGACTGAGAAGGTTTTTGGATGGTGGAATTTGCAATTCATCCCAAAGACAAGTCCCTGTTCTTAGGTAAAACTGTCAATTTAACAAACACATTCAGCACACTATGAAAGCAATTGTTGTAAAAGCACAGAGGAAGCATATTGCAAGCAAAGTTGTGAGTAAACACAACCAAATATACAGATAAAATAAGCCAAATTTCTAAACCAAGAAGGACCTTGCATTCTTGTTCTCCAACTCGCTCAGGTATTCTCCTTCTACAATGGGAACATCTCCTACAAACTGGAAACAAACCAAAGTGCATTGATTAGAAGCCAAAAATTTATAACCATCCTTTTCAAAGAGACATCAAACCAGTACAACAACCTTAAATTAAGTAGAATTGTCTTCCAGAAATACACTTCCAGTTTCAGCTAATAAGCATAGAACAATGCATAAGTGGAGAAAATGTCATGAACAGTTAAATAAACAATGAATTAAATATTCATGGACCATCTTCCATTTATTTTTTTTCAAAATAAACACAAAGGAAAAGATGAAGGGTAGTTGAGGAGATGAGTGAAGAGAGACTAACAGAATTTCGATCCTTTGGATGATTAAAATTGCAGTTGACACCATAACCACAAGCACCAGTCCTCATGTAGTTAACGCAGTTTGGTAATAATTGACTCTTTTCCGGGCACGTTTTATTGCCCCAACCCTCTAAAACCCACTTACGGCTTTCTGCATTGCCATTAAGAAAACAAGGATCAATCCAATTAATACCATTGTTAAAACAAACAAAACAAACAAAAACAAAAATTTAGCGGTACAGAAAAACGCAATTTTGGGAACCGTCTTGGAAGAACATGGGAAACAGCCAACTTCGGACTCTGGGTCGGCAATTGCTCCTATTGCTCCATCCGTGCCGGGTCCATCCTTTTTGACCTTGTTTTGACGATGAAAACGACCAATAATAGAGTGGAAAACGACCCCAATAATACCTGCAGGTACAGTAAGCAAAGAAGAAACTGAACAAAATGTGGCGCGTTTAAACAAAATGTACCGGCAGGCAGCTACACGAGAGATTCTTACAGCACCTCCTCTAGAAAAGAAGAAGAAGAAGAAGAAGAAAGAGAAATGCAGGTAGGGCTTTTCTCGAGGAGTTGGCTATTTGATTCGATTGTCCGTACGCATGTGGTAATGCTAATCCGTCACCCTATAAAATGAGGGGGAGTAAGGAAAGAGCATGACAAAGCGGTGTCTGGTGGAGTCCTTTTTGGGAATTTTATTTTATTTATTTGCATTGGGATCTCTAGTCCTTTTAATATTTCAGCCATCGATCCGCTTATCATTTATTGCGCTTAAAGCTGCTCGACATTTTGATTCGGCTTTTAATTTTATTTATAATCAACCAGAAATTGTTTTAAGTTTTTGTAAATAGTGAAACTAAAACAAATCGTGACAAATTTGATTTGGTTTTCTCGTTTTCTCGACTTCGTTTGATTTGGACAAGCGTTTACACTAATGCAAATCAAACCTAGTAAATAACTTTGACTCTAGTCAACATGTCTTAAGTC